>CM053624.1:328834007-328859516 GCA_028646595.1 Phalanger gymnotis
TCCTCCTTCCCCAAGAACCCCCAACCCAGATTGGACTTAGATCTTCAGCAGGCTCTTCACTCCTGCTCTGATCTGCCACTTAATTACTCCCACCAGGTGGGCCTGGGGCCAGAAGCAACTGCAGCTGTAGTTCTAAAGCTGCCCCACCTCTTCTGCCCCTGGGGCAGTGGCCTAACAGCAAACTCTATCCCAGTCCCCATCAGCTTCTCCCACTAACCTACTCTGTTATCCTTGGTGTTTGTAGGTTGAGAAGTCTGGTAACTGCCGTAGCTCACTGATTCAGGGCGTTAGGGCACGCTCTGCCCGGCTCCCGGTCCGGTCGGTCTGTGCCACCCAAGCTGGGCTCTGCTCCACTCAGCTCCACTCCCCTCTGCTCCCAGCTCTATGCGTGATAAACCTTATCCAGAGACCATCTAGGCTGTCCTGGGCTAGAGCCCTGCTTCCCTATGCTATTTTGTGGATTCTGCAGTTCTAGAATTGGTTCAGAGCCATTTTTTATAGGTTTTTGGAGAGACTTGGTGGGTAGCTCACGCTAGTCCCTGCTTTCCAGCCACCATCTTTGCTCTGCCCCCTTGTTTTAATTTTTGACATCATGGGAAGTGTATAAAGCACCTTGACATCACTTCTGGTTCAGGCAACATTCGTTGTCATCAAATTGACTCTGTCACAGCATGTTTCAGATATAAGCTCTGGTTTGCCTTATGATTTTAGATTGAATTCATTAAGAGACATCAAGTCTGCAGCAAAAAGTTAATTTCCAAAGTTATTAAGTATTCAATAATAGTAGTTAAGGGTAGTTCTCATTTAGAAAAAATTTAATGTCAGACTCAAGCTCATAAAAATAATAATAAAACCTTTTTCTCTCCTTTCTTGTTTTGACATGATACATACATACTAATGACAAAAATAATAATAAAAATGTTGCAGTGTGGATATACATGACATTTGAAATGTTGTCAAGTTATAAGTGTCACAGCAATACAAAGCAACAGCACAAAGTAATTGGAGGAGCGCTACGTATGACCTTTGTCACAACTACTCAACTCTATCGTTGTAAAGTGAAAAGAACCACAGATAATAGATAAACACATGAGCATCACTGTATTCCAATAAAACTTTATTTGTGGACACTGAAATTGGAATTTCATGTAATTTTCATGTTTCATTAAATATTATTCTTCTTTTGATTTTTTCATCCATTTAAAAACGTAAAAACCTTTCTTAGCTCATGGGCTCTACAAAAACAGAAGACAGACTGGATTTGGCTTACAGACCATAGTTTGCCAACCCTTGTATTTTACTGTTATTAGGTAGCATTTAGAATTTTTTAATAAGATGGAAACCTTGTGTGGATTCATGACCACATTCAGCCCTGAGAATCTTTGAATCTAGGCACCATTTTCAAGCTAAGTCTCTGAGATCTTTTGGCATAGAAAAGCAGCATAATGGTTTGGGATCAAAGAATGGCATTCATAGTGAAAGTCAGGCTTGGTCCATGTGTTTCAAGGCAGGTAAGGGTTGCCTAAGATCAGAATGCAAGCTAAGGCTGCTGGGGCTTAAAAGATGGTTAGAAGCTCAAGGTTTCCCTAAAATCTTGGCAAACATTACTGGAGAGGAAGATTACTGTGCCAGGCAAGTCTTCAATACCAACAAGCCATAGCTGTTCCGGAAGAAAATGTCTTCCAGAACATACATCCCTCCAACAAGGAAAATCTCTGCCTGGTTTTCAAGGAGAAACTTTTTTCTTGGCTCAGAAGCTGGGGGTGATTTCCAATGCAAACCTTTGCTCATACATCCCTGTGAAAATCTCAGATCCCTGAAGAGTTAGGCCAAAGGCAGGTTTGTAGACATCTGGGAATGAAGTCCTAAAGGTCCTTTTGGGAGGAATGGTTCACTGACTGCTTTTTTGTTCCCCTTATTGAGAATTTCTTACTCCTAGGATATTTAATTCCATTCACATCAGTTCAACCTCCATCCATTCATGTCACAGCTATGCTGTGTCTTAGGTCCCTGGTGCATACACCCCTGGGGATGAGCCACTAGGCCTTTCCAGCTTAGGAGGGCCTGCCAGAGTTTGTACTCAACTGGACCATCCTTCAAGAATTTGGGGCCACAATTCCAAATAACCTTCAAGAATGGTTATACCATCATATTAGCTCCACCAATAGTGCAGCTGTGGATTGTTCTAGCCATTTTGGAAAGCAATTTTTGCTAAACTAAACCTGGTAACTACTAGGTCTGTATGCCAAAGACATCAAAGAAAGATGAAATGGAGCAATAAAAACAAATATTTCTAGCCTTTCTTTTATGTACTGACCAAGAACTGGAAACAAAGCTACGTCAGGTGATTGGGGAATGACTAAACAAGTTAAGGTACATGAATATGATGGGATGCAATTATGTCATCAGAAATGATAAAAGGGACTGTTTCAGAGAAACCTGTGAAGAATTTTATGAATTGATGCAAAGTGAAGTGAGTGAAACCAGGAGAACAACTTATATAGTAATAACAGTGCTGTAAAAATAAATTACTTTGAAAGATCTAAGAACCCTAATCAATACAGTAACCAAACATGGTTCCAGAGAATCAATGATAAATCATCTTGCTCACCTCGTGATAGAGAGTTGATAGATGGACTAATGGCGCAGAATGAAACATACATTTTTTGGACAGGGCCAAGGCAAGGAATTTGTTTTGTTTGACCATGCACATTTGTTACAAAGGTCTTGTTTTGCTTTGTATATATATATATATATATATATATATATATATATATATATATATATATGTACACAAATGCACACATATACACACATGCATATATATGCATATATGTAGTTAATTGGGAAAAATAAAACTTTTATAAAACAAGTTTATCATCTTAATGTGATAAAGCATTGGAGGAGGAAGTTAGAGGAAGTGTTGAAGAATATTGTCAAAAATATAGCCTTATCTATGAAATATTATTCTTATTCAACAATGCCCCTGCACATCCCATACACCTGGCTAAGGCACGTTCTAACATTAAGGCTTTCTTTCAACTCCAGTGCAACTTGTAATAAGGTATACTGGAAAGAGCACCGAGAGATCTGGCTTCCAGTCTCAGCTCTGCCATTAACTAGTTGTGTGACCTTGGAAAAGCCACTTGACCCCAAGGCCTCAGTTTCCTCATCTATAAAATGAGGATTGTGGATGAGATAATCTCTGTGGAAATTGGGAAAGACTTAGATGAACTGATACAAAGTGAAGTGAGCAGAACCAGGAGAACATTATACAAAGTAACAACAGTATTGTACAATGAACAATTGTAAATGACTTAGCTGTTCTCAGTGATACAATGATCCAAGACAATCCCAAAGGACTCATGATGAAAAATTCTATCCATATCCAGGGAAGGAACTGATGTAGTCTGAATACAGACTGGAGCGTATTGTTTTTCCCTTTCTTTCTTCCTTCCTTCCTTCCTTCCTTCCTTCCTTCCTTCCTTCCTTCCTTCCTTCCTTCCTTCCTTCCTTCCTTCCTTCCTTCCTTTCCTCCTTCCTTCCTTCCTTCCTTCTTTCCTTCCATTTCTTCTTTGTTTTGTCTGAGTTTTCTTCCACAAAGTGACTAATATGGAAATATTTTACATGATTGCACATGTATAACCTATATGAGATTGCTTACCATCTCAGGGAGGGGGCAGGAGAGGGAAAGAGGGATAGAATTTGGAACTCCAAACTTAATAAATGTTTTAAAAAATTTACATGTAATTGGGAAAAGAATAAAATATTTTTAAAAATATCATCTCTGTGATATGCTAGGCTTTTTCACACCTCCCTGCCCCATATAGGTTAGCTCTTTTCCTAAAATCCAAGAAGGCTGTCCCCAAGACTATATTGACACAGCTTCCTGGCAACCACTGGCTATGTCTATGTGGCTTCCTAATTATTGAAGAAAATAAACAACTCCACTCCCATGGAGTTGGGGCCCTTAAAATTTAGCTTATGTTCCAAGAAGAGAGTGTAGCTTAAGTCCTACATTGGAATGAAATAAGGCCCTTGTAGATGATTCAGCAGTGAGCAAAAGGAGATTTATAGGATAGAAAGGATACTCAGTAAGAATACAGCAGTTAGTTTGGGCAGATGCAGGACTTCTTGCACATTTCCATATAGAAATGTGTCTAGTCAGCAGGTTATGGGGATTGTCCCAATCTTCCCCAAGGTTCCTTCCAATTCTAACAGATTATGGCTTGATAATATTTCTACTCTAGCCTATGCCCCACAGATTATTTCATCTTTTAAGGCTTTCTACCTTCCTTAAAACTTGGTCTGAGTCATTAATGTTGCTGACTGAGAAGGTGGATGAGTCTTTTAAGAAATTCTGGTCAAACTGGGGCTAATGTGTCCTCCACAATTAGCACAGATCTGGCACATAATAGATGCTCAGAAAGCACCTTTTAAAAGAATGAAGGGATAGTTGGCGATAGAATGTCTAAGGTCCCTGTCAACTCTAACAGGTAATGAATGATTCTGTGATATCTGTCCTTCATCCTATGGACCAGGTTATTCTTTCATCTCTAAAATGTTAGATCAAGAGAGGAAGAGCAAGGATTTGTATGCCCACTTAACAAATGCAGAAACTTAGAGGAAATGTGTGGCATTATCAATGACATAGATATAAATGAGACACACTTGGAACCTAGATCCCCTGATTCCTGCTACACTGTTCTTTCCTTTGAGCCAGACTGCAATATTAAATGCAGCATGACATATTTGGCTCCAGAGTTCATGAAGCTATGTACTGGATGCCAGTGTTTCCCAGCTTTTTCAAGTAAAAGAATCTCTTTTTAACTTCTCAAAAAAATTTTTTGGACTGTTAGCTGATAGTAGGCATACTGTTAGGATCCATTTGATTGAAAAAGTACATGATAACAGAAAAGACTCTGAATTGAGTGACACTTTTAAATAAATATGTAGCTTATTAATCATAATAGCATCTATATAATTTTAAAAATAATAATACATATAAACATGTGTGTAGTGAGGAAGACTCATATTCATGAGTTCAAATCTGACTTCAGACACTTACTAACTGTCTGATCCTGGGTGAACTGCTTAACCCTGTTTGCCTCAGTTTCCTCATCTGTAACTTGAGCCAGAGAAGGAAATGGCAAATTACTCCAGTATCTTTGCCAAGAAAACCCCAAATGGGGTCACAAAAGGATAGATACAACTAAAAAAATGACTAAATAACAAGTGTGTGTATGTGTGTGTGCGTGTGTGTGTGTGTGTGTGTTATAGTGGGAAGGGCATAAGCTTTACAGTCAGGATGTGGATTCAAATCCTCCCTCTGACACTTAATACTTATTAAGTGCCACTTAGCTTCTTCAGGCCTTGGTTTCTTCGTCTGTAAAATGCGAGAGTTGGACTAGATATTCACAAAGGGTCCTTCTAACTATAAATGTATGATCCTATGATAACACAGGTACACAGAGAGGGAGATGGCACTTAAGTCAGGATGACCTGAGTTGAAATCCAGCCTCAGATACCTACTAGCTGTGTGACCTTGGACAAGTCACTTAACACCGTTTACCTCAGTTTCCTCATCTATAAAACAAGCTGGAGAAGGAAATGGCAAACCACTCCAGTATCTTTGCCAAGAAAATCCCAAATGGGGTCATGGAGAGTCAGACTCAACTAATTGACTAATCAGCAACAAATGATAACAGTAATTCAATCCTCAGAAGGCATGTTTGCTGATGTGTTATACTGAATCATTTAGTGATTTGGATGGTGCATATATAGAGGCAAGGGCCCTGTAACTTGTGACCCCCAGGAGCCTACAACCTGCAGGGTAGGAACAACTATTTCACAATTTACAGTTATGTCATAGTTGATTAAATATAGCATTTTAAAAGTACAAAATGTAGGCATCAAATTCTTCTAGGGTGGGCTAGGCTGGGCTGTGGGACAAACTGACGTGAGCTCTGGGTCCAAGCTGGGTTCCAGGTTTTGGGCTGGGCTCAGGGTTGGGTGAATTTGGCATCTGGGCTGGGTTTGGCAGAGCAGTTTTTTAGGATGAGTGACAAATATAATTAAAGTCCTTGGCAGAGCAGGCTTCAGTGATGGAGCAGTTGACTCAGCCCTGGATTTAAGCACTGCGTGATGGATTTTCTCAAATTCCTTCTTATTTGGTAAAAGTCAGTTCATTGCTTAAAAGAGCATCTTAAATCTGTGATAGTCATAGAAATTCTGAACTTCTCTTGCTTCTACTGCAACAATTAAGTACCCAAAATAGTAATGGGATTGTCAGCATATTCCACAAATCAGGGCAGAATAACACAGTCAAAAGAGGACCGGCTTTGGAGTCAGAAGACCCAGGTTCGAATCCTAACTGCTATTTGCTACGTGTGTGACCTTGGGGAGGAAATCACTTCACCTCCCTGGGCCTCAATTTCATTATCTGTATATTGGGTGGGGTCTTCCCCTTCCCAATGATTCTTTTATGAAGGCAAACTAGGCCATCTTTTGCCTCAGTTCTTACCTAACCTTATTGCCTCAAGTCAAATGGAAACCTAGGAAAGACCTTAGTTTTAAAAGGCCAAAGTCTTCCACTACACCTGGGGCCATAACCAGTCATCTCATTCTATGTCTTGCTGTTGGACTCCAATGACCCTGGAAGAGAAAGTGAGGCTGGTGACTCTGCATAGTTCTGCCTCACTTAAATCCAATTCACTTGCAAGTCAAGACATCACCCTGCTGATATCATTGGTACTCTTCCAGAATGAAAGAACAACAGATAAATCTGATTAATGGTGCTTTAGGACTAAGTCCCTGGGAATGCTCTCCTCTGGAAGTACCATATAGTTCCGTCCATAGTTCCCCACCCTTCTCTCTAGCTGGGTAAGCTGGCCCCTAAGCTATTGTCTCCATACTTTCTCCCCAGTAGCCAGTGATCGATCAGAATATTTTTCTTGGTCCTTTCATGGATCAATTCCACCATCTCCTCTGAACTCCAAACACGAATGGGGAATATTGGAAATTTATTTTACCTAAGAATCCATTGGTTAAAATCAAATGGAATAGCAAAAGTACTTTAAAGATAAAAAAAAAAGATGAGTTGCCAAGTGCAAGTTTCTGAGTGATATGGGTCACAGACAAAACTCATCCATTGTTATCTGTGGGTGGCAACCAGTATAGCTGCCTTCAAAGGACCTTCAGTCAATCTCAGAGCCTGGTCTTCTACCCCAACTTATTAGACACCTATAGCCACATGTGGGGAACTGTCTTATTACATGGAATATTTCTCACAACATCTTCCTTCGCTAGTCACAAACAGATATGATTGAGGAGAAACTACCCTAGACTTGCTGTCAGGAGTCCTGGGTTCAAATTCTAGCTTGAAACTTAAAAGCTGTATATAACCTTTGACTGATTCATCCCACCAAACCTCAGTTTCTTCATTAGTAAAATGGGGGTAATAATACTTTTACCGCCTACCTCAATATGCTGCAAGGAAAGTGAACTGCACAGCACTGTGAAAACATGAGCCACGAGTATTATTTTACTTCTCCCAAGGCGTGTTGGTCATTTAAATATTCTTGATCTCAAGGGTCTGCTAGACAACCGCTCTTCCCAAACCCTGAAGAGCCTCCTTCTGGCAGCCCAGTTCTAAAGATGAATTTCAGGATCCTGTTTTCCAAGGCCAGAGAGGAAGAAGGAGCAGGTTTCCATCTGGGCTGCTTAATGGCCCTGAGTGGAGGAAAATCCTCCTACCTCATCCTACTTTCCGAACGCTGCAGGATTTCAGTGTGGTCGCCATGAACCTCCCCTGGTCTTCACCAAGGCTAATCATGACTCTGCACACAAGGAACCGTCTGTCTCCTCTGCCAGCTCCTCTAAGCTTGCCCAGGGGGTGCCAAGGCAAACACCAGTTTTACTCATGCAAAGTTGAAATAGTGGCACATATGTCAAAGGAAGAAAAACAGCTTAGCCCTAATGTTTATGCTTTCATAGTACTTGGTGAGCTCGGCAATCAATTCACTCTCTCCCTGTTTCTGAAGCCAAGGTGTCCAAAGTGATTCTGGGCCTTGCTTCACAGTTCACCCTGGGAGGGTGGGGTGGAGCAAGGAAGCAGGGCAGGGGCTTATGAACTAATGAATTGGGCTGGTTAGCTGGAGAGACTGGGACTGCAGACATGAAGAGAAGTGGTGGTGGGGGGAATTTACAATTGCTCAGTTTGTCTCCATTAATCAACAAACATTTATTAAGCATCTGTGATGTGCAGGGCAATTGGATTGGTGCTAGGGATACAGAAACAGAAAAGAAACGATAATCTGTGCCCTCAAGGATCCTGTTGAGATATACACATTCACACACACACATGGATATATATATATATATACACACACATAGACTTATATATACACATATATACACATACACACATATACATGTATGTGTGTGTGTGTATAGACAAACCACAACCTTGGTTGCCTTAGTTTCCTTGCCTGTAAAATGAGCTGGAGAAGGAAATGGCAAAAGATGGCATTCCAGTATCTCTGCTAAGTAAACCCCAAATGGGATCATAAAGAGTCGGACATGACTGAAAGATGACTGAACTGAAAGATAAAAAATATACGTAAATATCTGAGTATGTATGTGTGTATATATATGTACATATTTGTGTATATATATGTACATATTTGTGTATGTATATAAATATAATTATAGATATAGCTATAGATAGAATTATAGATGTAGCTATAGAGTTATAGATATAGTTTAGATATAGTTATAGATACAGATACAGATATGGACACAGACATAGACATAGAGATAGAGATAGAGATAGAGATAGAGATAGAGATAGAGATAGAGATAGAGATAGAGATAGAGATAGAGATAGAGATAGAGATAGAGATAGAGATAGAGACAGATAGATGTAGATATAGATATGTAATATCACAGATCTAGACCTGGAAGGGACTTCCAAGGCCATCTAGTCCAACCCTTCATCTTACAGATAAGAAAACTGAGACACGAGGTAGTTACCCCATTTGACCAAGGTCATACAGGTAGTGTCATATGCAAGATTTGAACTCAGCTCTTCTGACTTTAGGATCAGAAATCTTCCTACAATGCCACATAAGTTAGTATAGTAGCAATTTGGACTTGAAGATCTTTCCTACCCATGTTGTGATATTGTGTATTGAATGTTTTACTGCTCTGATAGATTGGATAACTGGCTTGTGGGATATGTTTCTCTGGTGTCTGAATCAATGGTTTACTTCTTCTACCTTCTGCGTGGAGAGTCTCATATACTTTGTGATGCAGAACCACATAGGCATTTTGACAATTATCATGTACTTTGTTATTATTGCCTTACTGATACAGTTAGACACAAAGCAGGTAAAAGGTGATTTCAGAGGTGAGAGAAGTTATTCAGCTGAGCACAGCAAGAGTGACTTCAAGTAAGAATGGAGATTGAGCTTGAGCTTTGAAGGAAGCTAGCTCTGGATCTGACACAGTCACCCCCATTCCTTAGCCTGATGCAGGATCACTAGCCCCAAGGGTCCTGTTGCTATGGTACCCTTCTCCCAGGGCTTGGATAAATTTTCTGAGAAGACAGGTACCCATTCTCTTATGCGGCTACACTTCACCAGAGGGGTACCCTACCACCACCACTTCCCTCTATTCCTTCCCCTCCCTCCTACACATATCCAATTGAATTTGCCCCATGAAGGAAAATTCCTACTTTCAACTCTGCTTTAAGGGACCTTAAAAATCATTTAGGGCAACCACCGTATTTTACAGGTAGCAAAGAATGTCCAGAGAGTGAAAGTAACTTTCCATTGATCACATAGCTAGTTAGCGACAGAGCCCACTCTAACATTAATACGCGTGTTCTTTATGCTAAGCTATGTTCTCTCTCTTGACATGGCTTCTGGTCTCCTCACTGTCATGACCACCCTCCTTTTGCAGCACCCCAATTGATAAAGGTCCCTCTTAAATATGGCATAAAAACTAGACATAATACTCCAAACATAGTCTGACCACAAAGAGTACAGTAGAATTATCACCTCCCTCATTCTGGGTACCATACAATCAGTTATATATAGAGAGAGAAGTATAGATATAGATATAGATGTAGATGTAGATATAGATATAAATATGGATATCTATATCTATATATGCACATATAGATATAGATATCTATATCTATATATATATGGAGAGAGAGAGAGCACTTTGCAAACTTTAAATCACTATATGAGTGTTAGTTATTATTTTCACCATCATTACTGTTATTACCACTATTACTCAGTAATGTTACACTTACCTCTTTTTACTGTCACATTACACATTACACTGTTGGCTTATACTCAGTCACCAAAACCCAAAGATCTTTGTCACATGTCACACTGTTTTCCATTATTAGCATTTTCTTTAACATAATTATTCATTATTTATATCATTTATATTCAACCTACTCATTATTCAGGATGCTATTACTTAATTAGCATGTGCTTATGTTTCCTCTGTTGCTTTCTCTTTTAGTCAACAAATGGGTTGTAAAAGTTGCATTTAATATTTTTGCCTTTTAGTATTGATTATTTTCTTGTGCTCTAGGACATGATAAATACTTGTAAAGTTATTAAATATTGAGAAATATGCATATTTATTGACTTTCTTATTCAGAAGATGCCATACAATTTTCAAATCCAATTCTTCCCACAGTTTGTTCCTCCATAATTTCCTTTTTTGTTTATTTTTTCTGTTAGATTTATTTCCTATAATTATTATCTTACTATCTTTACCTATTTTCAGATTAGTTTTTCCTTTAACAACCTAGACGTTAAACTCTTTATATGTATTATTTTATTGTCTATGAAACATATGAGCATAACCATTCCCTCTTTCTTTCTCCTATAACTGAATTTTTATTGTTGCTTCATCTGAAATCATGATAACAACTCCTATTTCCATGGAGGCTTCTATGCATGATGCATAGTAAATTTGGCTCCAACTTTTAATTTACATTTTGATAGGTTTCTTGTATGCAGCAAATTATCAGGTTTTGTCTTCTTATCCATTATACTATCCTCTTTCATTTTATTAAAGAGTTCCATGATAGACAGAAGTTCGTCCCTGCACCCTATCTCCATCACAGGATTGGTGGAAAGATCAAATAAAGTAATTGATGGGAAAGCTCTCTAATATATAAATATATATACACATATACATATATGTATATATGAGTGTATACATGCATATAAATATACATACATATACACATACACATACATATACATATGCATATGCATATACATATATATAATTACCTTACAAATGTGAAAGATTGTTTGGGGATGTTGAAAATGGAACAAATATTTATTAAACTGTGCAAAACAGATCATCACTATTTCATTTGATTGGTGCAACAATCCTGTGAGGTAGGTATTTTTCTTATCCCTATTCTACAGCTGAGGAAGCTGAGGAAACAAAGGTTAGACGATTTGCAATGAGTCACATTAAATATCTGAAGGTATATCAGTGCTCTGTCCACTCTGCTACCCACCTGCCCCACAGCCTAGGAAAAGAAATTTAAACTGAGAAAGGGAATAATATGATTGAGATCTCAGTGCAGTGTGAGGACAAACTAAAAAGACAAGACCTTTTTAGCTGAAAGTTGGCAGGATTGATGTTTATAAATTCATTGTTCTAGGCCAAGCCTAATTCAGATGAATGAAAGAATTCATATTCAAGATTAGACCTCACTGAAACAGTTATGGACCATATAACTGATAACAA
The DNA here is from genome assembly GCA_028646595.1 of Phalanger gymnotis. NCBI lineage: Eukaryota > Metazoa > Chordata > Mammalia > Diprotodontia > Phalangeridae > Phalanger > Phalanger gymnotis. Next base: position 328,845,801 of record CM053624.1, read on the forward strand.
AAAGACATTTCCTTAGCAATTAATTAAAAGGAGATTAAATAAGGATAGAGCATTGATTCAGCAGAATAATGTTCTTTAATGTCTCCATTTTTGTCCCACTGGCAACATCCAAATAGAACGTCATGTTGATTTGGAGAGCAATAGGATTTCATTATGTTGGAAAAGTATCAAGTTCTTCATCTAGTCCTAGAAGAGTGGGGTTTCCCCACTGTTTGCTTAGTAATAAGGTCCCTAAGTCCTCTAAAGTATGTGAGGAGTGTGTTTTTCCTATTTCTTTATTGTTTTGGTCACTGATTAAATTGAGTTGGGTAAAAGCTGAGTTTGGGTGATCTTAGAAGTTCCCAGCCAAGGGATGGTAGCTTGAGTCAATTGAGGAGGGAAAGTGAGATTTGTCTGACAAAAGCAATGCGAGTATACAGGGAATCCATCAGCCCTTACATTTTTTAAAGAAATGTAGAGAAGATGGAAGGAAGGCAAATGATAGAGGATGACTATGAGTGTGGCACTCTCTGGCAAAAAATAATGCCATAGGTACTAAAGCTCAGAATGAATAAGGCTGGTGAAGGAAGCTAAGAGCAATGAAAAGATTTCTCTTAGCTAGAAAAAGGGAATCAAAGAAGGAAAAAAACCTTTGCTTGGAGGGAATAGGACGATGACAACTGACAACAGAGAGAAAGTAAGGAGGGGAAAAAAATTATGAACAATTGAGATCCAAAATAATTAAGGAAATACTAAGAGGGCACCTAGTTGTCCTTAATGAATACAAATCACCAGGTAAACTAGATCCTTAAGTACTAGTACCCCTTGTGGTTTTTCATTTATGCTTTAGTCTTTCCTTGCAGCTGCTCTTGCTAGTATAGGATTGGATCCCTTTGGTGGGAAACCTCACTTTCACTTACGATGGCTCTGAGTTACCCAAATTTTCTTCTCTACAAAGTAGGCTGTCACTAGACAATGGCCATCTGCCCAGTAATTGCCAAACAGCTCTAAGGTTTGGGCTTCCCATTTTTTTTTGTTTGTTTGTTTTAACTCTAAGCCCTCTCTGATCGGTTCATTTAAAGATTGGTGGGGGAAATGTACAGAGGAAACCTATGCCCTGAAGGCGAGTTCAATGTCTACACAAGCTACTCAGCTTCTTTCCTGACTTTTTTAATACACATTTTAGCTATTCCAAGCTCCACATGTTTATAAGGTGTGACTGAGTCTATTCAAACTTTTATATTTTTTACAAGGTGCAAAATAATTCCCACCAAATTGAAAGAGGCTTCCTTTTAGAACAAGGCAGACAGACAGATAGACAAGCAGATAGACAGATAGATATGATGATATGATATGACATGATATGATATGATATGATATGATACAGGTGCAGATAGAATAAAGATGGAAATGAGATAGAGATAAAAGAATTTTTCAACCAAATCTGTGATTTCATCTATGTAGGAAACTCACAGTGAGAGAGAATACTCCCTACTGACGCATATTGGCACCTTCTCTGCAATTTAGTCTTAGAATTGTCTATGGCACTGAGAAGTCAAATGACTTGCCCAGAATCACACAACTCTCTTTCCCCCTACTCCCTCTGCCCTCTTTTTCTTCTCCCCAGCTCCATAAATCTTTACTGAATTTAAATATATTTGTGTGTATATTGGTATCAACGTAAACATTGGCACAGTTAGAGATAGGAATGATATAGAGAAATGAAAGGAAGAGGAAGAGGAGGAGGAAAAAAGAGGAGGAGGAGGAGGAGAAAAGATGAAGAGGAAGGTGAAAGGGAAGGTAGGAGGAATTATCCTCAGAATCAGGAAGACAGAAGTTCACATTTCCCCCCAAAAAATATGTATGTATTTTTGTGTGTAGAGAGCCATACTTGTGATATTATCAGTGTAGGGAATTTCTGGCATAGAAACTCCTCCTTACTGATACATATCAACAACCTATCTATAACTTAAACTCTTAGAATATTGCCTAGGACACCAAGAGGAAAGTGACTTGTTCACGATCATGCAGGCAGGATGTGTCAGAGGTAGAACTTTAAACCAGGTCTGCTTGACTTTTGGCCTGGCATGGCTTAGTAGATGTGTGTGTGTGCACATGTGTATATGGAGAGATAAAAATATGGATGTCCAGATGATAATAACGAAACTACTAATATTTATATAACGCCTACTGTGTTCCAGGTACGGGGTTGAATACTATACAGTTATTTCACTTGATTATCACAACAACTCTGGGAGGCAGGTGCTGTTATTATCCCCATGGTACAGATGAAGAAACTGAAGCAGAGGTTAGGTGATTTGCCCAGGGTTACATAGCTAATAAGTGTCTGAGTTCAGATTTGAACTCAGGTTTTCTTGACTTCAGGACCCATACTCTATGCACTACACCATCTAGCTGCCATAGATAGATAGATAGATGGATAGATGGATAGATAGATAGATAGATAGATAATTGATAGATAGATGATTAATAGATAGATGACAGAGATAGATGATTGATAGATGATAGATAGATGATTGATAGATTGATTGACAGACAGGCAGGCAGACAGAGAGAGAGAGAGAGAGATGTGTGTGGGAGGGAGAGAGGTAGGAGAGAAATGATAGAGATGATGGATAGATTATGTAGAAAGATAATAGATTGATAGAGAAAATCTATTTAAATATATATGTGTGTATATATAGTATGTGTATATATACACATATGTGTGTACATGTATTTCCCTGCTCTATAAAATATTTTTAATAGATGATCTCTAAGATCTCTCAACTCTAGATTTTACAATTTAAAAAAAGTTCAAAAGTCCAACCTCATAACATCATTTACAAGCAAGCAATATAGATCCCACTGCAGCCCTATGTGGATATCCATCCATTAACATATCCCATGGTACTTGTTCTGCAACAAAATAAGAATTTTACCACTTCCTTGCTTCTGCAAGACTGCACATGATCACGACATCTCCTATTTCCATTGCATTTTATAGTTTACAAAGGATTTCCATCACAACAACCTCTGCCAGCAGATGGTGCAAATATTATTAACCCCATTTTGTAGGTAAGGAAAGGAGAGAGTGTGTGTGATTTGACCACCAATTAGCTAGTAAAGTAGAAACTTTTATTTTTTCATTTTTTATTCTGCATTTAATAAACATACCAAAAAGACAGAAAATATTTCCATTTACAAAATAAAACAAAGAATGTTGTATGTGAAACAGAGAACCTCTTACATACAGCTCGCTTTTTTCAGTTATGTAATAGTAGCTGGAACGCATATACGATTTTAAGGTTTGTAAAGCATTGTAGATATGTTCTTTCATTTGATCTTCACAACAATCCTGTGCAGTATGTATCATTATCATTTCCATTTTATAGATGAAGAAATTGAGGCTGAGAAAGGTTAAGTGACTTGCCCAGTGTCACACAAATACTAAGTGAGACAAGATTTGAACTCAGGTCTTCTTAATCCCAAATCCAGCACTCTTCTCTGATCCATTTAGCTGCCTACTAATAATAAATTTAATGTTACCCCCAATTATGACATTCATGTGTGTGTAGCCTTCTGAACACCTTTGTTTCTCTCTCTCTCATGAATTTTTAAAATACTTCAATGACCTTCATCATATTTTTACCAACTTTATTTTTTCTTATTTTTTCCTTTTCTAAATTTTTTCTTCCTTTTATCCCATTGAGAAATTTTTGAAAAAATGAAGCCCTCAACAATCCATACATAGTCTAGCAAAGTAAATTCCCATATGGATCACATCCAAAAACTTCTCTTCCTGCATTTTAACTTTGTCACCTTTCTATCAGGAGGTGAGTGGCTTGTTTCATCTTGATTCTTTTAGACTTGTAATTTATCGTTGCAGTAACAAGAGTTCTAAAGTCCTTCAAAGTTGTTTTCCCTTATAATTTTATCATCATATGAATAATTCTCCTAGTTCTGCTCACTTTGTCTTATGTTAGGTCACAGAGGTCTTCCCAGATTCCTCTGAAACTGTCCATGTCATCATTTTGTATGATGCAATAATATTCTCTTACATTGATATGCCATAATTTATTTAGTTTTAGGAAGACAGTTCCTTATTTTCTAATTTTTGGCTACCATAAAAAGCCGCTATCAATATTTTTGTATATATAAGTACTTTTCCTATTTTTAGGGATATAGTTGCATAGCTGGGTTGGTTTAATAATTTTTGGACATAGTTCTAAATTGCTTTACAGATGGCAGGTCCAATTCACAGCGGTGCCAACAATACATTGATGTATCTCTTTTCCCAAAGTCCCTCTGACATTTGTCATTTTCTTCTTCTGTCATCTTGATCAGTTGGGTGAGTGTGAGATAGAACCTCAAAGCTGGTTTAATTTGCCTTTCTCTAATTATTAATAATTTATAATATCGTTTCATATGGTTGTTGATGTCTGGGATTTCTTCCTTTGAAAATTGCCTATTCACATCCTTTAAATATTTATTGGTGGGGGAAATATCTCTTAGTCTTATAAATTTGAATCAGTTCCTTATTTATCTTGGATATGAAATCCTTATCAAAAAAAACCCCTTGCTATAAAGTTTTTCTCCAGTTATCTGTCTACCTTGTGATTTCAACTACATTAGATTTGTTTGTGTAAAAACTTTTAAATACTATTGTATATAATCAAAACTGTCCATTTTATTTGTGTGAAGTCTTCGCTTACCCATACAAAATGTAACTGCTTCCATTTACTTCTAATTATTTGTAGTGTGACCTTTTACGTTTATGTCACTTGTGAGATATGAGTCTATACCTACTTTTTTCCAAGCTGCTATCTAAATTTCTCAGCAATGGTTGTCCTTCCCCTAATAAATGAGGTCTTTGGAATGATCAAACTCTATGCTACTGTGTTTGTTTTTGTAAAATACGTACCTAGCCTATTTCACTGATAGATTTCTCTTTTTTAAACCAATACTAAATTTGATCATTGATTACTGCCTTTAGTGCAATTTGAGGTATGGTACCAAAAGATCCCCTTTCTTCTCACATTTTTTTTCAAAGAAGCCTGCAGATTCTTGACCTTTTGTTCTTCCATATGAATTTTGTTATCATTTTTCTAGCTCTATAAAATATTCCTTAAGCAGTTTGATTTGTACAATATTGAATAAGTAAATTAATTTGGCTAGTGTTGTCCCTTTTATTATATTGGCTCAACCTACCCATGAGCAATTAGTGCTTCTATAACTATTTAGGTCTGTCTTTCTGCAAAGAGTATTTTTACAGTTGGATTCACTAGGTTTCTGTGTGAAGTAGGTGTACTCCCAAATATTGCATAATTTCTCTAGTTATTTTGGATGGAATTTCTCTTTCTAACTCTTCTTAGAGTTTCTAAATCCAACCTTCCTGGTTTAAGATGGAAACTTTGGCAAAGATACTACATGAAAGGTTCAGGGGAGCCCAATTCACCCACCTTTGAAACAGCAATGATCTAAAAAGCGTCCTAATATCAAACAATGACCAGAACACCCAAAGAGAAGCTTCAATAACCTTTTTCATCCATCACAGACCTGAACAAAAAATTAACCAGAAGTTGAAGACATTTGAAGGATCTTGCCAAAGAAATAGTATATTACCTCTTCATATTCAGCAGCTGGTCCACTTTACAATTTGAAATCTCTGTTTTCAGGGTTTCTTGCAAAAAAATGGTTAAAGTGTTACTATCACACATTTGTGGAGCTATCTGTAAGTTCTTCAAGTATCAGGACTTCATTGGCCTTTCTATGTATAGATTCTATTCATCTTTCATCTTCTACTCCAAAAGGCTAGCTTAGCTATCCCTCCCAGCTTTCTGTTATCTGCAAATGATGAATCTGTGGCAATGGTCCAGAGAACAGACCAGTTATGGTTTCAGTCTCACCAGGAGAAGAAATAATGTACATAAGGAGACAGGCAGGCCCCCAAAAAGGAATGCCATAGTGAGAGGACCCTGGCGGTGATAGCTCTGAGGTGAATTTGACACAGGTCAGCAGAAGAGTATGAGGCAAGGGATGCTCCCCTAGACATCAGTGGTCTAGGACAAAGCCTCATTTGCCCCTTTGCAAGTTAAAGCTTGATCTCCTTTCTTCTTTACATCTCCAACTCCAATTTACAAGCATCCCTGTATGAAAAGGAGAGAGACAGAGCCCCTTTGGAATGATCTGGAAGACAGCCCTGAGTTAGCAAAGACTAGGAATGGAAAGTATACTGGGGACTCTGAAGAGTGTAGAGAGCTTCCTTCAAACCTGTTTACCACACTAAATTCCTCTAAATATACTCATCCCTAGGTTAAAAACCCTTCTAATTATATTAGGAACAGCCTAAATAAGAAGCCTTTAATAAAGGTAAAAACACACGGCCCCATTTAATCTACACGTGCAGAATATATTAATATAATTTTAAATGTATGAGCCAGATATAAAGAGCATTTCAAAAAATCACAAGCAGTGCTTTGTGGTGATTTAGAGGCCATTACCATGAACTGGGCCTTTAAGACACAAACACTCAGGTGGAGACACACGCACATGCTCACCAAAATGGTGAGAACAACTGGCACCTCATAGTACAGCCTTGTCCTCCTGAGGTTTTCAGGAACGGGAGCCAGGATGGTTTTTGGATCCGAGGTTTGAGGTGGAGTAGGAAGCACTCACTGCCCTGGAATCATTTAAGACAGGGTAATTCAGTGGTGACCAGATGGGCACCTACGCTTGGGTACAGATAACACTCACTGGGCTAGCCTGAGCAATCTCCTTGCCTTCTCTGGACTCTGATTCCCTCATCTGTGAAATAGAAAGTCTGAGAGGTTCCCTGCCTCTCATCACTGCCTGAAGTGAGGGTAAAATCCCTCAAAGAATCCAAGGGCACTCTTTAAAATAATAACTCATATTTGTCATAAAGCTGATGTTTCTACAATGCTTCAGGGTTTACAAGGAGAGGAAGATCTGGGTACCAAGTCCACCTCTGACATCAATTTGGCCTCTTGGTGCTTCTAGGATTCCTTAGGACTTATTTGTTAGTTCATAAACAGGTTTCAGTTAGCACTGATGAAGGAAGTTCTCGACAAAGACAAAGTCACATGCTCTTCAAATGTTTGCATAAAGTTTGCAAACCACTTTCCATACATCTTTAAAACCTTACAAAAAAATCTGGGAAGCATGTAGAACAAGTGTTATTGGCTTCATCTTTTAGGGGTGGGGATTAGACCTGTGATTTCAATCAATGAAGAAGTATTTATTAAATTCTTACTATATGCTAGACAGTGTGAGTAAAAGGGGTGAGGAGAGGTTGAGGAGGGATGCAAAGGGGGAAAAAAGTGCATAGTCCCTACCCTCAAGGATCTTGCATTTTAATGGGTAAAATGTGTTTAAATTGGTACACAGAAGGTACATACAGAGTAGATGAAAAGTGCTAACAGATGAGGGTGAGGAAGAAAGATCAAAAAGTCCTATTTTTTAAGTATAAGGAAATCTCAGTGAAGATACTCTCTATTGATAGGTGGCACATTGGATAGAGCATCAGCCCTGGAGTCGAGGACCCGAGTTCAAATGTGACCTCAGATACTTCCTAGCTGTGTGACCCTGGGCAAGTCACTTAACCCCGTTTGCCTCAGTTTTCTCATCTGTCAAATGAGCTGGAGAAGGAAATGGCAAACCACTCCATATCTTTGCCAAGAAAACCCCAAATAGGGTCACAATCAGTCACACGTGACTGAAAACAACTGAAGAACAATACCTCTGCTGTAATTTATAGTCTTACCAAGTTGCCTGTGTTACTAAGAGATTCAGCAGCTTCCCCAAGGTCACATAGCCAAAAGGTGAAAGAGACAAGACTTAAACCCAGATTGTCTAACTCCCATGCCAGCTTTCTCCCCACTATACTACACTGTTCTCATCTGCCCTCTTCACCTTTACAGAGCATTCGACATACCTAATCACATCCAAACCTCACAAAAACCACGTGAAATGTGCCCTCCAATAATGTCATTTACATTTTATAGATGAGAAAGTGAAACCAATTGTGAGGCATGGGAAACACTGGCACTAGACCACTCAGCATGCCTGTATCAGAGAGGGTGCCATGCTCTATGAGTGAAGCAGAATTCCAGGAGCTCAAAAGGAATGTGATGCACAAATTTAATGACATCGCCACTCTAAACGTTCGCCTGGACTATTTGTGCCTGAACTGTGCTGGAGTCTTCTGAGCTCATGTTGGTCTGATCAGCCACAGTCGGACACACTGTACCTTGTCCCTAACACAGTGATGTCATTTTGATCCTCTTCAAGAATGGACAACAACTGCAGATGAGAAAATTAAGGCTCAGAAAGGTTACATGATTTGCCCCAGGGAAATAAGTGATTTGCCCAAAGTCACAAAGTTAGTTAAGTGAGAGTGTTAAGTCTCCTGGTCCTTAAGAATTCTTCGGAATCCTGGTCTTTTGGCCTCCTAGACCTGTACTCTTAACTACTATAACATCTGGTTGCTACCTCTTAGAATAAAGGTACAGTACTTTACAGAAAAGAGGTAATGGAGAGGAGATAGCTGAACCAATTGTCAGGAGACTTGAGTTCTGTGCATGACTTTGTGGTTAGCTACGAGACTTCAGGCAGGTCACATCCACTCTCTGTAAAATGACGAGACCAGACAAAATAATTTCTGAAGTCCCTTCCATGTCCCAAGACCTTCTCATTGGCTACATGGTTTATTCCTTGAAGCAATTTTGCTTCTCTGCCTGACGCAGGCAGGCCCCAATGTGGAGTGGGGAAACCCACCAAGATACCAGGGGTTTACTCGCCTGGGGCTTGGTTTGGCTCAGTGCTGTGATTGAAACTGGTTTATTCCTGTCTTTGTTTATATTGACTGCATTTTATGATGCTTTGGTAGTTGCCAGTAAAATATTTATTTAGCAGTGAAAACATTCTGCAAATGATTTTCCTCTCCCAGAGGGAACAATTTCTCCACCTGCTAAAGTGACCCAGAGCTGTTTCTGTGCCAAGCAATCACATATTGATAAACCCTCTCCCCTGGCAAGAGTGCATATGAATACCCTGCGTCAGACTAGGCCGAATCCACACAGCTAGTATTTATTAGAAGAGCATGTTATCATGAAAGATCAAATGTCTTGCTTTCAGCTGCTGTAGCCACCCCTAAGAAGAAACACACTTTTTTTAAGTTTCAAAATATTTCTCTTTAAGACCATTTCTACATGATGCCCAGTGTCAGAGGGGAAAGTGAAAAATTTAGTCAGGCATCCAGATGTTTCTAAATAACCAGATGTTTGGCATCACTTAGGCCAAACATGGAGGGGTTTGGCTGAATTTTTTTACTCTTCACCCCAGTAGAATGTTGTATTCAGATATGGCCTGTGGCTATTTGTAGTTAAACTTGACAGGGTCTGTCCCTGGAGATCTTTTGACTTGGCCATGACACCAACAACCTCTCGGTCTTAGAAAAAATATCCCCATTTTATTTCATTACCCCCCACCTCCAGCTTCCTTCTCCACCACCATCCCCACCCTCTATAACTCACTTGCTCTGTACAGTTTTTAGAAGCTGAGTTCTTATATTTCATTTCTACTATTTCTGTTGGAAACAGAGCAGGACAAGACATGCCAAGGATGGCAGAGACCAAGACACTAAACAGACCTTGAAAGAGGGCAGGAGACCTTGGGGTCCGGTGGGGAGGGGGTAATAGAGAATGGAGGAAATTAGAGTAAGAGAAGGAAGCAATTTATATTGAGTAGCTCATTTCTAATTTTAAAAATCTGGAGAAATATGATCTTGCATACTAAACTTGGGATATTTGATCACGATCTCTCAAGGATTTGAAAGGCAATGAGAAAGAGCTGAAACACAGAATGCAGCCTGGCAGTCAGGACACCAGGGTTCTAGCATTGTCAAGCTCACTTTATGCCCTGGGATAAGTGACTTAACCTCTCTGGGTCTCAGTTTCCTCTCCTGAGAAATGAAAGGATAGGAATTAATTACCTTTAACATTTATTTAAATTCTAACATTCTACAATTTTATTTCTCCACATTAAATACAATCTCTGGTTATATATTCCATGGACTTTTCACTATGACTAGAAAACGTTCCTAGTTTTGACATGAAGCCATTAGAGAACAGTACAAGATAGCATGCTGTCAAATTTAAAATCATGTGTAGCCTTCAGGCCGTACCACGCAGGGCATAGGGTATAGAGCACGAGGGCTAGAATCAGGAAGATCTGAGTTCAAATCCAGTCTCAGACACTTACTAGCTATGTGAACCTGGGCAAGTAGTTTAACCTCTTCCTCAGTTTCCTCAGCTGTAAAATGGAGATAATAGCACCTATTTCCAATTCTATCCAATAAACATATATTAAGTGCCTATTATGTGCCAGGCACTGTGCTAAGGTCTGGGGATAGAACTAATAAAAAAGAAATACCATCCCCACCCTCATTACAATCGAATAGAGGAAAAACAACACACAAAAAGATGAAGGAAAGGGGAGATAGGAATGCCTGGGGGCACTTGAGGGGGATATCTTATTCTATAGAGTTGGGGGGGGAGCAGATGCAGAGTTGAGTGAGTCCCAAAGTCCAGTTTCTGCTATCCATAAAGGAAGACACTGGGAAGAGTCTGGCACTCCATCCTCCATCCTTCCAATCACAGGGGAGAGCAAGCTAAGGGAGGTTGTGTCCGTCAAGCTGCACAGTAATAAAATTAGAGGCAGGGCAGCAGATTCAAAACAGAGTAAGGGTTCCCAGGACTGTTGTAAGGATCAAATAAGATCATATTTATAAAGCACTTAGCACAGTGCCTGGCACATAGTAGGCACTGTATAAATGTTTGTTGTTGTTATTACTAAAGGGTTACATAAATGTGAGTTTCGTTATTATTAGGTACGACAGGAATTGAGTGAAAGCTGGAATCCATGAATCATTCAATGCACAAACGTTTATTAATTGCTTACTATTCTCCAAGCTCTGTGCTAAGGAAGACTTCCCTGGGGAAAAAATGGAAATTAATTTGGACCTTGTAAAATGATCAGGACTTGTGTAGGGGAGGAGAATATCTTGAGTAGCAGATTGGTGCACTGGAAAGAGGACCTGCATTCAAATCCCAGCACTCCTGCTTAACTATCAATGTGGTTTAAAACCAATAAAGTTTACTATCTTAGATAAGAGGAATCTAGGTGGTGCCATAGGGCACAGAGTGCTGGGCCTGGAGTCAGGAAGACTCATTTTCATGAGTTCAAATCCAGCTTCAGACACTTACTAGCTGTGTGATTTTGGGCAAGTCATTTAACCCTGTTTGCCTCAGTTTCCTCATTTGTAAAATGAGCTGGAGAAGGAAATGGCAAACCCCTCCAGTATCTTCATCGAGAAAACCCCAAATGGGGCCATGACTGAACATCGGCCTTAGACAGTCCTATCTCAGCACCTATTTATTCCTCTAAATCTATGATCCTGTGTTACAATAATCTTATTAAATGTGCAGACAATGCAAGGACCATTACATCCATCCCCGTTTTTATATATGAAGAAACCATAGCTCAGAGAAGATTTGCCTAAGACCACATAGCTAGTATATGTTAGAAGCTATATTTGTAACTAGATATTTCATGATTTCAAACCCAGTGTTCTTTCTTTCTTTTTTTGTAAATTCAATTTTATTACAAACTTAATAAGCATGAACATTTCAATATACAAAGAATCAAAAAGAGGATTGAGTATAAAAAGATGAATCTCTATTAATATAGAACTCTATGCCTCTATAGGGTTTTTTAACAGCATGTATTAAATTTAACACAGTAACAAAATTGTCTCATTCATTTTTACCCCTTTCTGGACTGCTTTTGGTTTTCTTCTGTGTATTTTTAAAGTCTACTTGATTCTTTTTTCTCTCTTTCTTTTTATGTCACAAACAACTCTCTCCTCCTCATCCACCACAAAAGCTATCCCTTGTAAATGTGTGTGTGTGTGTGTGTGTGTGTGTGTGTGTGTATTTATCATCAGGGAAAAGAAGCCCAGCTCTTTCTACCAAGCCATCCTGTCTCTCATTGATAAGGGGTAAGATAGGGAGGGTGGAGGAGGGAGAAAAAAGGAAGGGTATTTCCAGTGTGGGAAAACTGCATGAATCAGTATAGTATTATTATAAATTAGCATAGGTATAGTATATAAATAGTATAGGAATAGTATATAAGTTTATATCATATAAATTAGTAAGTGTACATCTGGAAGGCAGGAAGCAAATCCTTAACCAAAAGGCAAACTGCACAATGATAAGTGGTGATAAATACAACTGAACAGGACATACAGGCTCAGTCTCAAATACCTGGCTAAGAAGTCCATGATAGATCTCATAGTCAATAGAAAGTCTTCATAGGTTGCTGAGCATAAGTAAACTAGTGTTAGGAATTGCTGTTCTAAGTCCTTCCATCTTCCTTGGATCTTGGTGCCATGTTGGTGTTAAATTATGTGTGCAGGTCAGCCAGGGGATAGCCTCATTGTCTGGATGAAGGATCTGTTCTTAGTCCATCAGACACAGTATACTATCTGGGAGGCAGTCTGGGTATTGTGGAATCACAGCCACATTAGGATCAGAAATCTAGTCCAACCCACCCATTTGAAAGATGGGGAAACTGAGTCCCAGAGAGGATATGTGACTTGCTCAAGATTACGCAGGGAGTAAGCATGAAAGGCAAGATGTAAACCCAGTGTATCTAACTTCATTAACAATCTACCACCTCTTTTTCCCAAATCCCATCTAGATTTACTCAATTCCTCACGTGGAATTAGATTTCAATTCAGGACCAGGGACTCCTAGAGCTGGAAAGGATCTTGGAGCCCTCTGCTACCATCTTCCCCTTTTTATAGAGGAGAATGAGTCTCAGAGAAGTTAAATTGTTTATCCAAAGTCACATGGCTTGTGTATGACTAAGCTAATGAAGCAGGGAGTCAAATTCGTTTAGAGTAGAAGCCCTCGCACTTGAAGAAGGATACTGAGAAATACTTTGGGAGAAACACTTTGAGAGACGTGGTGTTAGAGACATAGTCTTAAAGATACAATGTCGGATAAGTGCTATCAGAGAAATAACGTCAAAGAGACATTTCTGTTACTTTTAAGCTGAGTTATAGTGGAGGTAAGATTACAAATATAACAGGAATGGTAGAGCCAAGGCACATGGGGCCCCTCAACAAGCAGCCAATGAGCCTGCCCAGCTCCACCACCTCAGTTACACTGGGACATGGACCTGCACAGATTCATCACCCCATCACACCAAGAAAGGGTGAGAAATAACAAATAGAACCAGAAATAGAGGTACGGCGGACATTACAGAGGCACAGGTACATTATAATAAAGAACACAAGAAAAATAGAGACAAATTATATACAACCAGAAAGAGACAAGGTAATAGTGAGCTGCCAGAGCAACTCGACCTCCTTGAGCACATTTCACCTTTTCTCTGTTTAAAAGAAAAGCCAGTATATATATGGTAATGAGGCAAGGAGTCCTATGCCCACATAGCCTCTTTTCCAAGAACCTTTAATAATTGCATTGGTGCAAGAGCACATAAGAGGTGGAAATGCTGACCCATAGCTTTCTAAACATAGGTCAGAAACTTGTTCTTGAGAATAAACTTCCTCAGGCCAAGAGATGTAGGAAGGAAGGAAGGAAGGAAGGAAGGAAGGAAGGAAGGAAGGAAGGAAGGAAGGAAGGAAGGAAG
>CM053624.1:328859616-328881452 GCA_028646595.1 Phalanger gymnotis
CCTCCATTCTTTGCAGAGGTAGGGAACTATGTATGCACAACATTGCATATGCCATCATACTTAGTTGGTATGTCAGTAGGTTTTATTAAACTAACTTCTTTCCTTTCTTGGTTTTTGATTCTTTGTTATAAGGGATGGCTCTCTGGGTAGGGGTGGGAGGAGGATATATGTTAAAATGAAGGTGATAGAATGATGCCATTAATAAAAATTGTGGGGGCGTGCTTTGAGATGATCATAGATTTAGGGCCGAAAGAAACCTAAGATGTCATTTAGTCCAGCTTTTAGATGAGAAACTGAGGCCCAGAGATGTTCAATGATTTACCCAAGGTTGGACAGGCAACAAGTAGTAAAACTGAGATTCAGATCAAAATCCTTTAACTCTCAATCCAGAATTCTTTCTATTTGCCCATGCTGCTTCTAACTCATGTGTTTTCAGATTGGACTACTCAAAGAAACATCAAATGGGCTCATAAGATGTCTTTTTTTAGTGGATATTAACTCAAATTATACCTTGAATCTATAGTCTGGGAGATCGGGCTATACAAGGAAAAGCACATATACAAATGCATAAATAATATAGTAGGCTAAGATAATCGGAAGTACTTATAAAATAAATCCACCCAAATCTTAGATCAGATGGCACCTAAACTTTCTAACCAAATCCCCATCCAAAGTCATATAGACCAAGCTGGGGTCTTCTTTTTATAAAACATCTCCATCTACCTGAGTTTTTTTTATGTAGCTCATTGGACCACTCTTCCAATCCTATTCTCATTCTCAGTTAGGTAGGCAGCCACATGAAGACATGCATACGTGTTGGTTTCTGATCCAGATTATTATAAAAGGTGCTGTTCAATCATTTATTCATTAAGTTTTATTTATTAAGTGGCCACTCTGTGCCAGACACTATCCTAGGCACCAGGGAAACAAAAGCAAAAATGAAATAGTCCCAGTCCTCAAGGAGGTTATACTTTATTGAGAGGAAACAACCTGTACTTATAAAAAATAAATACAAAATAGATAACAAAGTAGTTTGTGGGGGGGGGGACTAGTAACTGGAGAATCAGAACGGGCTTCTCATAAAAGGTAGTACTTGAACTGAGCTTTGATGGAAGCTAGGGAATCTACAAGGTAGAGGTGAGGAGAGAGTACATCTTAGGTTTGAGGGGACAGCCTATGCAAAAAAGGTAGAAAGTAGCATGTCATATATATATAGGGGAAAGCAAGTAAGAGTTGGGCTGGAACATAAAGTTTGTGAGGGGGAGTAATATTTACTAAGCATCAAAAGTTGACTGAAGCCAGATTTTGAAAGGCTTTAAATGACAAAGAGGGAAATTTTTATTTTATCTTCCAGGTGGTAGGAAGCCTTGAGGAGGTCTTGAGCAGAGGAGTGTTGTAGTCAAACCTGTGCTTTAGGAATATGAATTTGGCAGCTGTGTGGATGATGAATTGCATAGGAGGAAGGCTAGGAAAGCATTTAGGAGGCTCCTGAAATAGTCCAGGTGAGAAGTAATGAGAATCTAAACTATGGTGGTGGCCATGTTGGGGGAGAGGAAGAGACAAATTCAAGATCTGTGAAGGTAGACTTGATAAGACCTAGCAACTGATTCACATAATGGATGAGGGAGAGAAAAGACTGGAAGATTGCAAAACTGGGTGCCTGGAAAGAGGGTGATCCCCTAATAAAAATAGGAAAGCTCAAGAAAAGGCTAAGTTTTGAAGGAAAATACAATTAACTCTGTTTTGAACATGTTAAGTTTAAGATACATCAGTGACATCTAGTTGGTGTTGTGGTACTAGAGTCCAGATGAGAGACTAAGATTAAAAAGATATATCTGAGAGTAATCTGCATAGAAATGATGAGATCATTGAGACAAAATGTAGAAAGAAAAAGTAAAAGATCCTGAATAAATCCTTAGGGGTACACTCATGCCTGGAAACAGAGATCTAGCAAAGGAGACTGTTGTAATATTTTTACCCTTCTCCTTCTCCAAATAAAAAAACTGTCCAATGAAAAATGTCTGACTATAGGGTGTACATGCAAGAGGTAGAGCTCATAATCTGTGCAACTGGGAAAAAATAAAGCAAACAGAAGAGAGGCGAGAGAGATGGTGTTTAGACATAGAAGGAAAACTCAAGAGATACTTGCCTTCATCTTACACATGAGAGATAGCGCCATTGAACTGAATGGCTCTAGATGCAGAATCATGGACTTTCCATTGGAAGGGACCTCAGCCTTCTAGTCTAACACAACCTGAAAAAGAATCTCCAATACAACTTACCATTTGGTCCTCTTCCCTCCCCTACCCCGCTTTGCCTGAAGACCTCTGGTGAACAAGATCCTACTACTACACCCCCTCATCATCACCAGCTCTCACACCTGAGGTAGCTTATTCCATTTTTGTATAGCTTTGTTAGAAAAGGTTCCTAACATCATGCCCAAATTTGTCTCTTCACCTTCTACTCATTCCTCCCAGATCCACCCTCTAGGAGGAAGTAAAATAAATTTAATCTCTCTTCCATATGACAGTGTTTATTTAAGTACTTGAAAATGACTGCCATATTTCCCTAAGACATCTCTTCTCTATATTAAACATCCCCAGTTCCTTCAACAGATCTTCATATGACAAACTCAAAGTCTTTCACCGTCCTGTTTGACCTCCTCTAGAGGCTCTGAAGCCTATCGGAGTCCCCTCTAAAATATGGTACCCAGAACTAAAGACAACATAAAAGTTATGATCTGATGAGGACAGAGTACAGAAGGATGATCAGCAACCTGTTTTTGGAAGGCAGGCCCCTCTTAACGCAGCCAAAGATGGCATTAGCTTCTATGACTTCAGTAGTACATAGTTGATTTGCGTCTAGATAGCAGCCCACCAAAATCCCTAGATCTTTTTCAAACTACTATCGAGCCACGTCTTCCTCATATTGTATTTATGTAGTCAAACTTTTAATCCCAGAGGCAAGATTTCTTATTTCTATTAAAATTCATTTTATTAAATTGAGCCCAATGTTCTAGTTAGTCAATGTATTTTTGGATACTAACATTGTCATCTACTGTTAGCTATCTCTATCAACTATGTATCATCTGAAAATGTGGTATTACTTGCCATCTATGCTCTTATCTAAGTCATCGGTGACAGTGGTAAACAGCACAGAGTGAAACATAGATCCTTAGGGGGCTTCCATCCATTGAATTATCAATGAGTGCTCTTTGGAGCTGGCTATTAACTCATTTCTAAATTCGTCTAATGGTCATACTATCTTATTCACATCTCTTGATCTTCCCTACAAGAATAGAATTAGAACAATTTATCAAATATTTAGCTAAAATCCAAAGTAAACTATAACTACTTAGCCTTCTATTGATCTATCCTATTAGAAAAGGAAATAAGCTTAGTCTGGCATGACCTATTTGTGATAAAATCATGCCAGATTTTGGTAATCACCACATCTTTTCTGTATGCACGCTAACCACATCCTTAATAACACATCTTAGAATTTTTCCAGGAAGCCAAGTCAAGCTCACAGCCCTATAGCTTGCCAATTCCATTCTCTTCCCTTTTTTTTTTAAATGTGACATTTACACTCCTCCATTTCATCAGTATCTCTCCCACTCTCTAAAATCTTTCAAATGTCATAGGGTAACTCAGTTATTACATCTGCTGAATCTTTCAGGCAGATAGGTAGTCCAATAAGTGGTGAGCCCAGAGTTGGGAAGACCATGGTTCGAATCCACCCTCAGACAACTTAGTAGCTGTGAGACCCTGGGAAGGTCACTTACCCTCAGTTTTTTTAACTGTAAAATAAGGATAATAATAGCACAGACATCCTAGGGTTAATGAAAGGCTCAAATGAGATAATATTTGTAAAAACATTCAGTGCAATGCATAGCACAGAGTAAGAACTTAATAAATACTTGTTCCACTCCCCCATCCAAGGATATAGTTCAACTGGGTGAGGTGACAGCCCAAGATCAGCTGAGTGCTTATCTATCTATTTACTTAGGGTAATCAATTATTAGCCATTTTTGTTCTATCCTTAAAGTGCAAAGAAATGAGCAGCTCTTCATTCTTTTACTTGTCAATTGTCATCCTCACATGCACCCTGAGCTTCTTTGATAGTTACTTCTCTTTTCCCAAAAAGCTGTTAAACAAATCTTTTACATTGCCCTTAGTTTACCTTTTGAGCCTCAGCCCATTCTGAACTTTGAGCATTCCTGACAGGATCAGGACACAGTTTTGTATTATTAACTGCTCTTATTTATCCTTCTCATGTCTGGTTTTTTCTTCTCGAAGTTGGTTGGTGAGTTCCCTGTGCAGCCACATTCATCCTCTAAGACAACTACGTTATTTCCTCTTGACTAGAATATTTTCTGTTTTCATCTTCAGACTTTCATTGGGTATTTCCTAGCTGTGAGGACTCCAGCATGGTGCCGTGGACTGAAATCTGAGCTTGGAGTCAGAAAACCTGCTTTTCATCTCAGCTCTGTCATTTACTAGCTAATAACCTTGGGCAATTTATTTCAACTCTCTGAGACACGGTTTTCTTATCTATAAGATAAGGGATCAAACTAGATGATTCCTAAGGTCCCTTTTAGTTCTAAATCTCATGTCTATTTGCAGAAGGGTTCTCTCAGTCATCTGTGCCATGTAAAGAATGGGAGAGCCTGGGTTCAGATATTGCTATTACTATCCATGTGACTTTGGATTCATCACTTTACTTTTCTGGATTTCAGTTTCCATATGTAAAAAGAGATATTAATCAGACTAAATGTTCTCTAAAGTCCCTTCCAATTCTAAATTTGTGATTCAACGATGCAATCGGCTTCTCATAAAACCATAGATTGCCAAAATTAGAAGAGAACTCAGAAGATTGTTTAATCTAGTGCCCTACCTTCTTTTTAGGTTACAAAAATTCAACCTATTTCAACTTCCAGGAACCAAGATGGCAGAGTAAGCAAGAAGTCACTCTCACCCTCTCTTATAAACTGTGAAAAACACAGAGAATATTGCCCTAGGAAAAATTCTAGAATAGCAGAGCCAGCAGAAAGATGGAGAGACAGCAGTCTTTTAGCTCAGGAGGCTATGGAGATTAATGGGAAAGGTCCTTCTTGCTGTGGCTGAAGGGGACCAGTACAGGACTGGAGGCATCCAGCAAGCCAGCAGCAAGCCCTGTCTCAGTAGACCAGTGAGAGATCCTGAGCCCCAGGGTGGAGGAAGAGGCAAGCACCAACACCAGGCACACACCAGCCATCACCACGGGCTCCAGCTCAGCACCAGGTAAACTACCAGACCAATACAACCTCCAGCTGCCAGCACCTGAGGCCCCAGCACACAAAACCAGTAACCAGGCCCCAAGCCCCCAGCACAAGAAGTCTGGGACAATGCCCCCTGAGCCCTGGAAGCAGAGATCAAATTTAAAAGCCAGGAAAAAAAAGGCAAACAACATGAGCAAAAAGCAACAAAGAAAAACAATGACCATAGAGAAGTAGCTTGGTGACAGGGAATATCAAAACACAAATTCAGGAGAGGACAACATTGTCAATATACCCACATCCAAAACCTTAAAGGCAAATGTGAACTGGTCTCAAGCCCAAAAAGCCTTCTTGGAAGAGCTGAAGAAGGATTTTAAAAGTCAAATAAGAGAGGTTCAAGGTTACAAAAATTCTTGCCTCTCCCTAATTTCTTAGCCCTTCCTTTTTACATAGATGCTCTGATTGAAGGACAGCAAAGAGCAGGGTTGGGGGCACACTACAGAAATACTAGCTATTCTGGGCTCCATGGAGCCACAGGCTGGTGAACTGCCAGTGTTTTCTAAAGCAATTTCTCTCAACAAAGCTGAGCAAGGAAGAGAGACAGGTGTCTCCAGGATCCTTTCCTTTTGTGCAATATTGTCAATTCCTGTGTTAATTAAGAGCCACTGACATCCAGGAGATTAAGTGGTTTGAAAAGCTGGGGACTTATAGCCCAGACCCCAATCACATTAGACATGGCCCCTTTCCTTCTCAAGATCAACTCACCTCCTCTCACTTTTCAAATTAGAAACATAGCAAAACACTGAAATATGGGGGAATAATAGATCTTGATAAAGAAGGAAAGAAAAAACTCCACCCAAGAATCTTCTGGACTCTCAGAGGCTTTCCAGAGTAACTGTATTTTACAGACAGCTCAGCCATAATCAACGGGAGGAGCAGAAAGCTTCTGTGAAGGAATCCCTTTCAAAGCACTGTATCACAGGAATGAAATTCTCATATCAATCAGTTAAGTAGCAGCTAGTGTCTACTGTGTGCCAGGCATTGTGCTGGCTGTAGAGGATACAGATACGAGAGGAGGTGGGGGTGGGGATAGAGAGAGA
The DNA here is from genome assembly GCA_028646595.1 of Phalanger gymnotis. NCBI lineage: Eukaryota > Metazoa > Chordata > Mammalia > Diprotodontia > Phalangeridae > Phalanger > Phalanger gymnotis. Next base: position 328,865,974 of record CM053624.1, read on the forward strand.
GAGAGAGAGAGAGAGAGAGAGAGAGAGAGAGAGAGAGAGAGAGAGAGAGAGACAAAGAGAGACAGAGAGAGACAGAGAGAGACAGAGAGAGATAGAGACAGACAGAGACAGAGAAACAGAGACAGAGAGATAGAGAGACAGAGAGAGAGGCACTCCCTATTCTTAAGGAACTTACATTCTCTCTGGAGAAACATCTGCAAAATGTTCCCCCAGTGTCTCATAGAAGTAAATCGAGGAACAATTATGAGGCCATGGATAACTGGGGCTTGGTCCCTCAGGAAAGGACTCCTTTTCCAAAAGAGAATCTTTTCCCCTTGAGGATGGATTAATTTTATTTCATTATTAATAGACAGCTAATCCTCCATTCATTTCTATCTTTCTCTCCAAATCCCCATGACAATGAATTGTCAGACTGCCTAGATATAAGCCATGCCCCTCTTGACCTCCCACTTCTCATTCTTTCATCCCCATTCACCTTAACCCTATGCCTCCAAATGTCCCACTCCAGTTCTGCTTACAGTGCCCTCTGGAATTCTCATTCCCTTCATTTTAAACCTCCTCTTCTCAGGTTTCTTCCACCTACTCTAACTCACAGGCACCTCATTTCTCCCCACCCCATCCCACCCCCACCAGAAGACACTGTCTGTAGTTACTCTCTCCAACACTGACTGCGCTTTCTCAGCATACTAGTCCTAGAGAAAGCATAATATTACTTGTACCCCATTACCATTTCCAGAATCTCCATTTTCCATCATCACTCAGCAACTTCTCCTTTGAGGTTCATTGCACTAAAATTCATCATCCAGTTAAAAACTTAGCAGAAGTTATCTATCAGTTTCCTGGATATTCTTCTCCATTTCTCCAGGTGTTCCTTATCTGGCTCATAGTCTTCAACTAACTTCACCCAAGCTCCTGCCTTATGTTAGGGTCCCCTCAAGCACCCTCATTTCCCAATTCCACAATCTTCTCAGTTCCCACAACCTTCTCCTCAACCCTCCCTCAGCTAGCTTTGATTTCACCATCACCCACAAGTATTCTGCTTTGCAACAATCAAAAAGTCTGAAATGATTTTATCAAATAATAACCTCCTATTATTCAACCCTCCCTGTACCTTTACCCTTCCTAAATTTAGTCTTAATCACTACTCTTACCTTTAATCCCTTCATCTCACAGTATTCTCCCAGGCCATGACTGCTGACTTCACCTTCCTCCCTGTCCAACCTCAACCCAATAATCAGTTCAACTCTACATTGTCCTCTGGTCTCCAATCCCTTCCCCCTCCTCCAGCAATGCTCACACCTTGCCAAACCCCAATCCTGTACTATTTCTCCCATTTTCTTTCTGTCTTCCTACTCACATGCTGCTGCAGCGGAAGGAAATCACCCAACTGAATCAACAGGGTCCACCACAAATTTGTTACCCAGTCTCAACTGGATCGTCACAAGCAAAAAAAAAAAAATAATTTACCTCTCCTTAATCGAGTCTTTAACTGTTCTAAACCTTCTTTCCTTAAGGCTCTTATACCAAAGCTCATGTGGGGGTGTCTCCATCATCAAAACTTACCTTCCATATCTCTATACACTTACTGACTCTTACAGCTCTCTGAGTAGGCTCAAAACTAAATGGTTGATGGCTGCTAATACAAACTCATTCTCAATCAAATTAAATCAACAAAGCTTCAAGATTGCCAGTGGACAATGTTCCACTCCACTAATTGTTTAGCTAGTTATATATCATCCTCTTTCTCAACTCAAAGAAAGGAGGGAATAAAAAACCAACTAAAGATCTTGCCCTCTATCATTTAGAAAAATGGAATAATTCAACACAACTTCTAGTTCAACCAAAGTTTATAAAAGACAATCTTTTTTTCATTATGGATCCTATTATTTTAGTTTTGAAAAGTATAGGTGGCTCAAGAGGCTAAGAAATTCTCAAAATTGACATTCTAATGCTAAAATTAACAATTACCCTAATGAGGAAAAAAAAAGGGAAAGATATATGAGAAATGTGGCTACATAGGGAGCTCTCTGATGTGCTAAGAGGAGAAAAATGGAAGGAAGTACATCTAACCAAGGGTTAACATCTAATACATTGGAAGACAGAGTTGGAATCCAAAAATAAGATAAGCTTAACATAACATGATGAAATTTAATTTTTAAAAAATGTAAAGTCCTACATTCGGGTTTAAAAAATCTATTGCAAAAATAAGCAAGTAGGGTGGAAATGTAGCATAGGTCACAACAAAAGGTTTTGAGTGACTACAAGCTCAATGTGAGTCAGTCAACAATGGAATATGACAGCCAAAAATGCTATTGCATTAATAAAATATTTTGCCCAGACAAAGGAAGTTATATCGATACTAACAGCTGCTCTGTTAGTCATAGCTAAATGATAAAGACTTCTGATCCCTTCATTTTCCTTAAAAGGACATTGAGGCCCTGGGAGAAGATTTGCCCAAACATAATGTAAGTTTCCATAAGGCAGAGACTCTCGTGTATGGGTGTGTGTGTGTGATACACACATACATACATATATGCCCGTGTGTCTCAGACACTAGCACAGTATCCAACACATAGAAGTTGCTTAATAGTAAATGTTAGTTGTCCAAGGTCACACAAGGGGTTAAAGTGGAAAAGCTGGGATTTGAGCCCACATTTTGAGACTCCAAAATCAGTGCTTTGTCCATTACCCCGCAGCTGCCCCACCCCGGGCCTCTTCCCACTGCGCTGTTCGAAATCTCATGGGAATCCATAACCGGGATCCACACAATGAACTGAGCTGCTGCGCATATATTTATGTTTCCTCCGCATTAAGCTCGCTGATCAGGATGCATTTGCTGGCTACAAAATTGACGCACTCGGCCTTTGCCATCAGCTGGCTCATTGCTCCCAAACACAATTGCGCTGAGCTAACTAGAGGGCCCGTCATGCTGCGGACTCTTCCTGTGGACCACTGGCCTTGCTCAGCCAAAAAAGGCAGATTTACTCCCGAGCCCGGAGTCCCGGCCTGTTTCCCAGAAACGGAGCCGGGTGCCGTATTCCTGATATCAAAAGGGCCCAAGAAAACACACCCTCCCTAGTTACCCCGCACGACGTCCCTGAGTCTGAGATTTGTTGGTTGTCTAAGTACCTATAATGTATTTCATATGTTGTGTCAGTCAAATGCCCATATAATGTTTTAAAGCATGCAGAAAATTGCATCCTTATGAAAAAAAAAGAAAGCAAATTACTGGGTCTGAATTAAATCTAAGCTGCAGATTTTTGTAGCCGTTAAACACGCCGTGGTAACGGATCGCATTAGCTGGAAATGTTGCTTACTTTAAGAAATATTGTTTTTATCAATTCATTACATTTCAAGAACGTCTAGGCAACACTCAATACACTGAGACTCAGATCACGTGCCTCCGTCTTGTGCTACGGGACGCTTGCAAAATGAACGTGCATGTTAAAATAAACACATTTAAGCTAAGGGCTGACAGGTTTTCCGAGGCTGTCAAGGGCCTAGGAGGCCACTTCAAAGCCTACAGCCCCAGGGCCCGGCCTTGGCTCCTGGGCTTCAATTGGGTTGGCCCTGGCCCACCTTCCACCTCCGTCTCTCGGCTCCCAGCTCTTGCCGTCGGATTTCAAGCATCCCTCGGCTAAGTGGGGCTAGGCTCTGAGACGCTTAAGGAAGGTATTCTCTGAGCATTACGGGAGTGACCTGAGCAGCGGGACTCAAGCCCTGGCTGGACAACAATCTCTGCGCTTGCTCCCGGGGCGCTGCTGGGGAGGTTAGGGCAGGGGGCGTAGGGTGGAGGGAAGGCACAGGCTGAGGTTCTCTTCTCCCCGAATGATGGCTTTTCTATCTCCTCCTCGGACCAGGCTCTCTGTCTCCTCCATTTAGGCTGTACAATCCAGCTGGGACCCCACAAAAAACAGAGGTCCAGAGGTCAAGATATCCTGGGGATTCTGGATGGAGCCCCACATTTGTAACAATCCTATGCGTCTGCGTGTCTTTCATCCCAGAGAAGAAGCAGGGAGGGAGGGAGGCAGACAGGCCAGCAGTCTGACGGAGCAAGCCCCAGGCCAGGCTGCCTGGACCACCTGCCAGGGCAAGATGCCAAGTGGGCTTTTAAATCTCCTCTTCAATGATTAAAGGATCGGACTGGAGGGGTGACGTGGTGCAGTGAACTGTACAGTAAGGTCCACACCACCCTCCTCTGACTTAGTCGGCCTGATCTCAAGTCACTCAGCTCTAAAACTGCTGGTAAATTGGAAGGCGGTGGTCATAGATTTAGCACTGAAAGGGACACTAGAGACCACCTAATCCACACCCTTCATTTTACAGAGGAAGAAATGAATCTACAGAAGTGGCATGATTTGCCAAAGGTCACGCAGGTAGTAATAACAGAACCAAGATGTCAACCCACGAGAGACGAGAAAAGAGCCTGCGTTTAGACTTAGGTGACTTGGGCTGGCTGTGCAACGTAATACCTTTCGTGACCGTGGACAAGTCATTTAATTTCTCTGAGCTTCTCAACTGTAAAATTAGAGAGTTGGTCTAAATAGCCTCTAGGATCACGTCCAACTTCATAATCAATGATTCGATGGTCTTCTGACTGGAAATGCAAATACGGCTACTTACCGACTGTACAAAAATGCGTCCTATGGAGAGCCTTCCTCTAGCTGGGTTGTTGGAGGCTGGGCACCATAAGTGGATTTGAAACCTTGTTCTGCCCTAATGCCCCACAACTATCTCACCTTCCTGGGCCTTGGTTTTCTACTCTACAGAGATATGTCTAAAAATCTCTTCTTGCAGTCTGTAGTCTCAGGGGAGTCTGTAGGGGCTCAGGAGAGCTTACTTTCTTTAGGTAGACTCAAACGCTGAACTTAAAGGTCTAGGTGTTACTGGGGCTGCTATCGCCTCCTGCCAAGTCTAGACACAATCTGGCCCGGACCTCTATTTGGAAAAAAAAAAACAGGAAGGAGAATGGGATGTATGAAGCCTTCATTAAACTGCAGGAATGCTGCCTAAACTGGGCGAGGGCCTGAACCCAAATTGGGAAGTCCCTCTCTTGAGACACCCGCTACAGGGTCTAGGACACCGAAGCTCTCTTCCCATCTACAAAAGACAAATAGGCAAATGCTTCTTCGTAATCCCTGTCCTCAGATTGCCGGACATATAACCACTGGCTTGGATCCTGTGTTTTCCTATGGCACTCTGACATAAACATACGTTCTCCCCTCTCGCAGCAAGGGGAAGAAGATTAATTTGAGTAAGATATCATAAGATCACAGAGGTAGAGTCTGTGAAAAGGATCTTGGAGATCATCTAGTCCAAGACTCTCGACCCTATAGATGGAGAAACTGAGGCCCTGAAAGGGGACGTGACCTGCCTAAGATCACATAGGTGCCAAGTGATGCAGCCAAGATGCTGGGTCCTCTGACTTCAAAACTAGAACGCGCAGCACCAGCGCTGAGCTGCTTCCTCTCCTCTCAGAAACCCTTGGCATTTAAGGAGAGAAGTCCGGACAACATAAGAAACTTTCATAGGTGCTTATCTTAGAGTGGAGGCTAATAAATGTTCTAGGAGAGAAGACGATTCTGAGGACAGATTATATTGTCTCTACCGGGAAACTGGCCAGCGCCCGAGGGTGTGTGGAACGGAGCGGGGAGGTTTGATGCTTGAGGAGAGTATGGGCTCTTTGGACTGTTTTTCAAAGTCCTAGGTGACTCTCCCAAGATGCTTCAGAGGTTGGAAGAGGGAGAGAAGCTAAGGCCAGATCAGAACTTGGTTCCTACTTGTTATCCTTCGTCCTCCTCCCACCACATCTCCTGCTGAACATGCCCCGAAGGTTCCACAGCTAAGCAGCCGGAAAGAAAAGAGCGGAAGACGCTTTGAGAATGGATTTAGAAGGAAGGTGTCATACAGAGCTCGAGCTAAAAAACTGAGACAGCCCGGTTGGTGCCTACTAACTGCATAACCCTAAGAGGGTCACTTATCTGGGCCATAGTTTTCCCACGGGTGAAAAAACACGAGGGAGTAAACTCTATCTTTTAGGGTCCCTTTAGTCTGTAATGCTCAAAGATTCTTTAATATACGTGCACTTTTCTACACTAGCATCCCGGGCCCTTGTCTCACTTCCAGAAGCTACGGGGTCCTCAACCGCTACAGAATTTGTCTTTCCCTTCTCCGGGAATGTGGGTGACCACGGAGGCACAGTGGTCTCAGAAGAAAGCCTAAATGAGGTGGGGGTTGACGGAGACGTAGATTCAGACCTGGGGGAAACAGCTGTAGGGAGTGGAGGTGTGGAAGAGACGCCTTACCTCACGTCACTGCGAGCCGTCTCAGCTCAGTGCTCCTGGAAAATTTGTCACCTCACCTTGCTCCTGGGCCGCAAGCCACCATGCGTGGCCCCCTGCCAAACTCCTTCTCTGAGCTCCCAGGCTGTTGCAGCTACCTGTGTTCTTGCCTTCTGGGAGTATTTCTCTGGGGAACTTTCCCCTGCACTCTGCCGAAGCCTCTAGGCTACAGGGCAGTGGAAAGGAAGGGCTAAAGTTTAGCGCGATTCTTGGGTTCTTCTTAGTCTTACTACCAGCAGCGACCAAGCCTGGCTATGCCTGCCTTATTGTATCCCGCGGGATAAGAGAGCTAATGAGACTGAACGCATTTAAAAGTTATATCCAATTCGTTAAATGCTATCGATCCACGGTCCCCTGTTTTATCAAAGTCAGGTATTTACAGAAACTGAAACTCAAGAGGCTGGACCTGCTTTCCCTGTCCATGTCCGCTCCCCCCACTTTTTGCTCGAATATATTGTGGTTGAGAGTTGAGGCTCGCAGGCTGCCTTTTGACCTTTCTTCATCTTTCACTTCAAAGTGTTGCGTCAGCCTGAAGAGTGTGAAAGAAACTGGGGGAACTGATTTTTCCTTTTACCTTCCCCAATGCCCTTCCCAGGGTGACCATTGCAGCTCTCCGCCGCGCTCCCCTCCCCTCCAGTAAATGTCAGGCCCAGGAACCCGACCGGAAAGAAGTGGGGAAGCAGGAAATCCCTACAGGTCTGGTTTTTTTTTTTTTTGGTTTGTTTTTGGAGGGAGGTTGTTGTTGGGGTGGGGGAAGCGGAGAGGAGAGAAGATTAAAAAAAAAACCCGGGGCCACCTCCCTCATTCGGAGACCTGGCGATACTGCCTCCTGCTGTGTTTGTGCCCTAGGCAGCAGCACTAATGTTGCGAGGGACTCTGGGGAGGACACGGGCAGGCGTGTAATTCTTGGTGAGCTCCCGGCCTGGGCCTCGGAAAGAAGGATGCTTGCTCCCTCCTCCCACCCAGGCTCTGGCCAAAATAGAGTGGTTCTAGAATTTCACTCTGCTTCTTTCTCTCCCTCCCAGCCCCAAACCAAAAGAAGGGTGCAAAAGAAGGGACTGAGGCTCTGACCGTGGTAGGAATAAACCCTGAAGAGCTCAGCTGATTTCACGCCTGTGTGACTGCTCGTTTGGCCCTTCTGGACCTCAGTTTCTTCATCGATAAAATGAGGGAATGCCATTAAATGACCTCCAAGGTCTTTTCCAGGTCCAACTATCCGATTCTGAACTATCGGCCTAGTCCGTGGGGGCTTGACTAACAGCCTCCTGAGAAGAGAACGCAGGCGGCCAGTTTTTAGAAAGCCATTAGTCTGAGAAATCAAGTCTATAGGATCACAGATTTAGAGATGGACCTTTGAAACCATCTAGTCCAATCCCTGGATTTCGCAAAGGATGAAATGGAAGCCTAGAAAAATTGCGCCCAAGCTCCGTTAAAATGTTCAATCGAAAAGAGTGCATTTGTGAGTGCCTTCATGTCTCGCTCCTGTTTCGTTTTCTGTTGTCTGAGAAGCTGTAAGAAGTGATATGCAGAGGGTCAGCCTTGAAATCGAGGAGACCTGAATTCAAATCTTGCCTCTGACTCACATACTAAGTGTATCACCCTGAGTACATATGTAAATTTCTCGGCGTTCAGAAGGCACTCTCAACGCCTCTAATTTATAGAAGAGTTAGCGATTGCAGCCGTGAAAGGAGTTTTCTCACTGGGAGCTCCCTAAACATGTGAAAGCCCAGGCTTGGAGACCCCTGAATAAGACCTCACCAATTGGTCTTTTACTCTCTCCTTGCCCTGTATTCTTAGGAATGGGTGAGGGGCGGAGAGGGAGCAAGGACACCTCGGGATAAAGGGAACCCCGTAAACTCTAATCAGAGTCTGGGGCCTTGGTGTTAGTCACACTGTAGAAGGCACTGACTCGGGCGGGGGGCTCGAGACAAAAACAGAAATCAGAAGGGACAGGGAGTGTGGTATGGGGTGAGGGTAAAAGGTAGGGAGGTCGGGTAGGAGTCAGGGGCAGCGATCTGACAAGGGAAGGCGCTCCCAGCCGCACAGAAGGTGCTACTCTGAGTTTCCTGCCGAAGTTCTCCAGAGCTCTGGAGAATAATTGCGCGTCAGGCTTTCACTCTGTAATCAAACCAAACAGAAAGCGACGCAAAGCTGCCACCCAAGGAACTTGACCATGAGGCCAGAGGAACCGAGAGCTGGAAGCCCGGGATACTATGGACGCTGGCAGATCCTGCAGGGTCTATTGTGACCCAGCGCCCCAGCTGGCCTGTCTAGAGTTAGAAGCGGGTCCACATCGCGATGTCTCAAAACCCAATTATCTGATTGTTTTCAGTAAGAGCTTCCCCTTCCGGGGTGCCGGCGGGCATCAGTGCAAGTCCAAACAAAGCTTCGGTACCCAAAATTAAAAAAAGGAAAACCTGTGTAAGCAACCTGGGTAACAAAACCAAGAAGTGATACCGAAGTCGTGAATCTAGTCAGAAGAATAAATGCTCTTTATCTCGAGACTTAAGGGATCTGCCGCTCTGCAGTTCTACTCCCCACTCCGCCAAGGATTAGTAGGAGGCTAAAACCTCTGCCTCCGTACAACTGCTTCTATTCAAGGCAGGTGGAGTTCTATGGAGACTGCTCTAAGATTTACCTTTTGGTACCGAGCTGTAGTTAGATGCGGAGCTGATAAGTAGGAGAGAATCTCAGCCTTTTCCTTTTAGAGACTCTTTGCATACCCCAGAGTCAAAGCAAAACAGAAAAGTGGGATGATAACGCAGATAAACAATACGAAAAGTCGCTCGCAGGACACCAGCCATACACCCACACTGAGACACACCTGCTTTGGAGCAAAAGATCCAGATTCCCCAGCCCACCCTCCAAAAATTATTCTTTTGATAATTTACTTTACAAACAAAACCAAACTGTCCCATTCCCACCCCCCCTTTCAGCCGCTACGTTGAACCTCCTACCCCCTAAAACTTCCTGCGCCCAAAGCAGCCGAAGAGAAATCAGCCTCAGCCGAAATGAGACAGTGGGAGCTGCAGAAGCACCAACCTCAGCCCGTGTGTCATAAAATACTTTATTGGAATAAAGTCACTATCTTCGAAGGGTAAGGCGGAGCGCTAGAGAAGGCATCTAGGTTGGGTTTGGTCTCCGATACCTCTGGGCTGCTACTGGCTCCCCTTACGAACCTAGGACTCCAGAACCAAACGGAGACCACTAGGACGCCCATAATTTGGAGAAGTCCTTCCAGGAAGTGGCCAAGCCCTGAGGGGCGTGAGTGTGAGTGTGAACTTTGTGTGTTCGTGAGTGTGCGCGCTCGCCCCCACCCGCTAGGGCGGTTTTGCAACCTTAAATACCCCATCAGCAGAGACAGAAAAATTTTCTCCTCTATCATAAATTCGTTTGAAGAATCCTTTGTTTCTTGGGTGGGTGGCGTATTTTTTTTCTCTCTTTTGTTTAATTCTGGCTTCCTTGGTTTCCCAGTAAGACCGTTTTTGCAGAAACGACGAAAGAAAACAATTTTTTTCCCCCAGCAGCAGACACTCCTCTCCATCCTTATTGCTGCTCCAAATAAGATCGTTCTAGTCCGGAGAAATGAGCAGGTAATCGAGACTTGGTCTGTCCCCAGGGTGGAAGAGAGTGGCAAAACTGCTTCGCCCGAATAAGGCCTGGAAAAGTTTGATTTGTCCTCTAGGCTAATCCGGTTCTGGGGAGGAAAGGCCTCGAGGATAGTCTTTGGTTTGTCTAAGAGAGAGAGGACCCATGGTCGAGGCATTAACAACATCCACCCGGGCGGTTACGCCGCAGGGTTGAAGAATTCTGGTGACCAAGTTCACTCTTCCTGATTGACTTCGCAGGGCGAGCCCAGGTTCTCCGCCTGCTTCTCTGCCTCCTTGGCCCGCTCCTGCTCGGTCAGCTGTTCGCTGGTGGGAATGGAGTTCTTCTTGGGGCGCCCCTTAGGTTTAGTCGGGGACTCGAGCCCGCCGCCCTGCAGCACCTGTAGAATGACAGAGAGAAAAGGATGGAGCGCTTGCAAAGCTACAGGAGACCTCGGGAGAGGGATAGGTAACAGGCAGCTGTCTCACTGCTCTGACAATATCTCCCAACCTTCCTTCTTCTCCCTAGATGCCGGAATTCTATTCTGGATTAAACGCTGATGGGGCCCGTCCTTGCTTTCCCTCAACCCCTTTCTTCCCGATACCAGGAGCTACTTGACTATTTTCCTAGCTCCCTACGTTCGAACTCTTCGACACTACGCTAAACTAGAATTTTGAAGCCTCTGGGCAGAAAGGCAATTTTCCCCTGAGAACTAAGGTTGTTCTCGATGTAAGTTCTGTGGACGCTGACGGGACACCAGGTTGCGGGGGACACGGAAAATATGGGGAGGACTAGGGGCGTGGCGAGGGATTCTGGGGCCTCACACTCACTATTTTCTTCCACTTCATCCGCCTGTTCTGGTACCAAGTCTTCACCTGCAGCTGGCTCAGGCCCAATGATTCAGCGAGGTCTATTCTGTGGAAGCGCGAAAGCGGAGGATGCCTTCAGGCTGGGTTCCCCGCTTCCTTCTCTTGCACCCTTGAAAGTTCCTCGAGGGGAGGCAGTCTCTCCCCGCTAGCCTCACGAAAGAAGAGTGTGTTCCCGATCCCAGTTCCCGGCCCCCCTCACAGCTCCTCCATCCCACTTCTCCATCCCCCGCAGGCCCTTGACGCTACCTGTCCGGAGTAGAGAGATACTTCTGTTTTTCGAAGCGCTTCTCCAAACCCATAAGTTGCAGTTCGGTAAAAACCGTCCGGCTCCGCCGCCCCTTCTTGGCCTTGGTGCCCGGCTCGGCCGGGCCAGACTCCAGCTTTCCACGGAGGTGCAGCTCCAGAGGGAGGTGAGGTGAGGCGGAGCCCCCTTGGAGTCCGGAGCCTGCGGCTAGCAGCGCAGAGCCCAGGCCAGAGCAGCCCAGGGGCGCTAGGGGGAACTTGAAGACTGCAGCTTGCTCTGCCTTCAGCACCGCTGGTGCCAGGGGAATCAGGAGACAGAAACCCAGAGAGGAGAGAGAAGAGAAAAGAAGAGAGAAGACAAGTCAGCGCCGGCCCGCGGCCGCCACGCAGGATTCTCCGGCCAGGTTGGCTCATCCGTGCCGGTGGGTGAGTCACCAAAGCCCGCTTCTACTGTTGCTAATCGGCTCTCCCGTTGAGAGACCTGGGAACCGAAATACTGGAGGCACTTTCCCTAATCTTCTCTGATCCCTCTCCCCCAGTAGCTCTGGAACCCCGAAACTAAGTGTTTCTTTCTCTTGCTTCATCAGCGTCTTCTACCGTAACATTTCTCCAGACCCTCCCCTCTCTCTTTCTTCTCTGACCATAAAATGGCAGAATCCCGAAGTCCAGGATTCTGAGCGTCTCTGATTCGTGGGAAACGGAAACCAAGAAAAAAGCAGAAGCCAGAACGAAAACAACATCAGTGACTGAGTTAGGAAGAGGGAAAGTTTGCCTTCATTTCCAAGATCGCACTTTTTAGCTAGAATATTTACAACAGCCTTTGGAAAGATGAAATTCAAATCTGTATGAAAACACGGGTTGTGCACATAAATATGAATAAAGGTATATACACCTGTTCGAGAGTGCACAGATGCCCATGGATCACTAATATCTATACACATTAAGTGTATATAAGTGCTTATACACATTAAGAGTATATAAATGCGTGTATATGTGGGTCTTTGTGAAGCTGTTGCTGTATGTGTGTGTGTGTGTGTGTGTGTTAAATAATTGTTACTCTGAGACGCTTCAACACAAAAATGCTTCGGCGTTCTTAAACTGGAAATGAAATTTTACAATAAAATAAATGACTGGCAAAGAATAATCCACAGGTTGAATTCACCTGGTAACTATTCTCCATGTCTGTCAGCGCTAACCTCGAAGTTAACCTCAGGAGATTCCGGCCTGCCCAGTACTATACAGAAAAGGAGATGTGCAGGGAATTGCTCCCGTTTTGTCAGGGAGGATCGCTGAATAACAAAAATCTTCCTCTTGAAAGAGGGATTTTTCACCTCTGCTTCCTTGCTCTCTTGGTGTTGAAAAATTTCACTTTAAACTCGGTTTTAGTTTAGTATATCTTTTCTAAATGGGTACTCCCATAGTTTCCTCTGTTCCTTCCCTGCCCCCAATATTTAAAGCTTTAAATATGCTTTCAGTCCCTAAAATCCCGAAATGACACCCCCCCTTTTTTTTACAAAAAAGAATCAACCCTGTACTACAGATGTCCCAGCATGGCTCCCATAGGATGGGTAGGAGAAAGAAAAAGAAGCAGGGTGAAGAGAGAAGGAAACAGGAAAGAGAGTGAAAAAGAAAGAGTAAAGAAGGGGAAAAGGAAGTAAAATATTAAAGCTACAAAAATATAGACAAAGAAAATGTCATTTTCACAACTTTCTCTAAATAATACATAAGAACTTAATATTGACAATGGACTATTAAAGTTGAACCTAATCTTGTTTCAAATAACATTTGATCATAACTATCTCATTAGAAAATAAAGCAAGTTTCCCAAGGCCCAAGAGAGTCGATACTGTTGGTGCAAAACCTCTTAGGAACCGCTAGTCCCTTGACTGTCCCAGGACTATCTAAACCAACAGGAGTGGGGAAGGTGACTTCCACCCCAAGATGAACTAGACCTGGGAAATTTGTTTGGGACAAAGCAGAGGGAGGAAGAAGAGAACGTTCTCTAGATGGACTGAGACTCCTCGAATACCCATTGCTCTTAGCCTCCTTCAGGAAACAAAAGCAAAGAGCTTGGGGTTTGAACCCTAAGGGCTTGGGATTTTTGGTCAGGCCCATAGGGAATTCAGTGGCTACTAACTTAGAGCGGATACCCTGTCCAGTTCAGACCCTATTCTTGCCCCTTTCATCACAGGCTGGGTGTCTTCAAGAAAAGAGTACGAATATTTAGCAGAGTAGGCCTCGATGATAGAGAATCTTACCTTCTTACTCTCACTATCTTATTGTTAGGGACGGCGACTATTTTCTTTCTCCATTTGCAGACCCTTCCAAATCAATGAGGTCTCCACTGACTTAACTGGGGCTCAGGGTCGACCCACTTTCTTCCCTCAGGGACCAATAATTCCTCTCCTGGCTCCCTTTGACGTGGCAAACATTGGCCGCACAGGGTCCAGCCTAAAGCCACCCAGAATCTGAAAGCCTGGGATCTTGAATGTCAAAGAAAGACTCTGAGAAACTGCCCTTTCGACCTTCCAGGTCCACCGAGGGGTACTGAGATGGGGCAAGATGGGGCAGCCTGGGGCTCAGTCCCATCAGGTTCTCATACATCTCTCGGAGCAATCCATGGGATCTCATGAAGGACCAGGAAAAGATGTTACATAAAATCATACATGGCGGGGGAGGGGGGGAGGGAGCGCGTGATGGAGTTGTCTCACTCTAAATAGTGTCATATCTAAAGGCGAGACCCAGCAGGGGTTTGAGGTCCTGGAAGAAGGGTTTTTTTGAGGGGTCATGGGTCTCTAAGTTGATATTACGGGTGTTCCCTGTAGTCTTTTCCCCCCTACCTTTGGTTCATATAAAGCCCCTCTGTTGAAGAGCTCAAAGCACTCTTAACAATGCAACAAGATGAATACTAAGAAGAAAGCGCCGAATCCTGGGCCCAAAGCAGCTGCGCCGAAGAAACTGGAAAAAGGGTTCAGAAAGGGCTTGCACCTCCCCCTTCTAACTAGCAAGATGGCCAGGCAAGACCAGGCCCTTTTTGGATTGTCAACTCCCCAAGGGCAGGGCTCTCTATTTTGCATATCCCCTTGTGCCTAAAATGGATCTTTCGGCACCCCAATCAAGTCGACAGACTGACTGGACCACTGCGCTAACGGATGGACTGGAAGGCTGGTTGATTGCATCAGGGAAAGCTGCTTGGTGGTTATCACGTCTCCCGCACTGTCCGCCAGCGCCGAACGGGACTGTGACCCTTCCCTGCCGATGGCCCCCCGCCCTTCCCCTCCCGCCTAGCCCACCGCTTGGCCGCACGTACCCAGGTGGCTGTGGAAGGGCCGCGCAGACAGCAATGCTTGCACGCCGAACTTGAGCAGCTCACCGGCCGCAGCAGGCGCAGCACTCTTGGCATCTGGGGGGTCAGTGAGGATCTCTTCTATCATGAAGCTCCGGTAGCGGTGGGAGCGGTGGTCTGGGAAGGCTTCAGCTGGGAAGTAGTGCGCGGCGCCCAGCTCCATGGGGCGCTGCATCCTGCTCTCCGGCCAGGCTCCTGGCAGCCCGCCGGCCTCCTCCGCTTTCTCCTCCCGCCTGGAGGGGCCCTTTCGGCCCCTAGATGGCAGAGATGGACGAGGTGCCTGGGGGGCTGCTCCGGGGCCAGGGCTGGCGCCCGTTCATTCTCCCGGCTGCTTGGGCCCGCTTTCCTGAGTGCGCCTTCACTGCTCTGCTGGCTGCCGTCTCCTCCCCTCCACCGGCAGGCGCCTCAGCTTTGGGTTCTCCTGCCTCCTACCCTGCCCCCTGGGAAAGGCGCACGACCAGGGGGGCTCTGGTGGGGAGGACTGAGCCGGGGCCCTGAAGCCTCAGCGCCTCATGCGGCCCGCGCCCCCGCGCGTCATCGCCAAGATGGGTTTTCTCCGCCCCTCCCGGGAGGGGACAGAGCGGAGCCTATAATATCCTTCACCTCCGGCCGAGTGTTGGGGAACAGGGGCCGAGACTGGGAAAGGGGGCTGGGCGGGGAGGGGATGGGTGGTAGAAGGGGGAGGAGAAAGAACGGAATGGGGAGGGAAAAGAGGTCGAGGTTGGGGGAGAGAGAGGGAGAGAGAGAGAGAGAGAGAGAGAGAGAGAGAGAGAGAGAGAGAGAGAGAGCAGTCCTTACTCCCCCGCCCACCCCTCCTCGGCTGCCCAGCCCAGACTAACGGCTCGGTCCTAGGGAAGGAGAAGCCTTGTGGGGAGGAGCAGCAGGGCCAGAATAGAGGTCCTCTTTCTGCCTCGTCTCAAAGTGAGAGAACCCATCGCAGATGCACGGGGACATTCTCAGTTTATAGTCTCCAAGACCCCAGTCTGCCCCAATTCACTTATCTCCTCGAATCCTCGGACCACTTTTGCTCCCTACCTGAATGTGCTGGGCGGGGGCGGTTAACGACATTGGAGTGTAGTTATCAATCGTCCT
>CM053624.1:328881952-328899037 GCA_028646595.1 Phalanger gymnotis
TGGGGCATAGAAATCTATCTTGCCCTACAAGAAATTGAGGGAAAAAGGGATGGAGGGAGTAGGGTGACAGAAGAGAGGGTTGACTGGGGAATGGGGCAATCAGAATATATGCCATCTTGGAGTTGGGGGAGGTAGAAATGAGGAGAAAATTTGTAATTCAAAATCTTGCAGAAATCAATGCTGAAAACTAAAATATTAAATAAAAGATAAATAAAAAAGAAGAAAGACTCCATATGCTCCCAATATTTGTAGCAGCATTTTTGTGATAGCACAGAATTGGAAACAAAGTAAATGCCCACCAATTAGAGAATAGCTAAACAAATTGTAGTACATTAATGTAATGAAATATTACATAATAAATAATGTCTGTGATAAATACAAAAAAAAAGACCTTTGCCAGAGGATAAGCACAAGTACTCAGAGGAATGTCATTGAACTGCTCATGCATTCATAAAATGTCTAATCCATCAATTAGTCAATAAATGGTTATTTCACAAAAAAAATTAAAGTTCAGAAGTTGTAGAGGTGGGTTTTCAGCACTGAGGCTTAGGTATGGCCCCACATCCACATTTCACTTATGCAGTGAGAACACATCAGTCCTCACAGTGAGCTTCTTCCTCAAATCACCAAAGTTGAATAGTTCCGAATCCATTCTAAATGAGGACTTACTATTCTTCTGATGCTTCCGGTCATTATTAACTTCTTTTTGTTAGCTTGATGCTGACACATCTTTTCTCTAGGTTTGCCATATAAGAGCCATAGTGTCCCCTTTCTTGCTGACATCTACTCCTTCCTGAAGAAATTTCAAACTCATGCTGATATAGCCCAAATGTGGAGAGTCCTTTTCACCAAATCCACAGAGGCCTAACCCTTATATGTTTTGTAGAGACATATTATACTTACATTTTCATAAAGTAACTGGAAAGAATTGTCACTTGGGAACCACTGTCCAGTATAGCTGGACACTCTATATCAGATGTTAGCAAACTATGGCCCAAGGGTCAAATCTGGCTTGGCACCTGTTTTTTTTTTTATGGTTTGCAGGATTAAAATGTTTTTAACATTTAAAAATACTATTTGGTCCTAAGGATATAGTTTGCCAACCCCTGCTTTATATTTTCAATCTTCCCTATTATTGGCATATAAAGTCCTATGAGTCCAGGTGGAAAAGACCCAGGAATGGCTGCTGCAAGATCACAGTTTAGGTTTAAGGAGTTTTAAAAGTAGGTTAACAGAACAGACTAGAAAAGGAAGAATCAGAAATTATTTAAATCTTTAACCCAGTGTTTGCTAAACCCTATAACATGAATTACTCAGAGAAGAACTCTCTATTTGACAAAAATTGATAGAAAAACTGGAAAGTGGTTTGGCAGAAATTAGTTTTAGGCCAACATCTTGTGCCCTGTACTACAATAAACTCAAAATGCATATGTGACCTGAATATTAAAGATCACATCACAAAAAAATTCTAAAAGAACCAGATTGTGGCTAGGGAGTAAATTTTTAACACGATATGAAATGGAGACAATCACAAAAGATAAAACAGATTATTTTAATTACATGAAATTAAAAAGTCTTTGTACTAACAAAACCTTTGTAACCAGGATAAGAAGGGAAGCCATTGATTGGGTGAAAATATTTGCAATAAAACTATTTCACTTAAGCATCTGATAGCATATGTGTGTATGTGTGTGTGTGTGTGTGTGTGTAAAATATACAAGAACAGGAGCATTCCCCAGTGAAAAAGTGGCCAAGTGATATGAATGAGCAGTTCTCAAAAGAAGAATTGTAAACTATCAATAACCACAAAATAGGTTGTTCCAAAATCACTAATAATAAGAGAAATACAAAACAACCCTTCAGTTTCATCTCACACTCAACAAATTGGCAAAAATGACAAAATATGAGAATAGTCAATGTTACAGGGGTCATAAAAAGCCAAGAACATTAACACTGTTGGTGAAGCTGCAAACTAGTCTGGATATTCTGGAAAGCGATATGGAATTCTGCTTTTAAAAAAAAGTAACTAACATGTCTCTAACCTTTGATCCAGAGATCCTATAGGCAGGCCTAATCCCTAAAAATCAATGATTTTTTTTTAAAAAAAAGATCTCATATAAACCAAAACATTTACAGCAGCACTTTGTGCAGCAGCAAATAACTGGGAAAAAAGCAGATATCTATTGATTGAAAAAAAGCTTAAAAAAATTGTGGTACATGGATTATTATGTTGCTTGAAATGATTAATATAAAGAATACTGACAAATGTGTAAAGTTTCACATGAATTGTTGCAAAGTGAAGGAAACAGAAACAGAAAACCAACATACAAAATGACAACAATGTAAATGGATAGAAAAAAATTAAATGCCATGTAACTATAATAAATGAGGTTGTCCCCGAAGAAGAGATATGAGAATGTAGCTCCCTCTCAGCCTTTCAGTAGGGTAGGCTCGGATTTAACACAGTTTCTACCTAGTCTAGCCTTCATCCTACCAAGTTCATACCCAAATCCAGCATGACTGCCGGATGAGTCTTTGTCCCATCTACCATTGGGCTGGGTCCCAAAAGTCTCTTGTTGTTCCTTAGGATGTTGATTCGGAGCTGACTTCAAAACCCATCACTCAGGGACTTAGAGCCTTGTTTTCCTAACCTTTTGAAACTAACAAGATTGAAGCCTTGCAAACTAATTAGGCAACTGATTAGCTAATTAATAAATCTAATTAATCACCTTCACAGAAAACTGAAAAGAACAAATTGCAAAGCAAAAATACCAAGGCCTATCTTCATGACGCCATATGTCAGCCTCAGAGAAAGAAGGCCCAGTGCTTCTCCATATACAACACTGTTTCTTACCAGATGATGTCAGTGATGGAGAGAGAAAGAGAGAGAGAGAGAGAGAGAGAGAGAGAGAGAGAGAGAGAGAGAGAGAGAAAGCCAAAAAGACTTTACCAGATGGCCTTTAAGAATTATTGTGAACAAAAAAATTAGTCGTCTTACAGTCAACTTGGTGAAAAGCTCCTCCAAATCTGACTGGGTTAATTTTCAGATAAGAGATGTTCATTCTGTCACCGAGAACATAATTGAAACCTTTCTAGTGAGACACAACTTTTCAGAGCTAATACTCCACAAATGTGGCCTTAAAAGAAGCAAGAATCACATCCTCCTACCCCAATGAGGCACTGGAGACTAAAGTGACTCTATGGTGATGTGGACTCCAGTCATACTGTTATCTCATTATTGAGCTAATTAGGCATCTGCCTTTTCTGAATAACTAGAAAACAAGAAAATGCCTCAGGATCAGATCTTGTTCCCAATACCTCAAAAATAAGAATAATTTAATCTGCCACACAGATCATCTCCCAAAGCCCTCCCCTTTCCTTAGAGTTATAATGAGACCACAAAGTCACAGGGATAGAAGGTTTACCAAGTCTATCTCCTTTCAAAAAATTTTAATTCTTTAAAAATTCTCCCGAAAAGGAAACTCTTTGATAAAATACTCTAATATTGTACAACTCTAGACTAAGTTCTTTTTACTGTAACTTAAACCCATTCTGTCTGTACTGAAGTAGAGTTCCAAGGGGATGGAGTACCAATTACTAGTGAGAAAAGTCTCTCATCATACAGGAGGAGCTGTATAGCATTTCTTTACAAAATCCAAAAACTAATATTTGGCTATCCATATGATGTCAAACATTGAGATGAAAAATGATGTAAAAACCCAGATGTTTTTAAATTTCTGGACATTTGAAACTATAGACAAAACACTCAGATCACTGGATGAGTTTCTCTATTTTCCCAAGTGCCTGTTTGTGTGGACACAACTATTTAGTACTCCACTTCCACTCAATCCTACTAAAATCAGGAAAAGTAAGAGTATTGCACTTCTAGTCCCTTACCCTTATTCTCTGTTACTCCCTTCAGTACAATAAAAAAATATATTTTTTAAAGATAGAACATCTGCGAAGATACTATTTAGATACATAACGTCTTTAATGGAAGCATAATGAAAGCCTCAAACAGGGTACATGCCCATAATTTGCGAATATCATTCAATGATTAATTCATTCAACCAAAAATATGTAAACACCTTCTGTATATATCGTACTAGAATCTGTCTGTCCCAGCTTCTAAAAGGAATGAATACAGAATTTGTATATAACTTAGCTGCCACAAGGTGGCACATATTTCTATGACCAAATTCCCCAAAATGTCAAAATGTGACATTCCAAGCAATTCATTTGTCTGATTTTTCAATCTTTCTACATTCTTCTAAGACATAGTATTAAAAGAGACATAGCATTTAAAAAACATTTTATAAATATCATTTAACCTGTTGATATATTACATATAGTCATATAATGATGAAATTTCAAGTTAGAAGGACCTTAGAGATTATCTACTTCAACTCCCCCAAAAGTGAAGTGACATGCCCCAGGTTGCACAGGTCATAAGCAGAAGAATTGGAGCAGCTGGGTGGTGCAGTGAGTAGAGCACTGGCCCTGGAGTCAGGAGGACCTGAGTTCAAATGAGGCCTCAGATACTTGACACATTTACTAGCTGTATGACCTTGGGCAAGTTACTTAACCCCAATTGCCCTGACTTCCCCCCCCCCCCCACAAAAAAAATAAGTAGAAGAACTGGGATTTAGACCCAGGTCATGCGACTCCAAATCCAACGTGCTGTCAAGACTTTATCATCTCTAAAGTTTCTTTTAGCTCTAAAGTGTGATGATTCTAATAAAAATTCTTCCAATGTAAATATATGTTATCTTCTATTGCTAGTAATCTTTATAAATGATTAGTCAAATATGGGGGAAAACCGAACTTTTAATGACATTGAGAATAGTAAAAAGGAGAATGGAGACCTGGCCTAGATTGTAGTCCAAGTTCTACTACCTGTATGAACTTGGCCAAGTCACTTCCTCTCTGAGCCTCAGTTTCTCTATCTATAAAACGAGGTTGGCTCCCAGACTAGCCCAAGACAGAATGACAGAATTTGTACCCTCCTCCATGGAAACAGAAAGGGATAATCAAATTAACATAAGAGCTGGGTCCTGACACAGAACTGTTCTGCTGCCTAGGTAGGGTAAGTAAATCAACCACCTTCATGAGCAAAGTAGGCCAAGATACTAAACATCTGGTCACCTGGCCCCTTGACCCACCTCCTCCTCCCAATTAGAAAATTCAATCAACGCTGTAGCTGGCATCTGAGGCACAGCCTCCCTTGCTACTGGAACATCTACTTTCTGGTGGCTCACAAACTCTCCTCCTTTCCAGAGTCAGAGTTGAAAGCTAAATAAAAGTTTCCTTCCTGTACTACCCGACTTCAAATCTAGCTTCAGACACTTACTAGCTGTACGACCCTGGGCAAGTCATTTAACCTCTGTTTGCCTCAGCTGTAAATAGGGATAATAACAGCACCTGCCTTGCAGGGCTGTTATGGGGATCAAACGAGACAATAACTGTAAAGCACTTAGTGCAGTGCCCGGCACACAGTAGGCACTATATAAGTGCTTATTCCCTTCTTTCTTCTCTAGGACACAATACTGATACCTATCCACTGAGTCCTCTTACTATTCAGAGGGAATATCTCCAGTATTAGCATTTTTTCAAAGCTATTAGAGCTTTTCAAAGCTATTATATGATTGCAAGTTTACTGAGTTTCAACACTGTGCTCTGTGCACGGTTCATAGGATCAGAGATTCAAAGCTAGAAGGGGCCTTGTAGGCTCTCAGGTCCAATCCCCTCGTTTATAAATGAGGAAACTAAGATCCAGAGAATGACCTCAGGTCCCACAGGCAATAAGCATCTGGAGTGGAATCTGAACCCAGATCTTACTCTGTGTCCAGTACCTTGTCAACTTGGCCTCCTGAGTTGATTTGATCTTTGGTTTCATTAACAGTGTTTGCTGTATTCTGTAGCTGGTATAACCTAGATTTTACTCATCTGTTTGGAGTACTACGTTTCAAGAGAGACATTAACAAATAGGAGTGGATACTGAGGAGAAGGATGATGATGAGAAAATTCAAAACCATGTAATATAAGAAATGTTTGAAGGACCTGGGGGTGTTAACCTGGATAAAGGAAGACTTGGTAAAGCATCAGAACTATATCCAGAAGTTCGAAGAGACATCAAAGCGAAGCTAAACTAAATCTCTATCAATCAAGTGGCAAGCCCATATTAATCACCTACTATATATTGGGGCAGCAAGGTGGCTCATGGATAGAGCACAGGGCTTGAAATCTGGAAAACTCATTTGGCTTCAGACACTGACTAGATGTATGACCTGGGGAAGTCACTTAACCCTATTTCCCTCAGTTTTCTCATCTGTCAAGTGAGCTGGAAAAGGCAATGGCAAACCACTCCAGTAGCTTTGCCAAGAAAACCTCAGATGAGGTCAGGAAGTCAGATACAATTAAAACAATTCAATAATATCAACATGTACTAGGCACCAAGTATATAAAGAAAAAAAAATCAAACCGGTCCTGGCTCTAAAGAGCTTACAATCTATCAAATGCATCTATGCAAATAAAGAAATACAAATAAAGAAAGAGATTGGGCCTGTGATGTCACTGGTATAAGAAACTTCAAGTGAGGAAACTCCCTTTACCTATACAAGTCAGCACCTTTTTTGCAAGAAAAGAAAGCTGCTTAAGGAAATCAAGTTTAAGTGACTTGCCCAAGGTCATACAGCTGATATGTCAGAGGCAGGATTTGAACCTAGGCTTTCTTGGCTTCAAGGACAATTCACTACCACCATGCCAATCTGCTAAATAGGATATAATTTTGATAGGGAAGTCAGTAACAGCTGGGAGGGGCATGAATGAAGAAAGTCCTTAGGTAGGAGCTGAAGTAGGGTTTAGGGATTCCAAGAATAGATCATATATGTCCTAAATCTGAGGCGGCAAGCTAGCCTCAGGCTGGGAAGGGTTTTAAAAGTGAAACAGGGGTGCTTGTATTTTATTCCAGAGCAATAGGAAGTCAGTCATTGGAACTTTGTGAGCAGGAAAACTGACATGCTCAGGCCTGGGCATTAGGAATATGAATGTGGCAGCTGTGTGAGAGATGAATTGGATAGGATGGGGCCAGGAGGAGGTGGGAAGCTATTAAAACAGGTCAGGCTAGAGGTAATTAGGACTTGAAATAGGCTGGTTGCTATGTTAATAGAAAAAAAGGGAGAGATGTATGAGATTCTGTGGAGGTGGAATCTATAAGAGGGCAAAATTAGGCTCAATCTAAAGACGAACTTCCTCATAATTAGAGCTGTCTAGAAATGGAAATGACTGCTTTGTGAGGCACTGACTACTTCTGTTACAGAGTATTAGAGGAGATTTTGGGATGACTGCTTATTCAGAAAATTGTATTCTCTCTAAAATTCCTTCTAAGGTCACTAAGGTCCTAACAATTCCTGCCATTCTACTAAAAGTTGTACATAGATGATTTGGGAGGTATGCCTACCTTACCAAGAATCTGACTGACATACATGTTAGCATCACATCTGCACAGGCAGCCAGGAAGCCAGATCAGACTTTTATTAAATTTGGCTCCACGTAGGAGAAAGCTACTTTTGCCCGCATTTTAGTTTTTCTGAGGACTCAAAAGCATATGTCTTGGCTCTGGGGAGGGCTAAGTGTGCCAACTCCAACAGCCTCTGGAAATTCCAAGTTAGCTTGTAATGTTGCTGAAAACGTCTCCAGAAATAGCGCAGCACAGGAAGTGAGCAACTGATCACTTCTGTCTTTTCTTTAGGGAGCTGGATTTCGAAAGATTCGAGGAGGCCAGAAAGTTCTCTTTCACGTGGTCTTGCTATTTTACAGCCTGGGCATTGTTCTGGGATAAATACCCATTCAAAGTAACTTATGGAATAATAGGATTTCAGATCTGGAAAAGACCTTAGATAGGAGAAGCGATGTGGTGGCATAGAAAAAGCAATGGATTTGAAACCAGAGGACCTGGGTTATAATCCTGGCTCTGCGCTTGACTACCTGTGGGACTGTGGGCCTCAGTTTCCTCATATGAAAAAAGAGACAGTTGGACTAGATGATTTCTAAGGCCCTTCCCAACTTAAATCCTATGACCCTTCTGATCACCTAGTCCAAACTCTAGTACAAACACAGCCCAATTGCCCAAGGTTATATTTGAATTTGTATTATATTTATTTGTCTATTAGAAAGCAGTGTGGGAAGAGTAGAAACAATGCTGACCTTCAATACATGCAACACCCTACATGGTGTTATCAGGGTCTGATGAAGTAAATATGTGTATATACACACACACATACATAATTTTGTAAATTCATTGATAAATTCAACACCACCTGTCAGGCACTACTCTAGGTGCTCAAGGAGTGTACATTTTCTGGGAGGGAAATAGTGGGTACATTTGCAAATATAAAGTTATTTGAGAAAGTTCTAACATCTTGAGGGTGTTGGGGAGGCTCCATGAAGGAAGTGGCACCTGAGCTGAGCCATGAAAACAAGATAAAGATTTTAAGAAGCAGAATTGAAGAGGAAATGCATGTTGGCCAGAACGAACAGCCTATGCAAATGCAGAGGTAGAAGATGTACTGCTCAGTTTGAGGAACAGTTATTAGTCCAGTCTGATTGGAATGCTAAGCATGTAAAAATGGCTAGCGAGACAAGGTTGGAATGGCAAATTGGAGTCAGATTGTGGAAGGCCTTAAACATTACAGCATTACATAAACGCCAGCTATTAATATCATGTTATATATCTTACCTTGCCTACTAGATTATAAATTGCGAGAGTAAGAACTGTCTTAATATTATTTGCTCACATTTGTATAATGCTTTTTTAAAAAGCTTGTTTCTACATATCTTTGAATGTCTTCCAGCAATTAGAATTGGATATTAAATTCTATGTAAAGTAGGTACTAAATATATGTTTAATGGATGAATGAATGTTGGTGGACTACAGGCTAATTTACAATGTGGTCACAAGGCAAAATAGTTAATGAATTTCATCTGTTTGCTCAGGCAGAGGGGCAAATTGGAACCCAAGCAAGTAGTAGGTAGGGTTAGATCAGAGAATGAGAAGACAACTTAGCAAAGTTGGGTAGGATTTCTCTTAGACACCTATCTCCTTCCTTAAGGGGTTAGTAATTCCACTGGGTTAACCATAGGCCTAGCTCTTAAACCTACTGGGGTCAAAGGGGGAAAAGGGAGCAATTTTAGGCCTCATTGTACCCCTAAACTTAGGGAGGGAAACCATTAAAGAACAAAAAAAAACAAAGGAAAAAACAAGAGATTTAATTAAAGCAAGTGAAGCATCTTCTCTGTCCCGTCAATCTTGCCTGACACTCCCATTAGGTGAAATGATTTAAAGATTCTTTTTTCTTCTTTCCTTCCTTCCCATTTCAAGCCTAGAGGACACCAGTGATTCTGTCCCTGTGAATAAGCTTAGGCTAAAGTGTTCTCCCCACTACTCTCAAGACTTGAAGTTGAATTTGGTGGAGAGTTAAGTTCATATTGAGAGAGAACATCATTTAGGTCTCCTGTTTCTTACTGATCCTCTCACATTTTCTTTCTGCAGTATTTGAGTCTGGGGGATTTTAGGAACACCTTCTGGGTCTCTGTCACCTTCCTTCTTTTTCATTTGTACCTTAAGATAACAAGAATTTCAAAATACTTCCAAATCCAGGAACAGTCCAGTGAGCCTTGCAAAGATATAACCTCATCCATTTTCTTCCTGTAGGTGTACTTTTTTTTATATGATTGGGGGTTCTTAGGATTTATTAGAGTTAAATTCCCACCCTCAAACACCAGACTACGGGTGCCATGGGATCCTTCTCCCTCCTAATCACCATGGAGCCAAGCCTCAGCCTACCCCTTCTCCCACACAATAACTTCACCTATTCTATCAATGTTGCCAGTCTCTGTTACACACCCCTACTTCCAATCACTGCCAGACTTCTTACTTCTAGGATCACTTCTCTTATTACTCTTTAAAAATCTCCACCTTGCTTCTCCGTTAAAGTCTTTCCTCAATGTTTCATCATGGTATGAAGACCGCAGAATTAGAGTTGGAAGTAGCCTCGGAAGCCATTTAGTCCAGCTTGTATGTCAATCTAGCTAAGTGATCATCTCCCTCTGCTTGAAGACCTCCAGTGGGGGACACCCACTATGTGCCCAGACAGCCCATGCCACCTCTGGATAGCCCTAATTGTTGAGAAAGTTTTTCCTCGCCTCAATTCTGAATATGCCTGCCTTCTACTTTTACCATCACTTTGTGTTCTGCCCTCTCGGGACAAGCAGAACAAGGCTGATCTCTCTTCTACAGGACAGCCCATTAGACACCTACATTTTGGCTCCACCATTCACTACGTGGTGAGGTTCATGTCTATGTATATGAAATAAGGCAATGTGACATAACAGAAAGAGCAATGGATTTGGACTCAGAACCACCTCTGCCATTAGTAGTTGTGTGATCTTGGACAAATCATTTTTTCCACACTCCTTGCCACACAACACACTCAACTATTTGCTCAAGGTGAAAACATTCCTAGTTATAGTTCTCACAGGCACTTCATAAATATCTGTTGAGCAGAATCACATTGTTGAACCGTGAAAAATGAAAATGATTACTGTAAGGGCAACACTCAGGTTTTAGAGAAGATTGGGAGGAAAAGTCAAGTGTGGCCTATATCTGTACCAATACAGTATTTCCCTGTTTATAAGAAACCTCTGTGTGTGTGTGTGTGTGTGTGTGTGTGTGTGTGTGTATTTGGGAAAGACACACATACACACAGACATTGGGGACAATTTGCCATAATGAACTATTGCCAAGGTCAGAGGATCTGAGTTGACAAAAATCTTAGAATGTATCTAGGTGAAGGGCAGCTAGATGGCCCAGTGATAGAGCACCAGGCCTGGAGTTATCCTTGTGAGTTCGAATCTGGCCTCAGAGACTTACTAGCTGTGTGACCCCAGGCAAGTCACTTAACCCCATATGCCTCAGTTTCCTCATCTGTAAAGTGAGTTAGAAAAGGAAATGGCAAACCACTCCAATATCTCTGCCAAGAAAACCTTAAATGGGGTCACAAAGTCAGACGTGACTGATACAACGGAATACATACACACACACACTCACAGAGGAAATGGATCTTGCAGGAGAAAGTAATGTCCAAACTCATCTTTCCTCCTTTTCCACATCTAGTACTTCATAGTACTTGTGAATCCCTAAGAATGATCTGTGATTTGAATTTGTACTACTCCTTAACAGAGGTGAGTTATTATTTCTCCTCTATCTGGCCAAAGGATAAGACACTGATGGGGCAAAGGGTCTTCTGCAACTTATCAAATGCTGCCTATCAGAATCATAGAAGGGGGAAATGAAGGAGCCAGTAAGCCATTGTGGCTTGCCTTTGCCAGGATGTTAGCTGGTTTCTCTCTGAATTTGTCTGCCCTAGGGCAGGACAGAATAGCTCAGTCAAGGAAGGACACACTTCAGTCAAGCTTCATTCCTTTATCTATTATGGGGATCCCTAATGTACATCCTTAAGAAGAGGTTCCTCCAGCCCTAATTAGGGGCCTTGGCTCTCAACAGTATCTCTTTAAAAAGTAATTGCTTTGTGCGAAGAGATTAAGGGTAAGAGCCCTAGTGTTTTTAGAGCCCTCTGTGCTAGTTTCCTGGCCAATCATGCAAATTTGATCCTCCCCCATTGCCACCCCCACCCCATAAATTATATCTCTCAAAGGTCCTCTTACAGAATCTTATGATGTGATTACAATGGAAATGATGAATTTTGATGAAATTTTAGGCAAAAAAAGATATTACAGAAAAATAAAGCACTTGGGAGAATTGAGAAAAAAGAAGATACTTTGAAGTTAGTTATCTGTTCATCCCAACTTCACTAGGATTGAGTACTTGTTTGTCAGAGAGAAAGAAAAGATTTTGTTTTTGCCTTTCCTTAGTTTAAGATGTTCAGTTACAGACTAAAAACCAAATTAAGGAACACTTGGCATTTATGGTCACCAAAGAATTGTCACACAATTTCACTAAAAGGAGTCAGTTGTAAATACAGAAAAGTATTGTGGAATTGTGATTTTTATAATAACTGATTATTATATATGTAATGAATATACTAATAGATTTTTCAGAATCACCTTTTCCAGCTTGTCAGATTCACAATGCAGCTTGAACTTATCAGTCAAAATTTTGACAAGGCTCACAAATACTGGCATCCTTCTTCCTGCTTACCTAAAGTGAAGCAAATCAAAGATTGTATAATCTGTTCCCATCACAGAACTCTGGTCCTGTGACCCACAAAGTAATGACCCCCAAGAACTGGAGCAATATTGCTTCCTCGAGACTCCAGAAATGTATCATCTTCCATTGGTGGGTTTGTCGTGGGAAACCACTCTGGCCCTGGGACCGACTATTTGTAATCAATCCACTTTCCCCCCTCCCTTCCCACTTGTGATTTACATATATAATCTCTGTCTTCACTTCAGCAAGGTTGTATTCAGATCAGGAGAATTACTGATTTGAAAATCTGTTCCTCATAATGAAACTTATTAATTAAATAGCTACCTGATTACTGGCACTTTGTCTCTGGTCTGCTGTTTCATCATCCTCAGGTTAGAGACTGGCTTAGTAAAATCCTGTTAACAGTATTTATAACTAACTTTTTTCGATAGATCACATCTCACAACAGCCTAAAACCCTGAAAATTTTGGAAATGAAACAGGAGCCAGAGTGGTCAGTAAATTCAAACTACTTCCTGACTACCAAAGTTAATTTTACCATTGAGATTAGTTTGAGGCTACTTGATTTAAGGTGGCAGTTGAACATTAAACCGAGAGTAAGAAGACCCAGGCTCACAGGATCATAGATCTTGAGCTAGAAGAAATGTCAGAGGCCATCTAGTCCAATTCCCCCACCACCACCCCATCCTCACTGCCCCATTTGACAATTTAGGAAACTGAGGCTAAAAGAGTTTAAATGATGTATCTGAGGTCATACAGTGAGTAAACATTAAAGCTAGAATTCGAACCTGGGTCCTCTGGCTTCGGAATCAGCGCTCTTTCTACTATACCACAGGACCAGAGTCTAGTTCTCGGCTTGGTCACTAATTTTCTGCGGAACCTTGAAGAAATCATTTCATTTACCCGAGCTTCATTTTCACCATCTATAAAATGAATCTGAACATATCCTTAGGGTGCCTTCCAGCTCTAAAATGGAAGGTTTTATATTCAAGACTAAGCATAACTGCTTTATAATGCTTTATAATTTAGTATTTGGGCACAATAATAATAGTTAGCATTTATATAATACTTTTTAAGGTTTGCAGAGTCCTTTACATGTTATTTTATTTAACCAAGGAGAAGGCAAACATTATGTTATGATGTTATATTATGAAATATAGTGAGAAAACTTTTATCCTTAGGGCAGGTTTGCTGGCCTTTGTCTGAGTCACTAGTGCTTGAGCTATGAACTGCTAATAGAAGCAGCCAGTTCTGCCCCCTCTTCATTCCTTTTTGGATTTTTTTCCAAGCAGCTCTGAGGTAATTTGCATAAATCAACCCAGTTACCCAAGAGAAGGCAGGTGAAGGTAAGGCAAGCTGGAGGAGAGCTTCTCTGAACCCCAGGTCTCAATGGGAGGTGCTGACGTAGCAGAAGCTACTTCACCTGGGTACAGAGCAAGGAGGCAAAGGTAACTAACTTATTTAAACCTACCTGAGAGTAAATCATAGAGAGTTGGCTGAGCAGGGCAAGTAGGGAATGTTCTCATGGTGTCTTGAGTGAAGCTCTTGGAGGAGAAGGGCAGGGGCCAACAGTCCTGAATATAACAAAATAGGCTTCCAATGATTGGAGGTACTCTGGCTCCAAGATATGAAAGAGCTTTATGTTATCTGCAAGGCTGGTCCCCTAAGGAAAAGGTTTTAACAAACACAATCTGCTGGGGGAGAATTGGACTACAGGGAGCAATGAAATGGAGCTGAATAAAAGCACCAGGGAGAGAACTATGCCTACTGGAAGGGGCAACAGTGTAGCTTTTAGGGTGGAGCACCACATGATACAACAGCAACTACAAGCAAGATGGCAATGTAAGACAAGACAAAGCCTCCAAGACGACCTGGAATGTGCATGAGTAACTCCTGACCTTCCCCTTGACCCAGTAATGGAAACTATACAGATCTCTAGAGGATGGAGCATGGCCTTTTGAATCTTGGAGCACTGAGATGGGGAACCTTTCTGGCCCCTTAATTTGTAAATAAAAAGTGTTTATGTCTTGAGTCTGTGAATTTGAGTGCTCGTAATGGCAGCTGGTAGCTTTCTGAGAGAGCACCAAATGCTAAAGTTCCCAAGATTCATCTGGGTGAGAGCAACGATCCAAAGAAATGAGAGGTCCCCAGAGAACACCAGTGACCTTTGTGTCTGGAGAGAGTCTCTAACACAAGAATTGCAAAAATAAAAAGCTCCAGGCTTGGTGTTAGTATGGTAAGTTCATGGTGCAGAGCTACTTCTATATGTAACAGAGGCTAGATGATTAATGGAGTATGAACTGAATACATCTAAACATAGTAATGTATTTTATTCCAAATAGTAACATTGGTGGGGGAGGGGGGGCAGAGAGACCGTTACTGTCTAGTACAGGCAAAGAGCACAAGAAATCACCAGTACTCAAAAAGATCTTGCTCAGGTAGAGAATCATTTGGATTAACAAACCCTTGTAGAGGGACACAAATATTTGTTGGGAGGGTTAAGTCTAATGGTCAAGTGTTTGAGAACAAGATATTGTATAAAATGTCAATTGCTTTAACGGGAACACAGAGCTAAGCAAACGGTTTTGATTTCTATGGGGCAATTTTGGAACCTAGGGCATATAGGGAGAGGGAAGTCCCGGCAATGTGACTGTAGTGAAGCAAAAGAGTTAGGAAGGGGCAAGACAGGAAGGGACAGTAGCTAGGGAAGAACTTTTCTTAATTTGCAGTTTTGCTCATTGACTGCTGGAGTACCTTTTTAAAAGAGCTGTACAAAAGACCCCTGCGCTTTTAAGCTAAACTAATGAAACCAGCAGATTAATGCTGAGCACTAGCCACATGAGACCACCAAGAAGGTTATATGCCTAGCAGGTGTACCTTCAATACACATTCCTTATGCCAATAAATCAATTGATAAGCATTTATTAAGTGCCTATGTGCCAAATGCTAGGGCTACAGGGAAAGGCAAAAAAAAAAAATCTGCCCTCAAGGAGCTTACAGTCTAATGTCGGAGTGCAAACAAATATACACAAATCAATCTATATACAGGATAAATAGGAAATAATCAACAGAGAAGGCACTGGAATTAAGAGGGGTAGCAGAAGGCTTCCTACCAAAGGTGGGATTTTAGTTGGGACTTGAAGGGAGGTCAATAGTTGGAGCAGAGGAGGGAGAGCATTTCTGGCATGGAAGAGAGACAGCCAAAGAGAATGCCCAGAGTAGATAGATGGAGTGTCTTGTCCATGGAACAGCCAGGTCAGTGCCACTGGATCGAAGAGTACATGGCAGGAGAGACTGGAAGGTCTGGAAGATTGGAAAGGTAGGAGGGGACTAGGTTATGAAGGGCTTTGAATGCCAAACAGAACATTTTGTATTTGATCCTGGAGGCAATAGGGAGTCACTGGAGTTTACTATATGCCCTGACTATACATGTTCCCCAGGCTGTGCCTTTCTCCATGTATGGTCTAGCTATACTCACCCCTCCCACTGATAGTGTATTTGTGGGAAAGTGTGTCCCAAGTTTATGGTGAGAAATTTTCTATTGCTACTTTCCCATCTGTGCTATATCCTAAAATGTCTTTGCTTTGAACTGCATCCTCTGACTGACATGGATATTTTGAACTTGATGTCCCACAGGCATCTCAAATTCAATATGCCAAAACAGAACTCACTGTTCCCCACATACCCAACCCCTCTTCTAAACTGCCCTGTAATCGTCTAGGACGGCATAACCATCCTTGAGTTCTAAACCTCAGCAACATCTTCAACTAGAACCCTCCCTCATCTCATACATGCAAGGCTGTCAAATATTGCCATTTCTAATTCCCAAATGCCTGTCAAGTACCTTTTCTTCTCTCCACTCACACTGCCATCACCCAAGAGCCTGAATTCAGGCCCTCATCACCTCTTGCCTGGACTATTATAATAGCCTCCTCACTTCAAAATCTCTCCCCACTAATCTATCCTACACACAACTACCCAAATTATTTTCCTTAAGCATAAGTCTGACTACTCAATAAACCTACTCAACAACGCCTACTCAATAAACTTCAGTGGAGTCCTATTACCTCTTGGAGCAAATTTAAACTTCTCTGCCTGACATTTAAAGCCCTCCGCAACCTGGCTCCCACCCTAGCTTTCTAGCCTTATTACACAATCATCTCCTTATTGCACTTTTTAGTGCAGTCTAGTATTCCTCATATGACTCCATGTTGTCTCCTTAACTTTTCCGTGGCTATCCCATTTGGAATGCATTCCTCCTTTCTTAGGCCTTTAGTTTGAATACTTCAGTTTCCTTCCCGACTTGGCTAAAGCATCACCTACGGACCAGCACGGACGCGCCAAAGCACAGCGAAGTGGCCCTGACCAACCCGCGCCAAAGAAAGGAGGGCTGGATTCGGAGTAAGACTTTGTGGGTTCGAATCCTGACTCTGCCACTTACTAGGTGTGTGTGATCTCGAGCAAACCCCTTAACTTCTCTGGGCTTCAGTTTCCCCAGAGGTAAAGTTGAAAATCGAAGACCCTCCGATTTCGAGCCCACGCAATTTGAAAACACCGAAGAATCAGAGGCTGCCCGTCACGCGCTCGGTTGCGGCTGACCATTGGCCAGGTGATATCACGTGACGAGTCCTCGGACCCTGATTGGCTACACATTACGTCATCACACTGGCCAGTCCGCTTTGCTCCCTGCCTCTGGCCCCTAAGGGAGGAGGGAGGGGGAGAGAGAAGAGGAGCGGGGGAGGCGGGCCCAGGACCGGCGGGGACCTAGCTTCAAATGCGGGCGCGGGTGGCTGAGCCTGCGGGCGGCGGTGACGGCGGAGACAGAGGAAGAGGAGGAGGAGGCGGCGGTGGCGGTGGCGG
>CM053624.1:328899537-328917362 GCA_028646595.1 Phalanger gymnotis
GGGCTTTGGGCCTGGGGCTTAGCGTTTAACAGGTGAAAGTACTTTCACCATAAACAAAAGCCAAACTCCTTAAGCACACCCATTAAACTAAGCCCATTTTTGCCTTACTGGCACAACATAGTAATTTGCATATTGTCTCCCCTGTTAGAATGTGAACTCCTTGAGGGTCGGAAATGTGTTTCTGCCTTTCTTTGTATCAACGGTGTTTAGCACAGTGCCTGGAATATAGTAATTAATAAATGCAGCTGCTAGATGGCACAGTGGATAGAGTGGCAGTCCTAGAGTCAGGAACACATCTTCCCGAGTTCCCTCACTAGCTGTGTGACCTTGAGCAAATCACTCAATCCTATTTGCCTCAGTTTCCTTATCTGTAAAATGAACTGGAGAAGAAAATGGCAAACCACTCCAGTATCTTTGCCAAGAAAACCCCAAATGGGGTCACAAATAGCAGGACACAACTGATATGACTGAACAAAAACAATAAATGATTGTTGACTGCCAGACTAACCTCACATACTACTTTGTTTTTATAATTCTTTAATGTCCTTATTATGCCATATAGCGTATTCTTGTTTTCTGTGTTTTTGTCTTATTTCATATTAGCTAGGTAAGGGACTTAATGTCTTGTGTGAACTTATATGTTTCACTCCAATGTTTAACACAAATCTCTTCACAGAGAAGGTGCTTCATAAATGTTCATTCTGTAAATGAATGAATGGATTTAAAATTAAAGGATTGACCCTAAAAACTTATATTAGTCAAAAGAAAACTGCCACAGTGTTGAAAATTATATTGTCTTTTTCCCGTAACCCCCACTACTCTGTAATTTCTTTACCATTTTACTAAGAATTTTGACTATTAGGTCACTGTTTTATTTTTAAGATTTTCCTGACAGTTTCATTGTCACCATAAGTGTCACTGCAGTCTGTAAGAACATGTGCAAAAGCAATTCAGGCTACAGATTCCATTTTTGTTCCAGATAGTAAAAAAATACATTTTTTTAAAAAATACTAATAAGTCCTTGCTTTGCACAAGGCACTGTGCTGGGTACTGGGGTTATAGAGACAAAAGCTCCTTGCCCCTGTAATATGCAAACGTAATAACATCTGGAACTTGTGATTATTAAATGGCAAACTTGTTTAAAAATTTACCTTTAAAAATCAATATAGAATTATTAGCCCTTTAAGCTATATGAGTCATAACTTAATCATGATCTTTTCTTCCTCAGTTCAGTTCCACAGATGTTTATTGAACATTTATTATGTGTCTATCAGAAATGAACATTTTGAAGCAACTGACAGAAATACAATAATCGGATTAAAAAGCTAGATCCTTGCCCTGGGAGTGAATCTTTAGTAAATTATTGCAGAGATTTGGGCTTGGATCTGAACAGTATATTTTTAACAATGCCTTAAATAGAGACATAGTGACCCCTGGAGTCAGGAAGACCTGAGTTCAAATACAGCCTCACAGCTACTAGCAGCATGACCCTGGGCAAGCCGTTTATCCTGTCTATTTCAGTTTCCTCATTTGTAAAATGGGGGTGATAGCACCTAGCTCATAGGGCTGTGAGGATCCAATGAGATATTAAATGCTTAGCACAATTCCTGGCATATAGTAAGTTCATAATAAATGTGTGTTCCCTTCTCTCTCATGTCCCCCAAAGTTATTCTGTAGGAAAAAATGTTAACTTTACTCTGTGTGCATTTTTTAGAGTTGTTCGTAGAAATGTTGGGCAATTTCTGTCCTTTGAGTATATGCCCAGTGGGAATAGAAAGTATGAGAGAAGAGCCATTGGGAAAATTTTCTTCACTCCATGATTGGGGAATGTGTACTCCCTGGTGTACAATGAGCTCATTTAGAGAACCTCTTCTTTATGTGACGCAAATGATGAGTTATCAAAACACAGAATAGTGTCCTAGTACTGAACGACAAATCATCTGGCTAATGCTGCAGATGATTAACAAATTCAGACTTACAAAAATAACAATGGCGGCATTTTAGTTATGACTCTATTTGGATTTTAAAAGTGTAAATGCTCATAACCTTTTAAATTATTGTAGAATTACTGAAGTTTTGTTTTCAATTAGTATCTTCTAAGGATTTCCATTCTACTATTTGTGTTTTCTAAGGTGCTTTTCTTTTTTAAGTCTATGGGAGGCTTTCTTGACAGAGCCTGAACTTAGTCATGAGGAAGACTGTGTTGACAAAAAGCCAATAAGGTTTCCTTTGCAGAAGCACTTGTCTTTGGATTCATATTTGGGTTACCTAAAGTTTAGCACATTTTATCTTACCCAAATCGATCTGTAATCTCATCTATTTTATGCAAATCACAACCCATCCATGCTTTCCCATTCTGTTCATGTCCTCCCATAAATTCTACAGAAAGGATCAACCTAATATGCTGGAGGTCTTCTTTGCTTTGCATTCTCCTTACATCAAGAGGGTACCAGTGTAACAGTCTGACTATCCATCTATCATGTATACTTCACCTTTGCATGGGGCCAACCATCTTCTCTTTGCATATGTTTGCTTGATGGTATCTTTTACTTCTGTTCTTCTTTGCAGTTCTCTGTTGGCTATATATTGTAACCTACCCACACTTATCATGTACTTCTTCATTGTTCTTTGTGTAATGTTCTTTGGAGATGGTTGCATTCCATGTCTCTTTAATTGCAGGTATGGTGACCTAAAGTTTACCCTAATGAAGGTGATGACTGAGGTATGTAGACACTATCTGGGTTGGCTCACTTACTCCGATCTGTTCTCACACTGGCAGGTCTAGACTTACGGAGATAGATCACCACCACGTCGTTTCACTCAAAGATCTAGGAGTAGCCTAGCTTAAGGGGAATATACTGTCTCTTAAGACCTCCATCGGTGAGTTTCGATTTACACAACCAACCACTGTAATAACACTTTTAGACTGTAAAAACAAGACATTTACCTAATAAGAAAATAGTAATATCGAATTGCTCACATTTTAAAGCCAGTGCATAAATAATATATCACAATCCACATAAATTCTGGGTTGCATTCTCCCACCAATGCACTAAGTAACTGTGTGGGAGAATGAGAATTTGGCAGGAAAGCACTTGAGGAAAGAAAATCCATATTCTCTGGATAACTCAGAACTCTAGACTTAGTCGCTGATGTCCTTGACCCAGTTAGAAATATCTACACTACATAAAACCACATCTCTCTGCTAACTGCTTGTGTTTGGGACCTCATTGCGGTCCTGCTGAGCAAATTCTCCTTTCTACACTAGACTGTGGCATTTACAGATTCTTTCAACTTACAATCATTCTTGGCATTTAGAAAGTGTTGCCTCTCGATTGGAATAGCAATTCCCTTGCAACAATCTGGCTATCCAGCAATTATTTGCTGATATTGATGCTACATTGTCCAGTCAGAACATAGTTCATACCAGACAATTCAAGTTGACTCTGGTCCAGACAGATCAATCTACCAGCTTTTCATCCACCCTAAGCTGGAGTAGTACCTCTCCCTTTCTGCTTTTCCCTCTCAAACTAGAATGAGGCAGCAAAGAGAAACATAGTATCATCTCTCTTAAATTCTAGGACATGCTAAAAGAGCAATATCTGGAATGGAGCCTCTTGTCCAGTGAAGTCGAACTTCTCTCCAGGAATCACATAGCTGAAGCTTTCTGTCAGTTGACTGCTCTTTCCTTTTAAACAGCTCTGACAAAGCTTATATTTCTTCAATCTTTGCTTGCCTCAAGCACCTGTCTCTTTTATTTCCTTTATCTTTCCATGACCTAAATCAGAACCTCCTGGCTTGCAGTGACTCATCTTTTACTTCCAGGGTGATAACCTCTCCAATTTCTTCTGCAAAATGATAGTCTTTTTGAAATCATACCTTGGTCTCCAAATATTTAAATTTTTCTTTTTTAGTATTACCCTCTTTAATTATACAACATAACTATATACAAGTGAACTAAGACAAATCAGGCCTTGCAGCTCTAAAGTTCTAAATGTTGTCATTTTGTGTCATTGAACTGTTTTTTCTCTTGTATTTTTCCAGTTTTTAATAAATAAAAGTTATTTTTAGCCCCTTTTAACCATTAACTGTTCACATATAAACAAGGCATTGTTGTTGGTGGTGAGTTGTGTCTGACTCTTTGTGACCCTATTTTAGGGTTTTCTTGGCAAAGATACTAGATTGGTTTGCCATGTCCTTCTCCAGCTCATTTTATAGATGAGGATCTGAAGCAGACAAGATTAAGTAATTTGCCCAAGGTCACACAGCTGGTCAGTGTCTGAGGCCAGATTCAAACTCTTGAAGATGAGTCTTCCTGATTCTAAGCTCAGCAGTCTGTCTGCTGTGCCACCTAGCTACCCTAAACAAGGCATTACCCTATATTATCTAAAAGTAATTTTAGTTCTTATATTTATGCCACAGTTCATTTTCTTTACAAAACTACTAAAATCTCATTTGAAATCTGTTTCTAATATAAAATATATGTGTATATACTTTTTAAAAATAGTTTTTATTAAACTAAGATTCATTTCCTACTCATTTTAGGCATCTAAATGTTAATCTATGCAGTATTAATATCTCACATGCTTTAAGAATTGGTTTAAATCTTTTCCTTTATATAAAACTAATTTTTTATGCCTCCCCAACTTTTTAGCACTAAGCTTCTCCATATGAAAAATGCCTTAAAGGGACAGGACAGTACATCTCACTGCCATATAGCAACACAAGTAGAATGGTGGTACTAAAAAGATAGACATTTGTTTCAATGAAACCTTAGGTTTATTAAAAGAGCTTTGCATCTCCTAAAGGCAATCTAACCTGTTCTCTTTCGTAGTCAATGTTGGGCCTGACTCATTTTCCAACAATTTATATGTACTCATATAAATACTGATGGAAAAGAGACATAGGTTGTCTATCCAAATACATGTCATTATCTGGGCAACAGATAATTCTACATCCCCTTGGTCTTTTGTTTGTGGATGGTTGGGACATTTTAAATATGTTACATTTGTCTTACATTTTGTCTTAGCTTCCAGGAATGTGTTTATCCTCAATATCTAATGAGAAATAATAGCGTCCTTAGCCCGTAGATAATGGAAACAACTCTTTTTTAAATTTTAGACCCAAGGGCCAGAACACAAATACAGAATAGAGAAAAGAAACAAAATATATCATAAACTTAAATACAAAGTGAGAAAGGAAAAAAGCATGTCATGTGCATAACAGAACATAAGAGAGGATTCAAAATATGTAACAATAAATTGTCATTTTAAGAAAGCCTGTATGATAAATGATACATGCTGTGTTGAGAATTATCCATCTTTTCTTTGCCTCCTTGTGAGTTTTCTTTTGTTCTCTGCTGTGCACTTTTACTTTGTTCTTTTCCCCCCCTCCTCTCACCCTCCCAGAAGGCTACAATAAAGTTTAGGTGTGTTTTTCCATAGCTATAGATATATACATACACATACACATATATACATACATATATAGACATGTACTTTCCCAAACATACTCTACTCCTGATCTTTGTTTTTTCTGTTTGTGCATATCTCTTGTTTCTTATCCCTCCTGACTCCTCTACTTTACTTCTACCCACTACCTTGCCCTGTTACTTGCCTCCCCGTTCTGAGGATTCTTCCCCTATCCTCCCATTTCCATAAATCTAAATACCCTTCCATACCTCTCTTTTACCTATTCCCTCATTTTCCTCTAAAAATCCCTCCCATCTTCTCTCCCTCCTCCCTATGCCCCTACCATTTTATTTCTTCTAAATTTAGAAGACTTTTATATTCTCGAAATATATATGTATTGTTCCCTCTTAAACCCATTCCCGATGAAAGTGGGTTACCAGAATTACCAGCCCTCCTCCCCCATCTAATTCCTCTGTATCCATTCTTCCTCTTGTACCTCATTTGTATAAAATAGTTACTCTTTTTAGCTGTTCCTAAATGGTTTTACTTTTTAAATTCATATCATAGTCAGGTTTACCCCAGTCTTTCTTATGAGCTCCTCAATTATTAATAAGAACTTTAGACATACATTTTAGATGTATGAAAGGTAAACAGTCTGTCCTTATGAATCCTTTATTAACAGTCTTCATTCAGTATGTACTTTATGTTTCTTAGTTCTTGTATGTTGAATCTTCTGTTAAGTTCAGGATTTTTTTTTCAACAAAGTCTTAAAAGTGTGAGAGTTTATCAAATATCCATTTTTTTTCATTCATGATAATACTTAACTTTGTAGGATATGATATTTTCGGCCAAAGCCCCAGTTCTTTTGCTCTTCAATATGTTGTGTTCCAAGACCTGCAGTTCTTTAATGTCTCTGCTGCTAGGTCTTGTGTAATTCTAATTGTGGCAGCATCATATTTAAATTGTTTTAATTTTGATGCTTTTAATATTTTATCCTTGAGCTAGGGGTTTCGGAATTTGACTATGATATTTCCATGAGTTTTCCTCATAGGATCTCTTTTAAGTGGTGTGTGATGGATTTTCTCTATTTCCACTTCCCCGTCTTGTTCTAATGCTTCAGGAAAATTTTCTTTAAGTATTTTTTGGATAATTGTATCAAGATTCTTTTTTTGATCATAACTTTCAATTAGTCTGATTATTTTTATATTTTCTCTTCTCGATCTATTCTCCAAATCTGTTGTTTTTCTTATATATATTTTCTCTTCTATTTTTTTATTATTCATGTTTTGTTTAATTATTTCTTGATCTGTGTTAGACAGATAATACACAGGACGCACTGAAGGCTTGGACTCCAGCATCTAACAGATTTGCTCTTGATCTGGTCAGACAGGAAAGACAGCTTCAAAGCGGTTAATAATAAGCTTTATTCTAGTCTAGTTCTCTCTAACACAGTATTGCTAATAATGGAAGCACTACAAACTCCTACAGTATTCCCTAATCACTCTTCTCGAAGGGGCCTGTGTCTAGATGGGGCCAGTGAGACGGGCACAACTTGTTCATCCTCTAAATCCTCTCAAGCCTCAATGGGGGCCAGTTGAGGCAAACACAGATTCTCCCCTCCCAAGCCTTGATGGGGGCTGATCAAGGCACACAACATCCTAGTTTGTGCATTCAACCATAAAGGTTCCCCAACTCACTGACCATTTACCACCTGTTTTATAGGGAATCAGATGAAGGCATATTGCCAGCAACAGCCTCGCAAGTTTACATCACTTCATCCCTGTATCTCACTGCACAGTCGCAGTGGATGTTTACAGTTTCGGCACACATGTTTATATTATTTATCCATATATAATGCTGTGCAAGCGTGGTGGAGATGTTTTGAACCATGAGCCTGGGAACTCATATCTAATGCCTGGGAAATGGAGATTGTTATGGCCATGGATCTTGGGAAACTGAGGTTATGGGCATAGATCCTGGGAAACTGAACTCTTAAGAAATAATAACAAAAATCCACTTTGCATACACTAAACTCTACCATACCTACACTAAAATTCCCCTTACTTACAATCTCTTTTAATTTTGCTGGCTTCGCTTTGCCTAACTCTAATTTTCAATGTGTCATTTTCCTCCTTAAGATTCTGGATCTCCTTTTGTAATTGGTTGACTTTCCTTTCATAACCTTCTTGTTTGTCTTGGATTATTCTTTTTTTTTTTAGTTTTTCCTCCATGTCTGTCATTTGATTTTTAAAATCTTTTTTAAGATCTTCTATAAATTCTTTTTGGGCAGATGACCATTTGATGTTATTCTTTGGGTGTTTCTTTACTTCTACATCCTCC
Source organism: Phalanger gymnotis (assembly GCA_028646595.1). Classification (NCBI taxonomy): domain Eukaryota; kingdom Metazoa; phylum Chordata; class Mammalia; order Diprotodontia; family Phalangeridae; genus Phalanger; species Phalanger gymnotis. The sequence goes on from CM053624.1 coordinate 328,907,289, forward strand.
TCTGAAGATGAACATCGGTCATCTCTATTCCCATAATAGCTTTCTATTATTGGATTCTTTCTCCTTTGCCTGTGCATTTTTTGTGGTAATAGTTTGATTTTTGTAATCACCTCTAGCCCTGAGGTATAGGAAATGGTGCCTCTTGCCCCAGATCTTCAGTTCTCCCTTCTAGCCTGGAACCAAAGCCAAACCTCCAACCTCCTGTAAGTGCCTATAGCCAGGGGCTTTCTGCCCTACTGCTTCTGCACTCAACCACATGTGCTGGTTCCTTCTCGCCCCCACCTCTCATCGCAGCACAGCTGGGTCTGGTTCATCATCAGCAGAGGTTCCCTCAACCTTCCTGGGCTGAAACGCCCAACTCCCCTCACTATCCTGGGTTGAAAAGTTCCTGGCCCAGGCAGCCTCTCAAACCCCAAGGCTTGCTGCTTGTTGTAAAAGGGGAACCTAGCCTGGAGGTGTTAACTCTTCACAGGGTCCAAACCTCATCCTGGAGTTTTTCTTCAGATCTTCTCAAACTGTCCCAGGAAGACCTAGTTTGTGTCCCTATTCTTCTTTGTCTCTACCCACACTTTGTTTGCCCTACGGTACTATTTTAACTCTTTTGTGGGGGAAAATCTTGAGAGCTTGGAATTTTCAGACCTACTCCTCCATCTTCCCAGAATCCTCTATCAAGGAGACAACTGTTAAAGATTATTAATTGTAGGGCAGTTGCTGATCTGCATTGATTGACAATTGTTATTGTTGATTTTACAGAGAATTCCTTATGCCAATAAAGTCAAGATGACCAATAGGTCAAGACATTAAAAAAAGTTTGGCATTATTAGTAGAAGTATTTTTTTTTAAATCAAGTTACTATTCCAATGCAAGAAATCATACTCCTAGGGTTAATAATAATAATAATAATAATAATATAGTGCTTTAAAGTTTTGCAATGCACTTTACATATGTTAATTCATTTGCCCCTCACAAAAATGCTGTGAGGAAAGTGTTATTACGATCTCCATTTTTATAGATGAGGAAACTGAGGCACAGAGAGGCTATATTACTTTCCCAGGTTTACAGAACAAGTATCTGAGGCAGGATTAAAGCTCAGGTCTTCCTGACTCCAAGTCCAGAGCCCTATCCACCCTGTTAGAGTGGAATCAGAAATAGTACCCCAGGCCCTTGACAGTTTCAGCTATGTATTTGTGGCGATAATACTAATTTTTAAAAGCAAGATGAAAACAAACCTAACTCATCATTATTTTAAAGTACCAACCTACACGTTGTCGTGTTTTGGGTGCAAAACTATTAAACATACATTCTGCCTAGGAAGCTTATAGCTTGAAGGACATTATTGAAGTTGTCTAACATAACACTGGGCTTGTCACAAAATCAAATATCAAACGTTTTTGTCATCCGTTAGTTGCTATCACATATTTGTGGTATCTAAGAGAAAGGAAAGGAGGAAATAAGCATGTATTAAGCACTTATAGGAGACTCTATGATTAGACCATTAGCTTTTGGGGAATATACTATTTTCTAACCACTTGGAAAAGATTTTGTTGAGGAGCTAGAGTTTTAGAAACTGGAGTTTATGAAGTTATATCAAGCAGAGAGTATGGCCAGAGAGGTCTTTTGGGTGGGAAAGGGATTTGCTTTTCTTAGCGCCTTTTTATTTCCCCTCGGGATTTTGAAGTGTGTCTCTGGTGAGGCCAGTTTAAAATCTCATTTACCTTAGTATTTCATTGTCCCTTCTGGTTGGGGAAAAAAGGAAAATTTGTGTGACAATTATTAGTTCTCCGGAACAGACTGACCTGCTATATAACCGAGATCTGTGTTCCTTTGTACAAGGCAGTGAATCACTATGAATGGAGCTCATGTTTCCTATTGTGTTCTGATGGTCTTAATACAAATGGGGATTTTATTTGTGAAAATATGAGGACAAATATAGTACATTTTTCAGATAGCAGGCATGTTTTTATCACATTTTTAGAATTTAATTTGTACTGACCCTGCTATAATGTTTATACATTATTATTTTAATGCATTTTAAAATAATAATTAAGTTTGCAGTTTGAAAAAAAGTTAATTTCAGTTATACTTAAAGTACTAACAGTCCTAATTTTATTCATGATATCCATAAAAACAGACTGATTTTACGGTGATTGCTTTATATCTGAATCATCCACATAACTCATTGTTCTGTTTCAGAAAAATGACACCAGGGAACATTTTGTGAGGGGGGGGCAGAAATGCTACATAACTCATAAAAGAATTGTTTGGTTTTGTTTCACTGTGCTTACAGCTTTTATCCTATACCTCTATTCCCTTTTTTAACGAAATTCCTAGGGAAAAAAGTTGCCTAACGTCTCTATTTCCTCCTTTTTACTTCTTAACCCTTTTTCAATCTGGCTTCCAACCTCATCACTCAATTTAAACTACTCTCTCCAAAGCTACCAGAGAGCTTTTAAATTGCCAAATCTGTTAGTCTTTTCTTATTCCTCATCCTTGGCTTCTCTACAGCAATTAACACTTGTTGACCACTATCTTCCTAAATACTACCTCTTCTCTAGGTTTTCTTGACACTATTCTCTCCTAATTCTTCCTACCTATTTGACCATTCCTTCTTTGGCTACTTTACTAGCTTCTTATCTATATAGGGGCCCCTTACTGTGGGTATACCCCAAGATTCTCTTCTGGGTCGTCTTCTTATTTCTCTTACTGTACATTCTTTCACTTGATAATCTCCAATCAGCCCCCATAGGATTAATTTGTGTATGTATCTTGCCCCTATATGTTTATATCTTGCCCCAGTCTCTCTGCTGAGCTCCAGGCCTATGTCACCAGTTTCCTGTTAGACGTTTCAAACTAGATGTCTCATAGACATCCCAAACTCAGCAAATCCAAAATTGAATTTATTATATTTCCCCTAAAACCAAACCATCTTCTCAGTCTCCTACCCTGTTGAGGGTACTGCCATTCTTCCAGTGCTCTTGGGTTCACCACCTTGGTACCATCCTTGACTCCTCATTCTCCCTACCTCCACATATCCAATTCTCAGATCTTGCTGTTTCTACCTCAGCAGCATCTCTTATATCTATCTCCTTCCCTCTGCTCACACAGCCACCCCCTTCATTCAGTCCCATATCACTTCCAGTGTAGACTATTGCCATGGCCTCCTAATTAGTGTCCCAAGCCTTCTTCCATACACACATACATGTATATATGTATATGTATGTATATATGTTCATATATGTATGTGTGTATATATGTTACTTATCTTCCTGAATTCTCCAATCTAGCCAGATTGACCTTATTGCTGTTATTTAATCAATCAATAAACATTTATTAAGTGCCTACTATGTGCCAGACACTGTGCTAAACACTGGGGATACAAAAGGGAGCAAAAGGCCATCCTTTCCCTCAACGAACTTACAATCTAATGGGGGAGACAACACACAAAGAAGTATATACAAGATAAATATATATGTACAAGTATGTACAAGATAAATAGGAAATAATTAACAGAGGGAAGGCACTGGAATTAAGAGGGGTTGGGGAAGGCTTCTTGTACAAGGCAGGAACTTAAATGAAGCCAGAGAGGTCAGTGATCAGAGAAGATGAGGGAGAGCATTCCAGGAATGGATGACAACCAGAGAAAATGCCTGGAGCTGAAAGATAGAGTGCTTTGTTCGTGTTAAACAGCCCAGTGTGGGCCAGCATCACTGATTTGAGGAGTATGTGGTGGAGAATAAGGTGTAAGAAGACTGGGGGAGAAGGGCAGCTAGGTGGCACAGTGAGTAGAGCACCAGCCCTGGAGTCAGGAAGACCTGAGTTCAAATCCAGCCTCAGATCCTTGACACATTTACTAGCTGTGTGACCTTGGGCAAGTTACTTAACCCCAATTGCCCTGCTTTCCCCCCTCCAAAAAAAACTGGGTGGGGCATTTAGGTTATGAAGGACTTTGAATGCCAAACAGAGCACTTTGTGTATGATCTTGGAGGTGATAGGGAATCACTGAAGTTTATTGGGGGAATGGGTATTGGGGTGGAGGGCAGGGAGGTGATATGATCAGACCTGTTCTTTGAGAAAATTGCTTCAGCGAAAGTTTTTGCACAAAACCAATGCAACCAAGACTAGAAGGGAAGCAGAAAGCTGGGAAAGAATTTTTACAGCCAGTGTCTCTGTAAAGGCCTCATTTCTAAAATATATAGAGAACTAAGTTATATTTATAAGACTACAAGTCATTCCCCAATTGATAAGTAGTCAAAGGATATGAACAGACAGTTTTCAGAGGAAGAAATTAAAGCTATCTATAGTCATATGAAAAAATGCTCTAAATCACTATTGATTAGAGAAATGCAAATCAAAACAATTCTGAAGTACTACATCACGCCTGTCAGATTGACTAACATGACAAAACAGGAAAATGATAAATGTTGGAGAAGATGTGGGAAAATTGGAACACTAATGCATTGTTGGTAGAGTTGTAAACTAATCCAACCATTCTGGAGAGCAATTCGAAACTGCCCACAGGGCTATAAAACTGTGTATACCCTTTAACTACTTCTAAGTCTATATCCCGAAGAGATCATAAAAACAGAAAAAGGACCCACGTGTACAAAAATATTTATAGCAGCTCTTTTTGTGGTGGCAAAGAATTGGAAATTGAGGGGATGTCCATCAATTGGGGAATGACGGAACAAGTTGTGGCATATAAGTATAATAGAATAGTCTTGTGCTATAAGAAACGATGAGTAGGCGAACTTCAGAGAAACCTGGAAAGACATATATGAACTGATACTGAGTGAAATGAGCAGAACCAGGAGAACGTTGTACACAGTAACAGCCACATTGTGCTATGACTGACTTTGATAGACTTACCTCTTCTTAGCAATGCAAGGATCTAAGACAATTCCAAAGGACTCAAGATAGAAAATGCTGTCCACATCCAGAGAAAGAACTTCGGAGTCTTGAATACAGATGGAAGCATATTATTTGCTCTCCTTATCTTCTGTTGTTTTGTTTTGTTTCTTCTTTTTCATGGTTCAATTAGTTCTAATTCTTCTTTACATCATGACTGATACGAAAATGAATATGAATGTATAAGTAGAGCCTGCATTGGATAACATACCATCTTGGGGAGGGGGGAAGGGGAGAAAATTTAAAACTCAAAATCTTATGGAAGTAGATATTGAAAACTAAAAATAAATAAGTATAAAAATTGCTTCACTGACTGAATGGAGGATGGACTGGAGTGGGGAGAAGTTTGAGGCAGGCAGACCCACCAGCAGGCTGTTAGAATAGTCTAGGTATGAGGTGATGAGGGCCTGACCAAGGTAGGGGCAGTGTCAGACAAGAGAAGGGGAAATAATCAAGAGATGATTCCAAGAGGAAATCAACAGGCCTTAGCAACATCTTGGATATAGCAAGGGTGGAGGGACCCTGAGAGATGGTGAGAAGTCCAGAATGACTCCTAGGTTGCAAACCTGAGGGACTGGGAGGATTGTCCTCCATAGTAATAGGGAAGGTAGGAGGGTGGGAGGGTTTAGGGGGAAAGATGAGGAGTTCCATTTTGGATATACTGAGTTTAAGATGTCTACTAGAAATTTATTCTGAGATGTCAGAAAGGCAGCTGGAGATTATCTGGATATCAACAGAGAGATTGGAGCATGATTGATAGATTTGAGAATTCTTATCATAGAGATAGTCATTAAATTCATAGGAGTTGATGAGATCACCATGTGAAGCAGTATAGACGAAGAGAAGGCCCAGGACAGAACTCTGAAGGACACCTATCATTAAAAGGGGTGATCTGGAAGAGGATCCAGCAAGGCAGAGGAGTGGTCAGATTGGTAGGAGGAGAACCAGAAGAAAATGATGTCCCAAAAACCTAGGAAAAAAAATGAGTACTAAAGAGGAGAGAGTGGCCAACAATGTCAAAGGCTGCAGAGAGGTCGGGGAGAATGAGATGAGAAAAGGCCATTGGAACTGGCAACCAAGAAATTATTCGGTAACTTTGGAGAGAGTAGTTTCAGTGGAATGATAAGATCGGCAGCCAGATTGTGAGAGTGGTTATGAAGATGGTCTTTTTAAGGAGTTTAGCTACAAAGAGCAAGAGAAATGTAAGATGATAGCAGGGATGGAAGGATCAAGTGAGGGTTTTTTCAGGATAGGGAAGACATGGATATGTTTATAGGCAGTAGGAAATGAGTCAGGAGAGAGAGAGAAAGATTGAAAATAAGTCAAAGAGTGCTGATGACTAAGAATGGGATCACTTAAACAAGTTGAGGGGTTAGCCTTGGTAAGGAGGAAAGCCACTTTATTATGTAAGACCAAGGTGGAGGTGGAGAAAGTGACAGAAGGCATCTGAGTGACAGGAGATGAGGAAGTGGAGAGAAGAGGGAATTCTCAGTGAATGGCCTCAATTTTTTTTCTGAAATGTAAGGCAAATATAAGGAAATATAAGGTCACAGAGAGAGTTGGGGTAGAGGGAGCCATGGAAGACTTGAAGAGAAATGAAAAGGTTTGGAAGAGCGACTGTGGAGGGAAGGATAGTGTGTTGATAAGGGAAGTATAATAGGATTGCCTAGCAGCAGTGAAAACCCAGTGTAACATAAATTTGTTATGAACTCTGTCAGAAAGTTTTGATTTTCTCCATTTTTGTTTGGCAGCACTCCATCTCCTCTCTGTACCTTTCCATTGGCTATCTATATCCAATGTCTGGAATACATTTCCTCCTTTACTCTGCTTTGTTAAATCCCTTCTTTTAAGACTCAAGTCAAATACTGCTTGATCTTTCCTGGTTTCTCCCTAATCTACCTTGAATCCACATGTGTGTGTGTGTGTGTGTGTGTGTGTGTGTGTATTCTCTTTCTCTCTCTCTATATATATATACATATGCATACACACGTGCGCAGGTGGGGGGGTGGGGGGGAGGTGGTCTGGAACAATCATTGTTATGTAAATACTGTACTCCAGAGTAAGTCTTCCTGACTCCAGGCCCACCCTCCATCTACCGTACTGCCTGGCTACCCCCTCTACCAAATATACTAGGCATCAAATACAAATATAATAGCAAAGCTCTTTATTAGGCCAGGACATATTTTTTAAAATTACATGGCACGATCAAGTAGTAAAATCATTGTCTCCTTTCTTTGTGCAAACAGGAATGATCTCCCTCTCACAGATTCCCAGGGCTGTGGGAAAGGGAATACTCCCTGACATCTTGTATCCTGGTTGGAACACTGCTTATAATTGTTCTGAATAATCTGGCAGTGCATCACTCCTGCTTCTGCATCCAGAGTGGTCATTCCTCTCTCTGAAGCTATTTGTTATGTCTCTACTACACTTCTGTGCCCTTCTAAGGATGTTGTTTTTTATCTTGGCTTCTCCCCCAAAGAGAGTATCAGCATGTGGGGGGGGGGGCGGGGGGAGAGAGAGAGAGAGATTACCTTGAAGCCAGTTGTGGCAGTGGCTTGCCTGTGACTTTCTACTGGTCATGCCAGTAGATAAATTGCTTGAGTTCTGGAGCTTTGAGCTGCAGTGGCCAAAGCCAAAGAGATATCTACCCTAGGTCCAGCACCAGTATGGTGATCCCTCATGAACAGGTCAAAGCTTTCATGCCTATCAGTAATGGGGTCAGGCTTTGATGAGTGGTCTATGTACTTCCAGCCTGAGTGAGATAGGGAGACTCAGGAGAGAGAAAAAGACAGAGACAGAAAGACAGGCAGAGACTGAGACTGTTCTGGACAGCTTGCCGGGAACGTTTGCAGCTTTTTAAATATGTAAACAGCTATGCCTAGTTACGCATGAAAGGGCGTCTTAATCAGGACTAACAACTTATCACCTCTGTCAATGGGAGTCCCCTAGACTTCCCTGATAACCTGGAGTGAGTGAATTGTTTTCTGCTTCCATCATGCCCCTGGGTACCTTTGACCTGTGCTTCTGTATCTGTACCCCCCATATATGCCCCTTTCTTCTTTATATCTGAAGGAAAAGCCTTATTTCATATAGTTCCAGAGGGTAGAAGTGCAAGAAAGAGTCAAAAAAAGATGTTGAATTCTAAATTTAACTGAGCTGTCCAAAATTTCTTGTCTTCGCATTAGGCTCAGTTCAGGTCGCACCTTCTATGGGAGACTTTTGCTGGTTTCTCTCCGTTTCTGCCAGTGCTCCAGTTGCTAGTGCTGTCGTTCCCCTCACATTACCTGGTATTTCATGCATGAATGATTGTGGGAGCAGATGGACAGGAGAAGGCAGGTTGAGAAAAGGAACCTGAGAGTAGTCCAGTTTGTCAAGAACTCAAGGCTATAGGAAAGGCAATGATAGGAGATGAGGTTAGGATGGTAGTTTGAAGCCAGATTATGGAAAGCTTTGAATGCCAGGATCAGGAGCTTGTATTTTATTTGGTAGGTAAAGGGCAAGACTGAGGGGTTTTGAGCAGAATAGTGACATAATCAGAGCAAGGACCATAACTGGAATAAAAAGAAGAAAGAATAACGAAATCTAAGGAAGCACTATTATGCCAAGTAGGGCCTTTGATCAGTGAATCAGGCTGTTTTACAAAATGGGGAACTGTCACTGAGAATATTGTAGCAGAGGCTAGCTGACCGTCTTTCAGGAATGCAGTGTGAGCTTGTCTTACATCTCCTTTCCAGCTCTAAAGTTTCTATTCAGTTCATAAATTCATTGCTATTTTCTGCCCACTCAAGTACCTTAGTGTAAGGTATTCTGGGACAGCATAGTATACCAGAAAAGGTGGAGGACCCAGGAGTACCTGCCTCAACAATTACTAATTATGCAACTACTAGCAAGTCATTTACCCTCTCTGAGCTTCACTTTCCTCATCTGCAAAATAAGAATAAAAACTTATGTACCACTTATGTCACAGATTATCATGAGGAAAATATAAATTGAAATTTATTATCTTATTCTTAAATTTTTGTATGGGATTTGGAAAGGAATGGTCATTTGACAAGTTGTCCTGTTATTAAATTTCTTTTATATTTACTCTTCTATTGACTAGGGCACAAGTGAATAAAATTACTGCTTTTCGTAGCTGAATAAAGGTATTAGGATAGGATCCTCTATGCTGACCAAAAGCATCTTCAATACAACTCCAGTAGCAGACAGGGGAATAGGGATTCTATCTACCTCATCCTATTCCAAAATGTATTTTTATATTATTATTGTTACCATTAATTAAAGCTTGAGATCTCTCTAACTAGAAAAGGTTATTTTAGGCCTTGAGAAGGAATGATGTCTATTGCCCCTTTATCATTTGCCTGGAACAAAGACCTACATTTCTATCTTGCAGAAATCTTCCTCACTTCAAAACCTAACTCAGATGCCAGCTCCTTCATGCAGTGTTTCTTAATATAGCTGGCAAGAAGTTACGACAGTAACTGAATAGTGTTAAAATATATCATCCACTTTGACCTCTCATATGTGCTTATGGTATTATTTGCATTATAATTTTGTGCATACATGACATTAAACTATAAGCTCTTTGAGGGCAGGGACTTTTTGAGTATCTCGCTCTCCCCCCTCTCCCGACCAGGAACTAGCATGGTGCTTTTTAGTAGCAGGTGCTTAATAAACAGTTTTGAATTATCAAATTTTAGACAGTTTCCAAGACTGTTATACAAAACCAGCCCCAATACTAATCCCCATGGACCATCAGTATTATCTTTTCTTTACTCACAAATGTTTATTTCACATCTTTAAAAAGGTTTCTTGTCCATAAGACAATTCTCTATTATAAAACATTTTCCATAATTACATTGCTTGACAATGCTTTTCTAAAAAACTATCTTTTATATAGAAAAGTGTGAAGAGAATTTTGAAGGCCCCAATAATGTTCACTGCTTCTTCTTGATTCACAAGATTATCTACCACCTTCAAAGAAACTGATAAATTAGCAACAATTTATTTCTCTTCATAAAAATCATACTGCGGGGGGCGGAGCCAAGATGGCGGCTGGGAAGCAGTGACTGGCGTGAGCTCCCCACCAAGTTCCTCCAAAAACCTATAAAACAATGGCTCTGAACCAATTTTAGAGCTGCAGAACCCACAAAGTGGCAGAGGGAAGCA
>CM053624.1:328917862-328935332 GCA_028646595.1 Phalanger gymnotis
AAAAAAAAGAATAATAAAGGGTCTTCAGCATAAATCATGTGAAGGCTGGCTGAAGGAATTCTAGCATTTAAGTTGGAAAAGAGAAGTTTCAGGTAGGACATGATAGGTCATTTCTAGTACCTGAAATCAATTGTCATGTGGAAGAAGAATTAGACATTCTGTTTGGTCCCAGAGGATAGAACCAGGAACAATAGGTTTAAGTTTCAAAGGGGTAATTTAAGGCATGATGTCAGGAAAAACTTGTTAACCAACTTTCCTATGGTGAAATGAGCTGATTCTAGAGCTGCAGGCTATCTTTCTATGGAGGTTTTCAAGCAGAGGCTGGATAACCAATTGTTGGGTATGGTGAAGGAAGGATTCCTTTTGGGCGTGGGCTAAACTGGAGAGTTGCTGAGCACTCTTCCAGCTCTCTAATTCTGAGATTCTGAGACTTTGGCAAGGATTCTCTTGACACTTTGGATGCTCTCAAGAAAACAAATATAACCCTCTTCAAAAAGTTGAGATCTAACATTCTACAATTTGTTTTGGCAAAAATGTAACAGGGACATAAGTAATCCTAGAATTTTATATAGTGAAGTATTATTTTTAATGAGATAAGAACACAAAAACCAAAAATCCTTGAGTTCAGAAACATGACAATTAGATATCATAAAAGTTAGACATTGTGTACTATTATTCAAAACTAAAAATTCCTTCCTTTACGAAACTACAGTTTATGGTTTTACAGTTTGTTATGGTTTGTTCCAGATGTTCTGATACTTAAGAGACTTTTTCAAGTCATATTAGCCAGTAGTATAAAAGCTATATGTCTTTGTTATATGTTGAGACTAACTCACAATGCCATAAAGGATGCCTTAAGGCCTAGCTGAAGACACCCAGTAATTGGTACATGAGATGAACAGGGAAAAAGGGAGAAATGGTCAGGGTAGGCAACATATCAGGCTTCAATTACGGTTTTGATGAAATGCATAAAATAACCATACATTCATTGAATGCAGAACTGTTTATTTCTACATTGTCAGGATTTCAAAAAGAAAGGGCCCTATTTTGAACTCCATACAATCTTTTCGGCCATTAGCAAAATGCTGAGCTATTGAGCTGTACCTTCCAGAGAAGCCTCTTCTAATTCAATCTAAAGAGAAAGAAGATCCTGCCACTAACATAAAATGGTAAATATGTTTGGAGAAAAATTTCAAACACCACCCCCAACAAATTACAGTCAAGAGGCATGTCTAATGATGAAAAACTTGTATATGACCTCCACAAGATTAATCCAAAGAAGGTGCCAAGAAGATTAACCTCAAAATCGAGGGCGATCTCTCCATCCTTGTAAATAAAACTGACTCAGAAGTGTAACGTCATGCTCTGTCTGAACTCATCTGTCTCCCTTTGTATATGACTCCTACTGACATCAGTATACTTCAGCCTCAGGGTACAAGGGCAGAAAGAAAACTGCTTATAAAGGAAAAACCTTAAAGCCAGGAATTTGTATTAATGATCAGGAAAGATGTTCCCACTACCTTAGTGAAGTACATACACCATTCAATAATCTCTCTAGCCATTTAAGGGGATTCCCATCCCCAGCTCTGCCAAATTATTAGCAAGGCGAAAGGATTGAATCCCAAGATGCTTTTAATTTTCCCACCAAAAGTTTGATACTTACCCCAATACTCCCAACTTCCTCTCTATCACAAGTGAGGGACACTTCATTCAATCAGCAAAGAAGCATTTACTAAGTATCTACTATGATTAGGTGTTAGGGATACAAGTAAAAAAGGCAGGAAGTCTTGCCCTCAAAGAGCTTACTTTCTACTAGAGAGATACAACATGTTCACAGAGATGTAAATAAAGGATATATTCAAAATAAATATACAGTGTTTGGGAAAGCAGGGTACTAACACCGAGGGACTTAAGAAAGGCTTCTTGAAGAAGATAGTGCTTGAGTTGAGACTTGATGGAAGCCACAGATCTAAAAGGCAGAGCAGAGGAAGAACATTCCAGGAAAAGGGGCACTGGCTTTGCCTTAACTGATTATCTCCAACTAATCATCTTGTCTGTACATTGTTGTTTGCATGCTGTGTCCCCTCCTTAGACTGTGAGCTCCTTTGCTTTTTGCCTTTCTTCACATCCTTACTGCTTAGTCAGTGCGTGGCAGAACAGTTGACACTTAGTATACGGTTGCTGATCTGATTTAAAGTTGATGTAAGGAAAACTACTCATTAAAGTACTGAAATTGTCTATCTACTAGATACCCGTGATGGTCAGAAATCCAGTACATTGTCCACATATTTTATGTTACCTCACCAACTAACATGCCTAATTTACCTCCTCTGGTGTCATAAAACTGTCTTTATTACTACACCAGTCACTTTAGTTGGCCATTTGATTTTTTATGTACTATATGATTCTTTTACTGAAATCCTATTCTACTAAGTCCTACTCTAAAACTTACCTTATAAAGATTATGCCAGAAGAGTGGAAGCTCTGAAAGGTCATGCCGTAGCTAGGAAGGCTTTGCACACAGTATTGGTTGTGCCATATGAAGACAAATCTCAGTGCAGAGAGCATCATTACTAGAAGGCTAACTAGGAGGTGATCTATATCTATATATCTATATATCCAAATGTACATCTATATGTCCACAAATTGTCTACTGAAAGGTAGAATGAACTGTGAGTAAAATACTTCTCTCATTTGAATCAGGAATGCCCATAGAAGTAGTAACATTTTAAAAAATATAGGCTATTCTTTTATTATGTTTTCCCTTAAAAACCATCCACCGTTCATTCAGCATGTATCTCAAGGAGGCATTAACCATTAATTCACAAAATTTCTCTACTGCTGCTTGTAAGGGGGCTCCTGAATTATCTAAGAGTCTAGCCTGGGTGACCTCTATAGCTGCTTCCATGGTGCCCTTAACATGTCCTTCAAAGAAGGATCATTACAATTTGATTAATGGAAGAATCAATACTGATTGAGTTGGATATAATCATCCTTAAAGTTGCTGTATTTTTGGTCTCAATTTGCCAAATTTCCAATATTTTCAGGAAAGAAATAGTCTTAGAAGTTCTCTAAAACTAATCTTTTTTACTAAGCTTAATAGAAAACATTCATTCAACTAGCATTTATTTAGGTGCCTACTCTGCACAGTGTACTATGCTAGAGATACCGGGGATGCAAAGACAAAACACTACCTTGCCTCAAGGAGTCTACATTCCTCCCAGAGGAATATGTAAATACATACAGTACATTAAAAATAAGTAAGCAGATAAGTGTAGTAGTGTAGTATATGGAAAATTAAAGAGAGAAAGGACACTAATGTCTTAGGAGGGAGCAGTTAGAAACAGCTTACTGGAGAGTAAGCTTAGTGGAGAGCACCTGACCTGAGTCATGAAAGAAGGCAAGGATCATAAGAGGTAGAGAGGAGTATGGAGTATTCCAGGCACAGGAGACAATATCTATGAATGCATGGAGAAAGAAGATGAAGTCAAGTCTGAGCAATTTGACAGAAACATAAAGTTTGTGATGTGAGTATTATGAAATAAAAGTGGAAAGGTAGGCAGGAGCTGTACTGTAGATAGCCTTAAATGCCAAGGCAAGGTTATGTTTTATTGTAGAGGCAACCATGTGAAGTATGAATTGGAGAGGGGAAAGAATGGGAGGAGGATTCTAGAGTAGCCCATATGAGAAGTGATAAGGTTCTGAATGAGAATGGCTGTGTGTACATACAGAGAGAAGGGGTCTGAAGAGGCCATGGAGACAAAATCAGGCAACAAGCCGTGGCAATAATGGGCTCTAGTGCCTTCTAGTTTACAAAGCTCTTTACATACATTACTCTCAGGGGTAGGTACTATTGGTATTATCCTCATTTTAAAGATAAGATTGAGATTCAGAGGCTCATCAATGATTATATGTGAGTAAAATTGTGAAAACAGGGTTTGAACCCAAGTCTTTATTGATTTCAAGCCTGGCACTTTCCACAACATTAGGCTGACAATGAACACAGATGTTACACTTATTAGAAATTGCATTTCCCCATGTAATGTTAAAAATATTTGAGTTTAGAGACAGACCTTCATGACTTTATATAAAAATGGACAATCAAGTATAAGCATCCTTCATATTTCTGTTACTTGCTCCTCTTCATTTTCATCTTAAGAAGCATCTCCTGAGATTGACTGAATGTTTAATAGCATGCTAGGAAAATCTTGCTGATAATTAGCTATTTCACTTGGGGCTCCTCATGAAGATTTACTGAAAATAGATTGTCTTCATTTATATACTAAATTAACTTTAAATCTGCCAGATTGCTGAGTAAAAAGGAGATCACTGTCATAAACCCAGTCACTCTTAGCATATACAAATCACATTATTTAATATAACTTCCTGTTTCAAATTACAAAAATTCTTTTTCACTGTAAACTACATTTCAATTTTGTTTTTTTTAAGCCCATTATTTTAAGTCCATTTAAGCCCCTTTAAGATTAGTCATAAGCTCATTAACTGGGATCTAATATTCCAAAGTAATTGTACTTCGAATATTACTCATACTGTGAAGTTCAAAATAATAGGGAAGTAAAAGATAAAACACATTCATTGTTAAAATTATAAATGATATAATGCTCTGTAAGAAGACAGAAGCTCCATCAGCCTAGAGGTTTACTTCAAAGAATTACATAAGCTTTAAGCTATACAAACAAAAACACTTGCAGTTAGAGAAGGATGCAGATGATGCTGGTATAGTACTTTTAGAGTTGACAAAATATTTTCTCATCCATTATCCCATTTGATCATGATGTTTTCTTCTATGTATAGAGAACTGCATTTTAGTGGATTTATTAATGATCTTGTGCAACCCAGTGATTTCACTTTCTGAACTTGGGGAAATGTCAAGTCTTAGACTGTATAATTTTCTAAGCTCAGGGTTGTTTAAGAACTTCTTATTAGGATGCATACAAATGGAGAGTGCAGAAAAGTAGAGCTGAGAAAATTCAGCCAAGCTCTCCAACATTTCCCTCCAAACAACTCTAAGTAACGCCTTAAATCAAATTCTGAAGTGGCAGAACCAACAAAAACTTGGGCAAAACAATTTTCCATCCCAAGACAATTTAGGTGGTTGGCAGGAAAGATCTGTCTCACCAAGGTAGTCCCTGGAAATGCAGGCCATGCTTTGGTGGGTCTCAGAGCGCAGATAGTGAGGTTGGACCAACTGATCTAAAGAAGATTGCAGGGGACCCTTTGCTGGAGCTGGGTTCAGGACCCTGTTACATTGCCCATACATAGTTCCTGGTCAACGTCCCAGGGCCAAAAGGAATGAGAGCACTTGCAGTGCAGGGGAGCAGAGACCCAGGTTGTGGTTACAGGGCAGAGAGGAGTGCTGTTGGTTGCTCATGGCAGAGTAAGGACTCTGGTTTCAATTCTAAGACAGAGGTGAGCACTAGCAATTGTGACTGCAGGTGAGCAGGGGAACTAGTTACAGTCTCAGGGTCAGAAGTGCTACCACTGGTGGCTACACGGGAATGAGGGTAAAGCTCAGAGCACAGACCAGGAGAGTAGTCACCACACCTCTCCCTAAATCACACCACACTGGAAGCACCAAAAACCTACAGAGTCCCAGAGCTAACCCTGAAAACAGTAGCCGGAAAGGTCTGAAGTTGGGACAGTGCCCCCCTCCACCCTAGGAACAGAGCCCAGCTTTTACATAAAGTTAAAAATGAAGAAAAAGGCTGGAAAAATGAGCAACCAACAACAACAAAGAACCTGGCCATAACAATCTCTATGATGACAGGGAAGATCAAGACACAAACCCAGAAGACTATGTCAAAGTAGCTACAAGCAGGGCCTCAAAGAAAAATGTGAACTGGATACAGACCCAATAATAATTCCTAGAAGAGCTCAAAAAGGATTTCAAAAATCAAATAAGAGAGATAGAGAAAAAATTGGAAAAAGAAATGAGAGTGATACAAGAAAATTATGAAAAGAGAATTAGCAGCTTCATAAAAGAAGCACAAAAATCCGCCAAAGAGAACATCTTGAAAAACAGAATCAGCCAAATGGAAAAGGAGGTTACTTACTGAAGCTTACTGAAGAAAATAATTCTTTAAAAATTAGAATTGGGCAACTGTAAGCTAATGAATCCACAAGACATGAAGAAACAAGAAAACACTGTACTAAGTGCTTGCTAAATATTATCTCATTTGATCCTTACAATAGACCTAACAATAACCCTCTGATGTAGGTGCTAGTATTATCCCCATTTAAATTTGAGGAAAATCAAGCACAGTGATTTAATGATTTTCTCAGGTTCACTCAGCTAGTAAGTGTCTGAGGCTGAATTTGAACCCAGCTTTTCCCAACTCCAGTCCCAGTGCCCTATCCACTGTAATACCTAGCTACCTCTGGGTATAAAAGGGATATAAGTGATCACAAAATAAAAACAAAAACAAAAAGATAATTTAGATGACTTGAAAATGAAAAGTTTTTGTACCAACAATGCAATCCTATGAAGACAGGCACATGAATACATTGCTAGTGGAGGCTGTGAATTGGTTCCTCAATTTTGTAAAACAATATGGAATTTTAAAAAGAAAGTGACTAAAATTTCCACACTCTTTGACCCAGAGATTCCACTGCTAGGTCACACACATACACACTTGGTCCTATACATTTTATTTTAAGCATTTAAAAACATTATGCTAAGAAGGGATGCATAGGCTTTACCAGACTGCCAAAAGGGTCCATGAAAGAAAGAAACAAACAAACAAACAGTGAAGAACTCTTGGACTAGACGATGTCTAAGGCCTCTTCTAGCTCTAGATTTATGATCTTAGGAACACACCTGACAAGTGGGCATTAACTTTTGCTTAAAGACCAAGAGTGAAGGGGAACCCAATGGCTAGCATAAATAAAGCAAACGCTGAGGTTTGCAAAATGATTTTATGAAGTTAATACTTTCTTTATCATGAATAAGCTGCATCTATGGAACTTTGTCTTCAACACTGAATATGCTCTTCCTCTGTCATCTTGGCCAATCTTCCGCATCTGAGGTAAGACCTCATATTTGTGTTGACTTACAGTTCCTGTATTATTACTGATATGGATTGATATTTCCTGTAGCTGCTAAAAGTTTGCAGTTTTTCTTTGGTATTATTTACAACCAACTGACTGCAATTAATTAAATCTGTTAGCACTCATTATTTTTCATTTATACTCTCAGAAAGTCACTTAAAATATTCTGAAAGTCACTTAAAATATTCTGAAATTTGAGATCATTATATGAGCCTATTATAAGGCATCAAAAAAGTCTTTTTTTTTTTTAAACAATAAAATGGAAATATCAAAAGGGCTATAAAATACCAGAAGGGACAGTCAAGAATATTGTCTCATTGATTTCTGAACAAAAATCTTTAAACTTTCAGTACTAAAACAATTTCCTAAAAAACAAATAATTACTTATTATTTTCTACTGTAAGGCCCTGTACTAGACATTACCTAAAATTCAGGGATGGGGAACCTGGGGCCTTGAGGCCAAAAGTGGCCCTCTAGGTTCTCAAGTGTGGCTCTTTGACCGAATCCAAACTTCATAGAACAAATCCCCTTAATAAAAGGATTTATTCTGTAAAACTCGTACTCAGTCCAAAGGCCACGCCCAAGGACCTAGAAGGCCACATGTAGCCTCAAGGCGGCATGTTCCCCACCCTGGAAAATTAAAGATGAAATAGATGTTGATGCCATGCCTGGGGCGAGCTAAGTCACTCCAGCCATTTTTCATTTTGCTATTGCTCCTCCACCCTCCAAAGCATACTATCAGAGGTCATGCATGGGAGAGGCTAAGCCCCTCACTTCTGTACTCTCTGGGACCAAACATCCTCCTGGTCATTTTTTTGCCTTGTTACTTTCTAGGTACCCTCTTACCTCTTCCCTAGCTTCCACCTCCTTCTCTGAGAATTATGATCAAATCATCACCACAATTGCTTCTGGAAAGGGAATGTTAATGGACTGTATTCTTGTTCCATTCACCATCTTTGTAACTTCCCAGACCAAAATTTTCTTTCATGGCAACCATACATGTTGCCTCCCACATTAAGCTACTTGAAGGTGGTAGCTGTCTCACTTTTGTGTTTATATCTTTGGCACTCAGCATAGTGCTAAGCATACAGTAAGCACTTGATAAATACTTTTTCGTTCAATAATTCATTAAAGGCAGTATGAGGATAATAATAGTTGATATTGTTGTTATTAACAAAGTATGACCCAGTCATCATCCTCAAGGGAGTGATAGACAAGACAAACACGTGAAGTTAAACACAATAACAGTGACATTAAATAACATAAGACAATAGTAAAAAAAAAAGTATAAGGCAGTATAACATTAACATAATCAAAGTTAACCTGTTTTTAATTGAACAAGATAGCATTATTATAACTCCATTTTGTTCTTCTTGAGAAGACTTTGGAGAGTGAAAATAATGGACACAGATGATCAATTTTAGAGCTAGAAACAACCTTACAGATATCTATCCAACCCCTTCATTTTGCAGATGAGAAAACTTATATCAAGGGTTGAGTAACTTGCCCAAGGTTAACACAGTGAATAAACAGCCACATCAAGAATAGAACCTGGCCTGGCTTCCTGATTTGAATCTGGTGTTTTTTTCACAATGCTGCCACGATCAGCACCTTACACGTCTGGTTGGACTAATTGTTCATCTGCATTCCACACCCAAAGAATCAAAGAATTTGAGAACCAGAAGGGACCTCAGTAGCCATCTAGTCCAATCCATATGTGAATGAATCCCCTTTAGAACATATGGGACAAGTGGTCATCCAGGCTCTGCTCCAAGACCTGCAAGGAGGAGAAAAGCCACCACCTCTGGAGGCAACCAGTTTACATCTGTGCAGATCTAATTTGTAGGAAGTCTCTCCTGACCCAGTTTCTTCTATCTCTTCAGCGTTTTATTCAATAGGACCATAGGGGAACATAGCACACCACTAAAACAATCAAAGAAGGTGGTACATGACCTCCAGAAATGAACTATCGCTCTTGAAATATGTAGTGGTGGGGCTAAAGAGGATGTTCCCACAACACCAAATGTAAAGAGCATTAAAACTAGAGAACTTATAGTCCTTCAGCAGTATAGAAACAAGAGAGCTTAATAGCATCTAGTTATCAAGAATAACCAGTTAAAATAGGAAACCAGATGGCAAACAGGCTGATGTGAGATAATTGCTATACCCTACTCTGACCTTCTACCCACCCCCTTACCCCAGCCCCTGCCACAATGGAGGGCTTACTTCATGCTGTTTGCTACAGACACAAAATTCTTAGTTTCTTCTTTCTTTCTTTTTCTTTTTTTTTTTTTTACTGTTCTGCCAGGGGCTAGACAAATATTTTCCTTAGTAATAGTATATAGCCAGAATTAACAGCAAGCAAACAAGCTTCTCTTAGGGAAGATTTGACCATACTCCTTAGGACAGAAAAATATCAACTTACTAGTTCCTTCACATTAGGCAGTCTAGTGATTAGTGACAGATTTCATTTTTAAAAAAAATTCCTGAAAACAACTCTGGGTCTTTTGTGTGTGTGTGTGTGTGTGTGTGTGTGTGTGTGTGTGTGTGTGTGTGTTACATTTCCATTCTAGGAAGTTATGACAATGAAATATACCCAAAAGGCTATGCTGATGAGATGAGATAATTGCAGCACACAGCTAACCAAGCCTGAGCCTTAGGCTCTAGGCATAGGATACAGCTTAAGGAGAGTTATAAGTAAGAGGATGAAGAAGGCAACAAGGAAACATGGAATCTCAATAACTAGAAAGGACCTTGGAGATTCTCTATTTGGACTGACAAAGAAACACATTAATAGTTTAAGGACCAGGGTTCTGTAAACTTTGGAGCTTGTTGCCTTCCTTCTCTCCTATAGTAGTGTCTTTTTTGAGGTTCCAAGGCAATAAAAATAGCCATTACTTGGTGGCCAAAATTTCTGTCAATTGACCTCTTAGAACTAAGTCAGACTTCTGTGAGGTAGGAGTTTGAGACAGACATCTTTCCAGTTTGGCCAAACATACTGGGGTTTTTACAGAGATCATATCAGGTCATGATGAGGCATCTGAGTTAGCTTTAAAAGAGAATAGCTCTTCAACTACTGAAGTCTAAGCCATTCTTAGTAAATCCATCAAAAGAACTATATCCTCCAAAGGTGGATTTTGGGCCTCAAACAACTCCACTTATTTCTATAATAATAATCTAACATATAGAGTATAAATTCCTTGAAGGCAGTAAGTTTGTACGCATGCACACACACTGCTTAATAAATGTTAAATTTGATTATTTTATAGTTTATAAAGAGGTTTTGGCATCTCATCTGCTTCTCACAACAACCCTGTTAAGTAGATAACTAAAAGGCATTATTTATGTTTGACAGGGGAAAACAAACTCAGATAACTTGCCCATGGTCACATAGTATCAGAGACAGAATTAGAACTCAGGTTTCTATTGACATGATCTTTCCAGCATACCATGCAGCTGCCTCAACATATAACAGCTGAAGATTTACAAAGTTCTTAACCAACCATCACCTTCTAAAGGAGGTCCAGAAAACACTGTCCCTAGCTTCTAAGTAAAGAAACTGAGAAGTATGAGAATAATCTATCTCTGGAGATGCGGATGAATGAAGAAGATCACTTCTTTAGTAGAATAGTTATACTATTGCTGACAAATAGAAGAGTTCTTTATTGTAAACCTACAGGGAGCGTTCTTCTTAAAATGTGCTGTCTTTGGGAAAACTTGTAAATTTTGCTTCAGTGAAATAACATGTAAGAAATTAGAAAGCATCCAATCTTCTAAAAGCTAATTTAAAAGAATATCTTAAGAATTATTACTTTTGTAAATTATTTCCATAATACGAGCTGATATATTACAATTTGTAAGGCAATCTTCAGCCCACAATAAAAATATATTATAATGCTATTTTAAATCTTAAACAGATATTCAAAATATCACCATCCCAAATAGTTACATTATCTTAAAAAGAGATTTAAAAAAGGAATACACATTTAATAATGGATGTATTTTGCAACAATTACATTTCTGGCTTAGTACACTAAACTTAACTGACCTTTATCTTTAGGTTTTTTTTAGATTCATCTCCTCTAGTTCACAGCAAAAGAAAAAATAAAAAGCAATATTCATCTACATCACAGTAATGCCAGTGAGGAAGTGCAATTATAAAAGAAGGACACATAAAAGGTAGGATTGACACACATTTGTACCTTTCTTTCCTGCTAGAATAGTAACCATCTCACTGGAGGGAAGACAAATACAACAGAATCAAACAATACGGAGGGAGGTACTCAAGCAGAACAAAAGGATACAGAACTCAACAGAAAAGAAGGTGTGGTTTAAGGTGGTAAACAGGTGTGGTTTAAGGTGGCTCAGCATTAAATTGTACTCTATGGCAGGCATCAGCTCAGCATTAAATTTCTCACCATTTTCACCACTATCATTTCAAATATGGATTCAAGCTGATATTATGGCACAATATTTAGATCACTGCCCACATGATATTGCAAAAAACATGAAAAGCTAATTTGAACTGGTGAGTTGCTCAAGTAAAAGCACTGATGCTCGCATCAGTCTAACACTGAATAATGCATGTAGAGTTCAGTTTTTTCTATCATAAATTAAATTTAAAAAGCTTGAATTTGCTATTTTGTTCTATATTTGGTACAACTTAAATCCAATAAACACTCTCAGATGAAGAGTGTTAATTGGCCTCTAAGGTCCCTTCCAACTGTAAATCTATGTTCTGCACTACTGTAATACACATAGTAATTAGACTAAAATTGTGGCATCCATTTGCTATAGTTTAATTTTGATAAGCAATCCATTTCTACTTCCTGCATCTTACCTGTTCACCCAGGAAAAATAAAAAAAGGACGGATTATAGCCATTGGCTTTATGTGAAAATATAGCTTTACAGCAATGAACTGAGAACTAATTTCTTTCATTTTAAACCCAGTAATTACAATGAGCTTTTGCAGATTACTGATGCAAGTCTAATCCATTTTTCCCATGTCTATACCCATTTCCCATAAGGCTGGATAGATTATTACCACATAAACAGCTTTTTAAAAAATCTGGTCCAAATTTAGGAGATTCTGAGAAATGGACCCAAGAGTTTGTCAGAGAATACTCATTCCTCTCAAATTTTCACCTCATTTCCTTATTAATTTAACTAGCTTTTGCTTTAAATATTTTTTTTAAGAAAGAACATATCCAGCCAAAAACTAAATTAAAAATTTCTTGCTAAATTGGAGCTTGAAAAATGTTTTCTATAGTAATGTACCAAAAAAAATCACCGAGCCTAAGGGGAATCTTTACCACAGATGCACAGGTAGTTTGACTTTAGGAAAGCAATTAACATATTGAAAACAAAATCAGCTCAAACCAAATAATTATATAATTGCAAAAATGTTATTAAAAACCCTGCAAATCCCTGACTTCTGAGTCATGGACCCAAAAGATGGAGGACTAGACACTTTCTCCAGTCTTTAGGATTTCTCAAACCTCTCTACAATAGGAATTATGTACAAGAGATAAAACATTCAATTCCTGTCTCCATAGTTTAACAGATCAAGAATTCTAATAAGATAAAAACAGGGTGAACTAACAGTATAAAAGATTAATCCTCACCTTGCCCTAACCTCTAATATTCTCAGCATGCCTACCCCCATTGGCTACCACGTTCTGGAAGGGCTGTACAAGTCAACTCAGTGGGCTTGTAACAGAACTCAACTCTGTCCCCATCTCTTCTCTGTACTGGGGAAAACCAAAAGGCAGAAGCTTGCTTTGGCTGGAACTACAGTTAAGCTATGCTGCAAAGGAGCTCAACCAGAGAACTAAGGAACAGAGGGAATTGAGATAGGGCACCAATACGTGTGAATTTCAACTAAGTGCAAAGGAAAAGGCCCAGCATGAACCCAGTTCTGTCCTCCTAGAAATAACTTGAGGCAGAGACTGAAGTCAGTGTAAAGTGAATTCTCTAACATGGGAGGAAGCTAGAAAGCTCTGAGGTTCAGCATCCCCTGGTAACCACCATCAAAGGGAAAAGAGTCAGAAAGTGAGCAATAGGGGAAAATAATTTTAAAAGACTAAATTATCAAAGATCTCAGGAAGAAGAAAAATTTTAAAGACCTTGAACATAAGCAGATAAACCAACAATAAATAAACTCGAAAACAATTCTGAGCTTTTAGCTGACACCAAATAAATTGGCAAAGGTGACAAAAATGGGAATATTCAATGTTTCAAAGGCTGTGGAAAGACAAGCACACTAATTTGCTACTGGTGAAGCTGGGAATTGATGAAAAGCAACTTGAAATTATATCAAGGAAGGGACTAAAATGTCTATATCCCTTAAAATCTTATTGTTGGGCATATACTCCCAAGAAGTTCAAAGCCAGAAAGGCACAGAAATCTTTAAAAAAATTATAGCTGTACTCTTTGTAGAGGCCAAGAACTAGGAACAGAGTTGACCACTGCTTGGGAAATGGCTAAACAAATTGTTGAAAATGAATTTAATGGACTATTACAGCAGCATAATAAACAACGAATATAATAATACAGAGAAGTATGAGAAAAATTATATGAACTGATGCAAAATGAAGTAAGCAGAACAAGAAAAACAAAATATATAACAACAGTGGAAATGGAAGAAAAAAAGGGAAACTAAACATTATGTAATTGTGACCAAATTTGGTTCTAAAAATGAATCAACAATGTACTTCCTACTCTTTTTTTTTTGTACAAGTGAAGGATTGTGGGCATGAAACCCTTATACACTGTCATGCTTATTTAATATATTGGTTAGTTTGGCTGAATTGCTTTTTACCTCCCTCCGATTTTTATTCTTTTTTATAAGGAATGGTTTGATGAGTATGGGTGGGAAAAGATTATATTCAGAAATGAAAATGATGTAAAAACAAAAGACAACAACAAAAATTTTAAATCTAAAAAATACAGGAAAAGCCCATCCCTATCTTTCTTTATCACAATGTATTATATTGCATGTAGGACCACTTATGATATCTAGGACAAGTTAGGAAGTGCTAGAATGTATAGAATTAAAGCTAATAAAATTAGATTACTATTCTTCAGAACAAGTAAACAAGTGAGTAAAGATATATGCTGTTCTTGACATTACTATTTGTGGGTACTCCCATTTCTAAGGAAGTCATGTCTCTATCCAACTTCCTATTCCTTAGTCACCCCAGGACTTCCCAACCTGGCTTCTCTACAGTGGATGACTGTTTGTTTTCCTGTGTGGGTGAGGCCTTCTGGGTACCAATATGCCTTCAATTTAATTCAGTGCAATTCAATAAGCCTTCTCCTGACTACGTATTTAATACTACACAAATATATGCATAATGTCTTATGTTATTTACTTTGTATATATTCATACTAAGGGCATTTTTTGTCTTTGTATACCCAGGAACCTAGCAGAATACCCGACACATAAGGACTGGATCTTTGGTTTCTTTGGTATAAAGAATTCCCAGGTGAGGAAAGCCCCTGTACTAATATAGCTTATATTTTGACTTGGTCTCTTTATTTCTCCCAGGCTAGGGGTGCATCAGCCACTCCTGGATGCTAACCCATTGCTGATCTGCATGGATGCTTTAACCTGCTTCATTCCTGATCAGGGTCAGTCCACCCTGTTTAGGTGGCCTGGGGCCCCCCTGCTCGTAAGGGCTCACCACACTGGTGCCAGACTTCATATGGATATCTGACCGACTTAGTCCACTGCAGCTCAGCCAAGGTTACACCTTCTCCACAGTTAATTGCCTTAGAGAATGCCTCCAGGGCCAAGAAGTCACACACAAAGTCTATAGCAGAGGCAAGGCCTCAACTTGTGTCTTTCTGGCTCTGAGGCTGGCTGTTTCTATCCACTGTGCCAGAGCTCTTAAACTTGATTTCCACGAACTTGTTTTCACACATTTTCGTAACTGTATTTCAATATTGATTTCCTTTGTAATCCTCTGTATTTTATTTTATGCATGTAAAAGCATGCATAAAAGAGAAGGGGTCCACAAGGTTCATCAAATCGACTGCTTGACCAAGGGGGCCAGGCTACATACAAAGGAGGAATTAATGCTCGATGAATGGGGAAAAAATAGCAAATGATTTCCAATATGGCAGATAAATTATGACAATCTAGAAGATTGTTTTTAAGCATGCCATTGGTAAATCATCTGGCATTATCTTCTCATCTTCATCCTTTCTTGAAATTTGGTATTTATTTTTTACTTTTATTCTACCAGTTAATGGTCTGACGGAAATTGAACAACAGATTCTGAAATGATGAATATGTTGCTAAACAGTCACTTTTTATGTTAACATATTGTCATATGCCAATTTCATTTTTTGAAAATGTTATTTGGAGCTTACCATATTAAGCCCCTTTTAATTTTGTCCTTAACAAAGACATTTATGATATACAGTGATGCAGCTTCTGGAAACAAATTTTGGGTCTCTTCCATTTCTTGATCACAAACTATGTTCTCCATATCGTGTTGTTGTCCTTTCCTTCCCCAGGACCACTTTCAGTGAAGTCACTAAGCATTAAGACCTGACAATTTGGAAGGTCTTTTGGAATTTTTCATAGAATTTCTCTACTTTTTCATCCTTTGCAAGTAGCAGTTACCTTCAAAGTGGTCTGTTTCATGACAATCAAAGATCCTATAAAATGATAAAAATGAAGCCATTGCTTCAGACCCCAAGGAAATCATTGTGTAGTTGGGAGGTGACCTCAGAGGTGTTAGAACTAAGGGCACTTACAAAGATCTCTTACAGAAGGTGGGATTTCAGCACATTCTTGAAATAAACCAGGGAAGCTAGAAGGCAGAAACAATGAGAGAGAGCATTCCAGGCACTGACTGCTAATGAAAAGGCACCAAATCAGGAGACCAATGTCTTATGCCAAGAAGAGCAAGGAGGCTAATGTAGCTGGTTCATAAAGTATATGGAAGGGAGTAAAGTATAAGAATAGTAAGGTAAGAAGGGGCCAGGTCAATAAAGGATTTAAATCCCCAAAAGAGGAATTAATATTTGATTCTGGTGATAATGGGGAGCCAGCCTGGCTCATTGAACTAGGGGAATGACATGGTCAAACCTGAGCTTTAAGAAAAATCACTTGGGCAACTTGGTGTGTAATGGATAGATCTTCAACTACATAATAATTTCCCTGAGGCCTAGGCAGTCTTAAATTTCATTTTATCTTCCTATATTGGCTAAGACTGAGTATACACATAATTGAAACTATATATTGTTAATTAAACCAAAAGGCCACAGAACTTTATAAGTTAGAGACGCATAGTCCATCCCCTTCATTTTGAGACAAGCGAACATTGGTGGTACCACAGGTCTAGATCCCACATTTTCTGGCTCGCAATGCAGGGTTCTTTCCACTATATTATGGAATCAAAGAGTGAACCAAAGGCTTAAAAACAAAGCAAACCACACAATCACTTCAGTCTGTGTTCAAAATAAGAGAGCAATTGTTTTTAAGCACATTTTTTCATACTTGTCCACCCTTCTCCAGCCTCAGACATACTTTCTCCTCCCTAGCACTGTTAAAGATATCTCTAAAGGATCAGTTTGGAAGAATTACTAGAATACAGTAATAAAATAAATGAATTTATTATAAACAAACTTACAAATTAAAAGACGGAGAAATCTGAAGACTTGGATAAAGTGAATGTGTTTGTATCTAAATAGGGTGCATTAAATTTTATATGCACTTAGAAAGAGTGGCTCTACTATTATATGAATGGTGAGACCACCCCCATGTCTTAAAGGTCAAGTCTGATAATCAGACCAAAACAATGAAGGGGCTTTAGAGAGAAAACAATTCCATGGCAGGCACATTCCTACTTCTATTTATTCGAAAAGAACAAATAGAAACTAAGTGAACCCTTCAAGGAATACCCTAAAACATAAATTGAGTTAAAGTCAGATTTTGACATTTCAAGCAAAAACTATTAGGGGAAGGGCAGTATGATTTTTTTTTTAGCCAATATTGATTGTTTATTTATACCAAACAGATCTAAACAATAAAAATGTTTCACTGAAAATACAGCATTAGCATAACTCTTTTGAAAATCAATAAAAAGTATGAACATACAAACCAGTAGAGAACTCCCAAATCTCATCACCAGTTTTGCTCTCTAAAATTAGACTATACATTTATAAAAAAAAACCTATCAGTAATAACGAAATGTCTAAATATAGAAGATACACATATCAGTGAACCTTGAAGTTACTATTCCAGAACTGTAATGACTTGTGATTATGTGAGGACCCTTGATATTAATACACCACTTTAAACAAACTTAAACATTATGATGAAAGTCATGCTAAGCTGTCCCTACAGTTTTATTATCAATCATTGTGCCAGCACTGAGCATGTTTTAA
>CM053624.1:328935832-328969794 GCA_028646595.1 Phalanger gymnotis
ATTCAAAAAAAAAACAAAAAAAAAAACAAAAAAAAAAGAAAATATATTTGAGTATTTTAGAGTGTTGAGTTGGAAGTTATCTTAGACAGCTAATTCAACTTCATTTCATAAATAAGAGAACTGACACCTAGAGAAGCTAGTATATTAACCAAGAGCTAGTTGGTAGTAGATCTATAGCTAGAACTCAAATCTCCTGATTCCCAATCAGATGCTTTTTCCAGTAGTCTAGTTAGCATGCATGCTGACAGAGAAATGAATAATCATTGTAACTTGTTAAAGTTCTGCTAGAAGAGGTAAATTTTGAACCTTGTTTTTTAAAAAAAAAACAGAGGAAGGTTTCTAGCATGTAAGTCATTTATGGAGGATTTACAGAAAGATAAAGGGAGAATTTCACAGTACAAGACAGCACAGAGAGGCTGGACCTATATGAAATGATGGATTGATTGAAGTATCAAAGAGTCGACCTTGTTGTAGAAAGGGCAAAAGATAGGATTTGCCTTAAAAGAAAGAGAAATTAGATTTGTAAAGGGGAAAACCTTTTAAAGCTATGTGTATAAGTTCAGATTTGAGACAGTTTCCTAGTACAGTACCTTGACCATATTAAATGCACAGTAGGTATTTGGTAGCTGTATGCCTGAATGAGTGAATTATTCAGTAGACAACAAGAAGTCACTATAAATAAATATCATATAATGAAAATAGTGCCTGAAGTAGAAAATTCTGAATTTGTATGTAGATTGGAATAGTTAGAAATGCAATCTGGGAAAACTAGTTAGAAAACTGTTTGAACAATCCAGGCAGGCGGCAATAAAACCTTACCTTGACTACAGTTATGGAAAGCTATTGGAAATGAAAGTTCCTTGGGCTTTTTGCTATTCTGTCTTATTCTCTGTAGTATCCTATACAATTTAACATTATATCATTAGAAGTCATTAAGCCTGCCTAAAGTCTCTTCCCTCTCCAATCTATCATCCAATCAGCTGCTAAAACGATATTCCTAAAGCTCAGGTCTGACCATGTCACCCCCCTACCCAGTGGCTTCCTAATTGCTTCTAGGACCAAATACAAAATACTCTGTCATTCAAAGTCCTTCATAACCTAGTGCCCTTCTGCCTTTTCAGTCTTCCTAAACCTTACTTCCCAATACGTACTCTTTGATCCAGTGACACAGGCCTCTCAGCTGTTACATGATGAAAATATTCCATTTCTCAGCTCCGGGCATTTTCTCTGGCTATTCCCCAAGCTTGCAGTGCTCTCCCTCCTCCACTCTACCTACTGACCTCCTTAGCTTCCCCTAAGTCCCAACTAAAATCTCATCTTTTACTGGAAGTCTTCCCCAACCTCTCTTAATTCTAAAACCTTCCTTCTGTTAATTACTTCCTATTTAATTTTAACTGTGAGCTCCGTAAGGACAGAGGCTGTATTTTATCTCTTTTTATATCCCCAGTACTTAGCACAGTGCCTGGTACATAGTAGGCACTTAATAAATGTTTATTGATTGATCACTTAGCATTTTTTAAACACTTAATATGTGCCAGGCCCTGTTCTTAGTGCTGAGGATACAAAGAAAGAGAGAAAAAGACAAACTCTGCTTTCAAGGAATTCATAGTCTAATGGGGGAGACAACATGCAAACAAGATATATTTAGAATAATTTGGGGGTAATGTTGGAGGGAAGTGGCAGTAAGATTAATGAGGTCTGGGAAAAGGCTTCTTGCAGAAGGTATGCCTTCAGCTGAGCCTTGAAGGAAGCCAGGGAGACTAGGAGGTGGAAATGAGGAGAGAGAAATTCCAGGCTTGGGCAGTAGTGAGTAAAAATACTCAGAGTTGGCAGATTTTTAAAATTCAATTTTATTTTTAGGTTCAAATTCTCTCCCTCCCACCTTCGTCTCTCCTCCTTCCCATTGAGAAAGCAAGACCAACAAAACCTGTTACAAACATGTATAGTCAAGGAAAACAAATTCCCACATAGGCCACATCCAAAGGAAAAAAATATGTATCTCCATCTGCACTATGAATCCATCACTCCTCTATTTGGAAGTGGGTAACTTGTTTCATCATTAATCCTCTGAAATTGTATTTGGTCATTGTGTCAATCAGAGCTCCTATGTCTTTCAAAGATTTTTTGTCTTTACAATATTGTTTTTATCGCATAATGTGTGATGATTTTGCCAATTCTTTATCTCCTCTTTTCTCCAGTCCCCTTGTATTCTTCTTCCCCATTCTTTCCATTCTTCTTTTAAGATCATCATAACATACGAGAATCACTTCAGGCCCTCTGTCTAGTCAGACTTCCTTTATGACACCTGATTATGATAGAGTCTGAAGGGATACGTATATTAGCTCTTCATACAAACATGTAGTCCTTGTTTAGTCTTTTGCTCAAGTTAATCTTTTTATGCTCATCTTGATTCCTGTGTTGGTTATGTCAAATTCTCTCCTCTGGACTTTTCATCAGGAATGCTTGTAAGTCCTCTATTTCATTAAAAATCCATTTAACTTTCCATTTGTATACTTTTACATTTTTCCCCATATAGTTATCTCAGTTTTACTAAATAAGATATTCTTGGTTGTAATAAGATCTTCTGTCTTCTGGAATATCAAATTCTAAGCTCTATGCTCCTTTATACTGGTAGCTGCTAAATCTTACATGATTCTACCTGCATGGATCCTCAATACTTAAATTCTCCTTCCTGTTTGCAATATTTTTTTCATTGACTTAGGAGCTCTGAATTTTGTCTAAAACATTCCTGAAAGTTTTCATTTTAAGGTTTCTTTCTACATCTCCTTGGTCTTCTAGATGTAAGAGATCTGAACAATCTTATAATTTCTTGAAATATATCTAGTATTCTGTTTCTGACAATGGCTTTCATGTGACCCAGTGATTCTGTCCATCCTTGATCTGTTTTTCAGGTTAATTCTTATGAGATACCTTATATTTTTTCTTTTCTTTTTTTAGTCTTTCAACTTTTATTTAACATTTCTTGATGTTTCATAGGGTCATTAGCTTCTATTTGGTCAATTCTAGTTTTCAGGGAATTATTTTCTTTGGCAAGGTTTGAACCTCTTGTTCCAAACTGCTAATTCTCTTTCTGCCTTTTTTCCCTATCTCTGACTTCTTTTCCCAATTTTTTCTCTTCTACTCTCACTTGGTTTTAAAAATAGTTCTTTACCTCTTTTTTTTAACGTTTGCTTTGTCACTTCTAGGAATTCTGTTTGGACTTGTGTACAAGTTGTATTTTTCTTTGAGGCTTTACTTTTAAATATTTTGGAGTCATTTTCTTCTTCTGGATTTGTGTCTTAAACTTCTCTTTCATCATAATAACTCTTTATGGTGGGATTCTTTTTTATTTGTTTATTCTTCTATCCTGTTTCTTGAGTTTGGACTTTAGATTAGAACTGGGCTCTGTATACTTTCAGAGGGAATGTCTGAACTGAACTTCTCTCCCCTTGGTTCATTCTGCTGCTTTCTTGGTTCTACTGAGTGTTATATTATACCAGGCTCTCAGAGATAAGTCAGGCTAGTGAACCTGCAAGCTTTCAGTGCTCCCAAAGTGATGTGATGTGATGGAATCTGCTCATTGCCCTCCCAGTTTGAGCTTTATAGTTCCCTGATCCAGGTTTGGGTCTTAGCAAGACCTTTACTTGTCCCTGGTTGGAAGTTTCAATAGACTGCTGCTGGACTCATCCACAATTAGCCTGCTGAGAGGCTCTGAGGCTCAAAGCCACAGAACCACAGGTTCCCCTTTAGTTTGGGATTCTTGTCTTGATTATTCCATTGCAGACTTCAGCCACTAGAACTGAGTTGTTGTTCTGCTCCTGGGATTAGAGCCACATGGCTACTTTTTATTTTTGAACTTGTTCCTCACCCAGTCCACGGTTAGGGCCAGAGATCTCAACTGTTCCTCTCTGCCCCCTTAGGCTCTGGCCTCCTTGTTCTGCCCTGGAACTGTGACCCATAACTGGGTAGTGAGCAATAGAGCTGCCAGGTGCACCCTTTCCCACATCTTGCAGTAGTTCAGGGGTCCCCTGGGACTTTTTCCTGCCCCAGGACACATTCTGGTCTTCTTTTCAGTCTCTAGGCACTGAGATGCTCTGCACAGCATGCTCCTGGTAAGACTCTGTCTCCAGTGACCACAGACCTATCTGTTTGTCTTCTTATGAAACTGTACTGAATGACTCACTGATTTTTTTCTTGAATTTCCCAACCAGGATTCAATCTGGTGTGTCTTCTAGCTCTTTGTAGAAAAAATGGTGAAGATGGGGAAGCTGGGCTGTACGTTTTCCTGCATCTCTTATATCTTGACTCTATCTACCCCAGAGAACAGAGTTTTAACTAGCAATTTTTGTTCCTGGAACAAGTAGCTACAAAAATGTAGCTGGGGCAAGTAGCACTAAACATACCCTTAATTTACCTTTTTAGAAAACTAATTTAATTGCTCTTTTGGGGTGGAGAGCCCAAGACACAAGTCTCCATGGGAAGAGACCTTGGGACATCACCCTTTCGGAGAAGACAGAAACCTTGGGGCATTGACCCGGTAGAGATAGGAAACCCTAAGAGAACATGAGTCTTCTGCTGAAGGAGGGAATGGGAAGGAGCTCACTTGGGGTGGACTTGGTGGGGGAACAATCACCACATAGTCATTTATTTCAACAAATTATTCTTGTACTAAGTGCTAAGTGAATTAGTTGTTTCTACCTACACAAGGGTCCTAAATTTTGGGGTCTGGGGTAAAGACCCATTTGTCCTGCCCTATTTGTGGCTGTTGGGCAGACAGAGACCATGGTAGGAATTGTTTAATGTCAGCATGAACCTACAGTTTCACTCGCCCCATTTTTAGGTGTTTTCTGTACAATAAGTAAACGAAAAAGAGACCAACATACAAATTGCTGTTATTTCAACAGGAGCTGTGATGGCTACAGGAGTCTTGCTCCAAAATGAACAACTTTCCTACTCGTCAGGGAACAATAGTGTATATACAACAAGCATGAAAGGTAATGTTTCTTTAATTCATTCTTTGCTGTTTCTCGTGTATAGGCTATAGGAATTTCAAAGACAGAAATTAACCTGAAGGAAATAAAAATAAAAGAGAACACGCACTCAGACATATCTTAAGTCGTAGGTTAATATTTTTTCTTTAATCTACCTCTTACTTTCATTATAACTTCTGTCTTGAAATATTAGATAGAAAAGATGGCCTTTGAGAAAGAAATTTAGTGACAATATCTGCTTCCTGTATCTTCCTCTCAGAGCAAAATTATGCACTTGCCCCTCTAATCAAATGCCTGTACGTGACTCAACCCCCAATTTCCTTATTATTCACTTGTGTCTCTTTTCAAGCATCCCCCACATTTAACAGCTTTCTAACCCCACTCTTGCCAGATTTCTTATTCATGCTTTTGTCACCTTCCCACACTGCTAGGATTCTTTCTCAGGAAGAAGGCTCTTGACATGTGCCACCCCATGCCCACTCTCTCCAGGTTCCCAGAATCTGTCCAGCTTCCCACTTGCACTTGGCTCCTGGGTCTCTGCTTTGTCCACTACTGCTCTAAATTGGATTGTAGAATATATGTACTCCTTTTCTCGGTAAGCCATGGGCCTTGGAATTGACAGGGATCTTAGAAATCATCTAATTGGGAAACTGAAGTCCAGAAATTTTCTAACTTCTCTGTCCTGGGCTGTCATTGCTATAATGTTGGGGTTTTCTAAATATTTAATACTGTCCAAGACAAAAGAGATTTTGGTTTAGCCTTAGAAGGTACTCTAGAGATCATCTAGTCCAGCCCTTTCGTTTTACACGTGAGGACCCTGAGGTTCCTCACGAGAGGAACAGACTTCCCAGAGTCACACAAGTAGTAAATGGAAGAGCTGGGATTTGAACCAGGTCCTGTAACTTCAAATCCTAGAGTCTTTATGCTGTACATCGGGTCTGACATTATTCTCCTGGCTTCAGGCCACCCCATATAATAATAGCTAGCATGCCCATAGTACTTTAAGGTTTGCAAAACACTTTACAAATCCTATCTCATTTTATTCTCAGAACAACCGACAAGGTAGGAGCTGTTATTATCCCCATTTCACAGATGAGGGAGCTGAGGCAGACTGAGGTTAACAATTTGCCCAGGGTTACACTGCTAGTACATATACAAGGCTAGACTTAAATGCATCTTCCTGACTCCAAGCCCAGCACTCTTATCTACTGCACCTCATCCCTATGTCATCCCTATGTCCCTTAGAGATGCTCGTCTCACCCTTTTACCAAAATTCCCTATTGTTCTTTACCATATGTTTTCCCATAGTTCAAACATTGTTTATAATGCATGCCATACATTATAATCAGGATGTCTTAATTATGCTCCCTGTCAGTTCTTACTCATTGGTTCTACTCCTTAAGTAAGGTCAAGTTCACTTATCTTCTGTTAACAGTTTGGTCTAATCTTATGAATGTCAAGGCAGCTAGGAAGAGCAGCTTTGTTGTTCCCTTGCCACATAGTCTGCTCTTCCTCTTCAGCTTTCCTTGGATGCGAACGTTGGCTCTTCTCACTACCAAAAGGATGACTTTTCCTGTTTCCAAACTTGTGGGCTTTCATGGTCCTGCCCTCTTTTTTCTCTGGAGCTGACCCTGTTTTACTTTCTCTGCCAGGAAACAAAGATGGTTAAACCTCAGGCCCCCACAGCAAGTGTCTCCCACAACAAATGGCACTTTTGAAGTGTCCCTGTCAGTGGTGCACATGTTCAGGGTTTCTTTGGAGGTGTCCAAGCCGTAGTGAGAGCTGGACGAAGACTCATGAGATTGAAATAGAAAAGCAGATGATGAATTCGGAGGCTGCAGACCATGTTACGTGTGTGACCTCAGACGGTTTACTTCTCTTCTCTGGTCCTCACTCTCCTCATCTCTAGAAAGAAGTTAGATTAGATGGTCAAAGGCTCCTTCTGCTGTTGGTCCTTTGGTCTGTGCCCATTTCTAGTGGGAGCCCTGGCTTGTTTCCTATATAAAGCAAATTTCTGGGATATATTTATACATTGTGCTACTCTTTTGTATTTTGTTAGAATATTTAACACGTTCACATGTAAGGTTATGATTGTGAGGCTTATGTTTTCCCTCCCTTATTTCTTTTGTATTGGTTTTTATCCTCTTTCTCTTTGAAGTCAAGACTTTGTCACTTCAGTTAGTTTTGCTTTCATTACTTATGCTAATCTATTTCCAAAGACTCTCTACCTCTCAATTTAACTGCAATACCCTAAGTTCCTTGAATTTTCTTAAATTGTGCATTTCCCTTTCTTTTTGTTGATCTATCTATTTCTTTCCCTCTTTGGCCCTTCTCTTTCCCTATCTGCACAAGTATAAGGTCCAACATTTTCCTTCCCACTCTGTGTCTCCAGCTTCTTAAATAACCTTCTTTTACAATGTACTTTTCTAAGAAATGTTCCTTTGCTTTATTCTCTTCCTTATTTTTCTTTCATTTTAGTCTATTCAGAGCTCTTTTCTCCCAATTCATGGACTATATCCTTATGTGTTACTTTTTTATTCTGTGTCTCTCATGAATGGAATGCATCTAATAGGCCAATTTAAACTCAGTTCCCATCCCATTTTTGTGTTATTGCACAATATGCAAATATGTACAAATAAGCTATGTACAGGATAAATAGGAGATAATTAATAGAGGGAAGGTCCTGGAATTAAGAGAGGCTAGGGAAGCCTTCCTGTAGGAGGTCGGACATAAAGGAAGTCAGGGAGGTCAGTGGTCAGAGCAGAGGTGGGAGAGTGGTCCAAGCTAGGGGGACAGCCAGAGAGAATACCCAGAGCCAAGAGATGGAGTGTCTTGTTTGTGGAACAGCCAAGAGGCCAGTGTCATTGGATGGAAGAATGCATGGTAGAGGGTAAGGTATAAGACTAGAAAGGGAGGAGGCAGCAGGTTAAGAAGGGCTCCTCACAATGAAATAATATTAAAATCATATATAATAGTGCAAGGGCCTTAGAGGTGAGTGAGGCTAACCTTCTCATTTTATAGATGAGGAACTGGAACCTTAAATAAGTTAAGAAACTTGCCCAAGGTCACACAGCTATTATGTGTCTAGGTAGTACAGAAGATAGGGCCAAGAGTACAGAGGACCTGAGTTCAAATCCAGCCTCAGACACTTAATAGCTTTGTGGCCCTGGGCAAGTCACTTAATCCTGTTTGCCTCAGTTTCCTAATCTGTAAAATGAAGATAATAATAGCACCTGTCTCCCAGGTTGTTGTAAGGACCAAATGAGATAATGTTGGACATCATTATTATTATTTGAAGTAGAATTCGACCCCAGGTCTTCCTGACCCTCAGTTCAGCATCCTATCCACAATACTACCCGGTTCCCCACTTGTTGGGCACATGGTTTGTTTCCAGTTTTTGCTTTTTTTAGTATTACACATAACCCCTCCATGAATATTTTTGTACGACTAGTTATTTTCTGTTGTTAATCTTGTTAAGGTATTACCCTAAAAATAGGATTGATGCATAACTTCCTCTAATTTAAAAAAAGAAAAGAAAAAGTCAAAGTCTTTACAAAATTATTTCTTGATTCAAAAACATCTCACTATAATACACAAAAAGTTAAATAGCAATTAAATAATTTTATCTAGTGATATTTATCTAAGCATACCTTGAGTATGCTATTTTTTGAGGTTCTCATTTAAATTGAAATTAGTATGTACAAAATTCTAATGTATTCCCCATTAGCATCCACTCAGAATAATCTCGTGCCAAATTTTTCATCAAAGAGCATGGGCATGTAATTTCACAAAATTAACCACAAAACTTCTGAAAGAAGACTGAAAAGGAACGGGAGAGCACAAGAGTAATAGTTACGTATTCTTAGCAATAGGAAATAACTCCTTGGAAGTAATTCGAGTGATTTTTACAGGATATTATGCTTTAGAAACTTACAGTTCATAGGTGGGCAGATGGTAGCTGATGCTTTAGCACTCCCACCACTTGTGCAGATCTTCTCACAGATTGATAGCCATCCACATACTCTTGTCATGTGTAATTCTGCACCATGAATAGAGGAAGCATCCACAGTGTTGAAGGTCTTGGGCTGTATTGAGAGGACTCACACACCAACAAGAGACATGATAGTTCTTCTGAACTCTACCCTGCTTGCACCACATCCAGAAGGTTGCATTCCATTCTGGACACCAGACTTCATATTTTAACATGATTTTTATTAATATCTTTTATTTTTATATCACCTTCATTTCTCAGTGTAACTCTCTCCTCCCAAGCAATTCTCGGTAACAAAGCATAAAAGAATAAAAACAAAACAAAATCCAGCTCCAGCAAAACTAACTCACATCTGAAGTCTGACAGTGTATGCAGCAGTCCACAGCCATAGTTCCCTGCCTCTACAAAGAAGAGAGAGGTGGTACCTTCTCATAGCTCTCTTTTTCAACCAAGCTTGGTCACAGCATTCATTTTTTATTATTTTCTTCCCGTTGTGTTTTCTGTTTACGTTGTCATAGTCACCTCAAAATTGACTTCCCTGTTCTGCTTATCTCATTAGGTATCAGTTTCTCCATTTTCCCTGGCTTCTCTATTCATCATATTTACCCTTTCTTATAGCAGAATAATATTCTTTTACATTCATGTACTCCTACTTGTTTAGCCATTCCCCAATTAATGGGCATCTTCTGTGCTTCCAGTTCTTTGCTACTATCAAAAGTGCTCTGACCCTGGAGTCAGGAGGACCTGAGTTCAAATCTGGCCTCAGAAACTTACTAGCTGTGTGACCCTGGACAAGTCATTTATCCCTAATTGCCTAAAAAAAATTTTTAAGTGCTGCTGTAAGCATAGTCATTGTGCCTGTGGAATCATTCTTTTCGTCATTGATCCCTTCGGGGTATCTATCTAGCAGCAGAGATTTGATCCTGCAATATTTAAAGGCTATAATCTCAAGGAGTTCCTGAACAGAGGGAAAGACCCCATATAAACCATATTTTAACATATTTTTCTCTGTCTTCTCCTCTGTATTTATCTCATTGCGTAATTATTTTCATGCTGTCTTCTGTCATTAGAATGTGAGCTCCTTAAGGTCAAGAAAGGTGTTTTTGTCATTCTTTATGCCTTCACCGTTTATCACAATGCCTGGCACATAATAATCACTTAAGTGACTATTGAATTACTGTGTCAGCCTTCATATTGAAGTCCCTGAATATCAAGATAAATGTTGACTTAGTTTAGAGGGTCTTGTGAAGTTATTCGTAAAATTCCTCATCTTCATCTTCTGCACTTTTCTCCATAGTGGTCTGTTTGCTAATACTCATTTTGAGTACTGCAAGGAGAGATGAGCCAAGTGTCCTAGGAAACAGAAGAACCTGTCAGCTCTCTTTCCATGTAGTTGCAACTTCTTTATGTCTTCTGGCTTCATCTAAAGCAATATTTTCAATGTGGAAATGATCCAGTTCCTTCGCTAGTTTACCCCTTTGTTGATTGTTGGACAAATTAGAGTGCCAGAATTTAGAGGACTGTTTTTAAATAGTCTAAAAACTGGTTCTTAGCATTCTCTACCCACTTCTCTGATACTCTGCCACCATCACAGTGGAAGTAGAAGAATGTTGCATGGGGATATTTTTAATCAATCTCTTTTCATGAGTCATTTTGGTTAAAATGATTCATCACCTAGTGTTCAACTTTATGGCAATGAGTTTTTTTCCAAACTAAGCTACCTAGTCTTAGACAGTCATTCAGTGGAACAGTACTTGAAGGCTTTCCAGCTTGGTAGAACCTAGTAGATCTTATGGTCCACTGTCATAGCCTTCAAAAACCCATCTTCTTTGCTACAATGACATCCTGGATGCTTGTGGATTCAGACAACAAACATTATTAAGTTCCTACCATCTGCTAAGCACTGGGCTGAGTTCTGAGGGTACAAAGAAAGGCAAAAGATAGTCCCTGATCTCAAGGAGCTCATAGTCTAATGGGGAAGACAACATGCAACCAGTTCTGTACGGACAAGATCGAGACAGGATAAACTAGGGGTAGTGTCAGAGGGGAAGCAAAGTTAATAATGGAGGATAACAAATAAAAAATATTTTTGACATAAAGGAATTTGACTCAGCCAGCATATAAGAAACAGTAGCTACCTCTCCTGAACTCTTTTTTTCACTCTCTCTGAATTTTCCATGCTTCCTTGTACGGTAACTATGAGTGTACAACTGATCTCCATTCCTAGACTATAAGTTCTTTGAGGATGGAGAGATCACGTTATTCATCCTGTGTCCTGAACAGAGCTAAGAAAATGTTGGGTAGGGAGATGGGATAGTGCCTCTTTCAGGTCATAATCGGTTACCATAGAGTATAATACATGGACTTGTACAGTATAAGTGAAAGCTGCTTAGTTTAGAGCAAAAGCACCCTTCCTGATCCATGTGCTTTCGGTTGGCTTCCTAAAGGGCTTTGTCAAAGAACTGTGTGTCTCGGTTAATCAAAAGCGAATAATCTATAACTGCACAGTCTAAGCTATTCTATATATCCTTTTGTATTCAAATGGATTCTTTAGCTTTGTTTTTTTAGGGGAAGGGGAGGTGGGGAGTTCTTCAATGTGTCTAGAAGCAGATAATGGATAATATATCTCAACACTTTTATGTTGGAAAATAGAATACAACGTTATCGAGAGGCAGTGTGGTAAACTAGAAAGAATGGGGTCAGAGAACCTTGGTTTCAATCACAGTTTGCTATTTACTACCTGTATTTGTATCACCTTGAGGTTATATCACAACATCTCTGAGCCCCCTCATCTGTAAAATGAGGAATTTCACTAGAATGACAATTGAGGGTCCTTTTCCCTTCTAAATCTATGATCTCATTTTCTACTACAAGAAGTAGTGTTTCCCAGCACTTAAGGTCTTAACTAGATGCTGTTTGAATGAATACTCATAAGAGATGTTGTGGGGAGTCCTAATCATATATGGGTTCACTATAGGTGACTTCTAAAGTCCCATCTAATTCTGGGATTCCATGAAGGAAAAGCCAAGGACTGTTCATTCAGTGGTGATTGTAATTTTTTTTTCTTTCATTACATCTTTCTCATCTTAGAGTTCTCAAGTTTTTAGCTTCCCTCTCACCTAGTTCCTAAAAATGTAATGCTTAATAGATTTTGGGAAATGTGTCTATCTAAATTAAAAAGTATTAGTTAAGTATCTTTCTCAGTTCAGTGCAAAAAAAAATATTTTGTATATTCGACCATACTATTACCATCATGGCAAAAACAAAAATCATCTTTTTTTGTTTTCTGAAAAGAAAAAAAATAGTAAAAACTGAGTCTATATTACAAACTTTGACATTTCAACCATAATATATGTTTATACCTGAAGCAAAATGCTTAGTGAGGAGCTGTCAAGGAAATACCATTATTGATTATTGTGTGGCACAGTAGAAAGAGTTAAAGAAACCAGGTTCAAATCTTGATGGTGCTGTTTCCTTTTGTTAGCTTAGATAAGTCATTTAGCCAGAGATGTGTCTAGGCCTCACTGTCCTCATCTATAACATTAGGAGGCTGGTTTAGATGATTTCTAAGGTTCCCTGTAGCTCTAAATCTATAATCCTAGCATCCCTACAAATGATTCATGAGTTAATGGCCCAAGGCTTTTAGTATATGGTATTGTATTTTAGTGGATTCTTCTTTATTCTTTTTGAAGAGTCAGCAGAAAGTGGTTCTCTGGCATGTCCTAAAATAAGGCAGAAAAAAGCATATGGTTTGAAGAAAAGAGAAAAATATATGTATATTTACATAAACACGCTAAATGTAAAATTTAGAAAAAGTATATGTTGAATGATTTCTCAATTCTTTACAGTACTGAGGTTCAAAATCCCAGCCCTGACACCTGACTTCGGTGACCCTGGGCAAATTCTCTTACCTTTCAGGGCCTCAGTTTCTTCATCTGTAAACTGGCAACATGGATTTGATAATTTTGAATGTCCCTTCCACTTCTACTGACTTATGTGTGGCCCTCTAGCCATCATCTGTATTTTTCTTATTATCAGATCTTTTCAATGTGTGTAAGAAGCAAAACAAAGTAATCTTAACTTGTACATATTCAGTTTGAAATACAAATTATTCTTATTAGCATTCGAACAGTTTTTCCAAAACTAAATCCATTCATATAGGATTTTGCTTCCACAGAGCTAATGGGAATAAGTGGTTTCATTGTTTGTCACTATGGAAACCAGTTAGCCTATCCTGAATCACTATTAGATCATACGGAATGATGCACATATCTCTCTGTAACTTCATCATTCAGCAAGTTGGTTTCGTGTACACTTGCTCCAACAGTGTGATCTGACCATAACAAGGGGGACAATGCAGGGTTCGCCTAGGAGGCTTTCAGCTGTGAATTTTCTGAGCACTTTTTTCCAAGGTCGAAGGCACTCTACTTCTGATCCTTTGCTTCGTTTGCACCAGAGACGGCGGAATTCAGTTATAGAAGTGCTTTCTTCATCTTCTCATCGGGTTATGGTGGCTATATCCTCTGTCAGCAGTGCAGAAATAAATCCAACTTTTCCTGAAAGAAAAAGTAAAGCTTTTTTCTTTTAGATTACCAGTATCCTTGTATTTCAGTTTGCATACTATGCTTAGGTACTGTCTTATGTATGTAAAATTTTAGCTTTGAGTAATTCTTGTTGTCTTTTATGTAAATATTTTAAAAGGATTTATGAGAAGGTGGTGGAATAGTTTATAGCATCTTTATAGATTTTATTACTAATTATATTTCCTGAACTGAGCTCAATCTCTTGTGAAACGTTTAGCTTTTAAATTTTTTTCTTTAAATGGCAGTCCAAATGAGGTTATGGTAATTACTGTTGTAGGTGAAAGCTCTCTAATAAAAAGAATGCCATACATTCAAGTTGAAGGGAACATAAGCAAGACACAGCTGGCTGTCTTAAATGTCGAAACAGAATCAAAGTCTTTTTTTCCATATTGCTATGTCATTTGGTAATGATGTGATATTTTCTCTTGCTGGTTTTGTAGGAAGTTCACGACGTCCAACACCAAAATATACTAAAGTTGGGGAACGTTTGCGACATGTTATTCCTGGACATGTGGCATGTTCAATGGCATGTGGTGGTCGAGCCTGCAAGTATGAGAATCCAGCACGCTGGAGTGATCAGGAACAAGCCATCAAAGGGATTTATTCTTCCTGGTAATGTGGGCTGGTTTTCCTAAAGCTGTCATTGAAAAAGTAGCATGAATGCATTAACATAACCATAATAGCAATTGTATTTTTAAAGCATAAAATCTTTAAATTAAGTTCTTAGAGATACTAACAGCTACTGGTTAGGAGATTATTTCACTTTGTTTCTGAAATTATTAATGATATTACCAATATCTAGACAAGAATCCAATAAAATCTTTAGGTGTCTGTCCTAATTTCATGTTTTAATCTTTAAGTAATGACTTTTATTTGACATTACCATAATTGCCAAGTTCAAGGAATTGCCCTATTCTTCTGTATCGAAGATGGCTTGATCCAATGGAGAGAGCATTTGATTAAAGTCAGAGGTCTTGGAGTCAGGTTCTGGCTTTGCCACTTAATTTCTCTGAGCTGCAGTTTCCTCGTTTATAAACTTGGGATCATTTCATTGCCTACCTTAGAGAGGTTAGGATCGAATGAAATCATCTTTGTAAAGTGCTACTGAAATGTCAGCTCTTGTTATACCTGAATAGATGTCTAAACATGTTGACATAGTTGGTAGTGTTTTTTACTCTTTGTAAGTGACATTAATTACTGATACTTACTGCTCTTGTTAGGTAACAGATATGTATGTAGATAGTAAGCTGGATAATCACACCTTACTCTATACGTTAGCTGCATTACTGAAGAATTATAAATAAACTGCAAGAGCATTCACCTTCAAGGATTCTTATGCTGAATCATTCATAAGGCAAAGAATCTTTTGCAAACTATGTATTTGTTCCCTGTCTTAACTGTCTTGTAAATTTGTGTTCTCACATAGCGAATGTTATTCAACTACTGTCTGTGATATTTAATCATGAATAACATGGCAAAACATGAGAAGCAGCTTGGTAGAGTGGCTAGAGCACCCCCCTCACCTCTCTGAGGAGCACTGACGACCTCCAAGATCCCTTCTACCTTTAAAGCTTTGATTGTAGGAAACATTTCTGAAGTTGTTCTTCCCCCTTTTCCCCAGGGTATTATGAAGCTAAAACTTAAGATCTGGGTACATTTTGTCCTTTTCTAATCATTACATAAATCTGCAACCAGATTTGTGTAGGTAGATTCTTGCCTAGTATTAGAGAGGAGAGGGAGAAGCTTGAAAAATGAGGGGGTTGTACTATATTTCTGGGGCCCCTTGCAGCTCTAAAATTCACAGGTTCCCTGCATTTAATATCTTCCTTCTGCCTTTCTAGGGTCACAGATAGCATACTTGCAATGGCTCGACCATCAACTGAGCTAATTGAAAAGTACAACATCATTGAACAGTTTCAAAGGTAAGTGACCTCAATGCTCATAAATTCAGGTCCCTTAATTTGTCACCAACATCACTTTCGTTATCGAGTAAAAAAGGTGTTCTCATTTCTACAATAGGAGGTTAGGAACTTCATCTCAAACAAACAAGAAATTAAAGCTGCAAGTGTTTACTGATGTTAAGGTATAAATAAGGGCTGAAAAAAATACCAGATCACAATATAATGAATTTCTTTTCTCCATAAGCTATGGCATAAAAACAATAATTAACCTTCAGCGACCTGGAGAGCATGCAAGCTGTGGGAATACACTAGAACCAGAAAGTGGCTTCACTTACCTCCCTGAAGCTTTCATGGAAGCTGGCAGTAAGTTCATTCCTGCTAATTTTCTTCATTAATTAGAAAATATAATGTTTATGGAATCTTTGCTGGTATGTTCCTCAGTTTAGAAAAGCTTGGGAACTGCTACTTGTAAACAAGATCTCATGAAAAAATGAAAATAAATGCTTTTGTCTTTTGGAGTGCTGCTGTTGGGAGGCCAAACTCATTTTTATGTGTGAGAGAGATTTCTTTAGGCTAAACCCATTAAAGTCAACAACCATAATTATCATAAAGTCATTTATTTTGTTTTTACGTAGAACTGGAAAGTATACTGCTTAAAACTGGCAGAAATGTAGGTTCAAAAGTGCAAGGTCTTGAAGGTTTGCATGTAAAAACTACTTCATCTTTTTAAAAAAGATTTGCTCCAACTAGAAATAAAATCTAGATTTATACTTTCTTGTTGTTCAGTCATTTCAGTCATGTCTGACACTTCATGACCGCATTTGGGATTTTCATGGTAGAAATACTGGAGTGGTTTGCCATTTCCTTCTCCAGCTCATTTTACAGATGAGGAAACTAAGGCAAGCAGGGTTAAATGACTTGCTCAGGGTCACATAGCTAGTAAGTTTCTGAGGCTAGATTTGAACTCAGGAAGATGAGTCTTCCTGACTCCAGGCTTGGCACCCTATCTGTTCACTGTACCAGCTAGCTGTCCATATTTATACTAGGTGGTCTTTTATTAGCCTCTTGTGTGTTCATGCAGAGACAGTATAGAACATTTTCTACCTACAGCTTAGTGATTTTCATATTAATTATTTCACTTTTTAAATTCATAGTTCTCCCTTTCCTTAAGTTATTCCAACAGAGTTTCAATAGGACATGTCTTTTTT
This sequence comes from Phalanger gymnotis, assembly GCA_028646595.1. NCBI lineage: Eukaryota > Metazoa > Chordata > Mammalia > Diprotodontia > Phalangeridae > Phalanger > Phalanger gymnotis. The sequence goes on from CM053624.1 coordinate 328,952,507, forward strand.
AATAGTATTTTTTCCAATTATATGTAAAGACAATTTTTAACATCCATTTTTTAAAATTTTTGAGTTCCAAATTTTTCTCCCTCCCTTCCCTCCCACCTCCCTCAAATGGTAAGCAATTTGATATATGTGCAGTCTTGTAAAACATTTCATGTTGTGAAAGAAGAAACAGACCAAAAGAAAAACACACACACACACACACACACACACACACACACACAAAGTAAAAAAGACTGTATGCTTTGATCTGCATTCAGACTCCATCAGATCTTTCTCTCAATGTGGATAACATTTTCTATCATGAGTCCTTTGGAATTGCAGTAGGACATGTCTTAAGCAGGACAAAAAAAACTATCAACGTTTTTATCAGCATATTAACTAAGGTATTTGGCCTCGATGCCCTATAAAGTCCATTCCACATCTAAGATTGCTTGATTTTTACTGCAGAAGGACAACATATATTTTAAGTACAAACCTAATCACACTGAACCTCAGGATCATACTTTTTCTAGTTTAACTCATTTTCATCAGAAATCTTCATAAGTATTTTTTCTTACAAGTTGATTTTTTCCTTCTTTCATTTTTTTAGTTTACTTCTACAATTTTGGATGGAAGGACTATGGTGTAGCATCTCTCACTACCATCTTAGATATGGTGAAGGTGATGACATTTGCCTTACAGGAAGGGAAAGTAGCTATTCATTGTCATGCTGGGCTTGGTCGAACAGGTAAATTTATGTCAGTGGATGTTATGGTTTTACATATATCCATATGTAAATATGGATATATGTGATATAAATAAATATTCTTCAAGAATGCTTCCAAATTTTTACTACATTTTGCCTAAAAGGTAAATTGATGATGTTTGATGCACCCAATATAATCTTACTCTCTAAAAATTCTGGAACTTGAGACCTCAAAGAGGTCTCAAAAATTCCCTCATGACAAGCTGGCTTTGCTCTGAAAAGCAAACTGCCTGACATTCTCACTTTGCTTTCATAAGAATGAACCTGATAATATCTTTAAATGGCTTGGCCTAAGAGCTTACTTTTTGTAATAAAAAACTGTAGGTCTAGAATAAGCTAAATCACTAACCATTTATTTCTTCGTATAAAGAAGAGCTTCTTCACCTTCTCTGATATATGAAAAGTTTGTGTTTCATTGTCAGAGTCCTCTTTGAAAACATCCCTTCCCTTGTAAATGCTTTCTTCATAGCCCTATGGTCTTTTCTGGGAATGAGGATTTTGTTTATCAGATGCTATTACTTCGAGAACTAATAATTTTACTTAAAAAATACTTTAGAACCACCTGATAACAGAGGGAAAAGAGAACATTTGCATTATAGCCTGACCTTATTAGGGTGTGAAATATTCATAACCATGCCCATTAGAGAATTGGTCAGATCCATGGCAAGTAGCTTTAAGGGCATATTTTGGTACAGGATATAAAAGGTTTGTATATGAAGATTCACAGACCTTTCCTATTGTAAAGTTTGTCTCACAGAGTTAAAACAGGTTCATAGAACATTAGGAACCACAGTAATTTGTTGCCTGTCTTATAGTATACTGTTAGAATTATGTGGAGTCAAGAAACATGTATGTTTTTGAGAGAAATGTATCCAGAAAAGTGGAGCAATGTGCTGATCCAAAAAGAAGAAAAATGGGAACAAGCGTAAGATTGCCCAATGGTCAGGGAAGAAAGTGGGCTGGGAATGTGACTAATCCAAAAGAACTGATAAGCGTGGGAAGAGTTAGAAAGTGGAATGTCTGAACACCCTGGGTGAAGTACAAAGGGCAAAAACAGGAGGCATAGAATTTTTATCAGGAAGACAGGATCAGGGTTCCATAAAGAAGAGACACTAGAGCTGAAGATCCTGAGCAACAAGAGCAGAAGTCTAAATCAGATGGGAAAGAGAGAAATCTCTCCATCTAGGGGAAGAAATGAGAAGATAAGGAAGAATTTAAACATTATTGCCCGGTGGTTTTGTTAGCTGCCAGTCATACCAACCATAATTACTTGATGTTGCTGGTAAAAGGCCAAAATTTGTAACTGTGTATATAGTTATCATTACGTATTACATACACAGTTATAATTACAACTCTAAATTATCCTTGAAATGTTCACATACATAGATCTCTTTGAATATATTATTTAAATTTTAAATCAACAAAATATGGTAAATGACTAGTTAAGTTTTCACATGTTAATAATCCTCTTCCTTCACTTTTTTAGGTGTTTTAATAGCTTGTTATTTAGTTTTTGCAACAAGAATGACTGCAGATCAAGCGATTATTTTTGTTCGGGCAAAAAGGCCAAATTCGATACAAACAAGAGGCCAGTTATTATGTGTAAGGGAGTTCACTCAGTTTTTGATTCCTCTCCGCAATGTGTTTTCTTGCTGTGAGCCCAAAGCACATGCTGTTACTTTATCACAGTACTTAATTCGCCAGCGTCATTTACTTCATGGTTATGAAGCTCGACTTCTAAAGCACGTGCCAAAAATTATTCATCTGGTTTGCAAACTGCTGTTGGACTTAGCTGAAAACAGACAAGTGATAAAAACGGACATTTTAAAGGTACCTGATCTCTCTGCTGAAATTGAAAAGACGGTTTCAGAGATGGTCACAATGCAGCTGGATAAAGAGTTAATGAGACATGTGAATGACGCATCCCTTCCATTCACCCCCTCAGCAGTGACAGTAGCTTTTGAGAACCAGGATGCTGTTTTCTCCAGTGAACATGAATTTGATCCTCTTTGGAAGAGGCGGAATGTTGAATGCCTTCAGCCCCTGACTCATCTGAAAAGAAGGCTCAGCTACAGTGACTCAGACTTAAAACGAGCTGAATTTCTTTTGGAGCAGGGGGAGACTCCATGGACAGTGCCTACCCAAGTCCTCCTGTGCTGTAACCTCAAGCAGCAGCAGCAGCATGTGAGCCAGGCTTGTGTTCAGCCATCGCCTCCACTGGACATCAGTAAAGAAGCTTTAGTCCGCAATACATTTTCTTTCTGGAATCAGCCTAAATGTAGTGGTCTAGAAGGCTCTAGAGATGAGGGGTCACCACTTTTTCATAGGAAAAAGATCCCAAAGGAAATCCAGCGGAGTAGAACCTTTTCTTCAGGTTTTTCAGGTGTGCACAACTCTGGGGAGTCAGTCACAGCCAAGGTCGCAAATACACCCAGAACACCAAGCAGCCTGCCCCAGAAAGCTGACCACTGTAGGTATGACCCTGGCAGTGATTGGGGACAAGATCCTATGGCTTGTGGTGGGAATTACTATGTCCCTCAGAATTGTGACACTGCTCCTGGGGCAAGATGCTTTGTCAGATCTGAAAGCCAAGAAAGTAATGCCCCACCACAAGCAATGCCACTGAGTATTGAAGCACGAAGAGTGTTGGCAGCAAAAGCCCTGGCAAATTTGAATGAATTTAGAGAAGAGGCGGAAATAAAACAGAAGGTGGAAATTTGGCAGGTATTTTTATTTTATTTCTTACCTATATGCTATAAATTTAGTGTCAGAGCAAAATTCCTCTCTGGTTCCTAAGTAAACCCTCCAAATCCTCTGTTGAGTTCAGGAATCAGATTAAACATTTGTAATACTAAGAAACATGGCTATAGTTGAGTTCAGCCATAGAAGATGTCAAGGTTTAGGTTAGTTGGCACATTGGGCTCATTATATGCTGCCTTGCAAAAATTACATAAATGTTCTTTTCTGTCTTGAGTAAGTTAAGAAAGATATTTTGGATCAGAGGGCAAATTCCTACTCCAGGCCTTCAGGCAGCTAACCTTTATAGTGTACTCAAAACCTGCTATATCAAGAAACAAGCCTCCATGTCACCCTCATTGCTCAGAAGGCAAATTGAGCTTTCAGCAGAAGGATCATCCCTTTTTAATATTATTTGGGATTTCAACTTTGGGCTTAGTTTATTGTACTTTTCTGTAAACTTTTGTAATACAAATTTAACATTTCTAAAATGTGACTACAAAAATTTGGTAACAAACAACAGCTGATATTAAATCACATCAGCTTGATTTATTAGCTTATGGTCAGTGTGATATAAATTATTCTTTAATACAGCTGCCTTTCCATAAGTATGGTACATATTAATATAAAAACTATCTTAAAATTGCTAAGTAGATACATAAGTAGGTAGAGCATAGTGCTTACTACGTGCACAGCACTGTACTAAGTACACATCCATCATTTTGCTTAAAAGTGTTGGTATCATTTTATATACCTAGACTTCAGAAATAAATAGGCATGCCTTCAGTGTGTGGCCTCATCAAGACACATTAACAATTAAATTAGAACTCATAAAACTGGGAGAGAAAGCACTTGCTGAAGTGAAATTCATTAGAAGGGCAATTTCTTTGTTTGGTTATGTGAATAACCATCTTAATAGATTAGTCATTTAAGTGTTTAAGTATAGAGTTGTCTTTATTCCCTATTCTTATCTCTCTCTTAAAATTGTGGTGCTGCCTAGAACTCCCATTTTTTTCCCCTTAGCCTCATTGCTCATTATTTCTTTAGGTGACGCTATGAAACCAGAGAGATTTAGGGACTGGGAACAATTATGAAAAGACTTTCCAGAAACAAGGCTCCATGGCGTTGACACCGCACTGAAGATCTGTTTGGGGCACTTCTGTTTCCCTAGCTTCAGGATCTAATTTTCTTGAACCGAAGAGCAGTAAGGCAGAGAAGTCACTTCTGCTCAAAGGATAACTTAATGTGATTTAATTTGTTGTGATTTTTTCCCTATCTCCACTCACATCTCCCAAATGGAGTAAGGTATAAAGCCTCACATTTCAGTCGTTTCCAAATTTATGTAGTTTTTGTCAAGGTCTTCAAGTTGTTTTCATCTTATGAGAATACAGTGTGGTTTTCATTATGTTCTACATGATTACATTATGATTCTAAAAAAAAATTTAGAAGACAAAGATCTGCTACACTCACTTCCAAAGCATTGTTAGTTGACACGTTGAAACACTTCATAAATGTAAGCTGTTACTTTTATTCAGACTCAAAAGCTATTCCATAAATTCCACTGTAATTTACACAGACTTTCTGAATTCTTAATACTCTTGCAGTATGAATTCCATTATGAGAAATTTGATACTCTCCTGGGTTCTAAATACAGAAGGAACAGTTTCTCTTCTTGAAAGCCTCTACTCAACAAATATTAGAATAATAAAGGATATAGACAGAACTATGATTTGGGGTCTGGGACCTTTGGGCTTAACTCTCGGGCATGAAATTTAGAGGGTACTAAAAGCATTTAGATAGAAACAGTTGAGTTTATCACCTACTTAGCAAGAAGAATTAGTTAAAATAAGAAGGAACCACACGGTGCCCTTGTGCCTCTCCCAACAGCTGCCTCTCAGCTAAGCTCCTTCCCGACTTGCTTCTCATTCTCTTACTTCCCTCTGTGGATGCTTTGAGGTACCCCACAGTTCCAATCCAAAGGGCCCACTGTTAGGGTGTCCCAATTCATATCCCACTATAAAACTTTATATCCCAATATCTGAGGTCCTTCCTGCCCATTCATTTATTTGAATTTGTCTTAGAAAGTTGATTTGAAGCGTGCCTTTCATTTTCTGACTTTGCTCCAGGCTCCAGAATTCCTATCATAGATCCAAATACATAGATTATTAAGTCTGAGTCAAATGGTGCCATTTTTTACCTTTTCTACCTTTTTTTCTTTTTTAGAAAGAATTGAATTCTCGAGATGGGGCTTGGGAAAGAATATGTGGAGAAAGAGATCCTTTCATACTGTGTGGCTTGATGTGGTCCTGGGTAGAGCAACTAAAGGAACCTGTTATAACCGAAGAGGATGTCAACCTGTTAGTCAACAACTGTGCTGATGCCTCAGAAGCACTTTCCTTACTAGAAAAGGTGATGTGGCCCTTGTATTCATTTCTCTGACTGTTAATCGCAGAATCCCAGAGCTGGAGTGGACCTCAGAGGCCTTCACATAGCACCAGTACCTGAACAGGCATCAGTACAAGTCAGTATCCCTTTGATAACATCTCCACAAACTATGGACTCCAGCCTTTTGGTTGTTTACTGGGCACATACAGTCTCCTCAAGTAAATTGTAATTCCCAGGATTGTTTCTCTGCTTCTTAACCCATCTCTCCCGTCTTCTCCTCAATTCCTTTGTTTTCTAATCATAGCACCTGATTCATCACACAGGCACTTCAGAAAAATTTGTTGACTAACTGATTAATGATGAGGGCTGTGTCAAATTTTAGCATGGTAATACACTAATGACAGCTTAATCGAAACAACTGTGCCCAGGAAAAGTGAGAATAAAAAAATAAGATTATGGAAAAAACACTTAAAATTCAATGCATTTCAGTAAACATATTAAGCACCTACTATGTATACAGCAGCATATGCTGGGCATTGAGTATAGAAAGAAAGACAAAAATGAAAACATCTCCACACTCAAGGACTATGTCAGGTATATTCTACTAGATAATTTTTTGTTTTCATATTCTTTTGGAATTTTTATACAATATGCAGGTCATTATTGATCAAACTGGTATATATTCTTCAAATTACATTGAAAAATACTAATACAAATTTAATATAGACAGTCACGTGGAAGAAATGGTGGAGTCCTAGCCCCGACATCAGGAAGGCCTTCCCTCAAACCTAGCTGTGTGACCCTGAGCAAATCACCTAACAGCTTCAGCCTCAGTTTCCTCATATGTATAATGAGGATAATAACCCACCTGCCTCACAGAGTTGTTGTAAAGATGTAAAGTACATTGCAAACCTTAAAGATCTATATAATGCTAGTCAGATAGCACTTATGACTTATTTTAACATTTTTGGAAGATAAGATTTGGTTCCAGTCTTACTCATATCTCTGCAACTAATGATTTGTTTCTTGTGGAAGATTTTGAAACAACTTACATTTGTTTTTTCTAAACAGGGGCAGCACCAGACTATTCTTTGTATCTTGCACTGTATAGTGAATTTGCAGACTATTCCAGCTGATGTAGAGGAAGCCTTCCTTGCCCATGCTATTAAATCTTTCACCAAGGTAAATAACATTCCCTGTCAAGTAATTCAGTTTTGTTTAATTCAGGTCTCTGAACTGTTCAGAAGAGTCTCTAAACTGAAATTTAGGAGTTTGTCATTAGTTATATTCACTTTAAAGGAAATGTGTTTAAAATTTGTAGTCAAAATTAACATAATTTTGGCCAAACAACAGTTAAGTGATATTAGGAAAACCTTGGGGTAATGATAGGGATTTTTAAAAGAGCACTTTAGAAGAGTTTATTTTTTAGTTTAAGAGAGAAGAAATTGGATGTTTAGCATTTTGAAAATATGTTGAAAATAATGTGCTCAACAGAAGTCAAAGAATCTTAATTGAGCCCGTTCTGCCTCAGATTGAAACAAGAAACTATTTTTTGTGTATTTCATATTCAACATTGATTAGGCAGTACTGTGTTTTGGCCTGGAAAATCTTAATAAAAAAATAAAGACTATTTCCTTTTCATACAGATCCATTTTGTGTTTGAAGGAGAGGCTGCTTCAGCTACTCTGAGTGGAAAGTCTCAGAATTAAAAAGAAAAAAAACCTCTCTCAGTTAAATTATCTGGCGCCCCCCAGTGGTCGATATTAAAAATAATATTTTAAAGAAAGGAAACCCACCGTGTTTCTTTGGTAGATGGATGCTAAATATAATATATTTGGGGGGATATGTATTAAATTAATACATACATATATATGTATATATGTATATATATATATATGTTTGTTTGTTTATTTATTTATTTATTTTTGGAAATCACTTTTGTTAAAAATTGAAAATTTTACCAAAAACATCTGTGTTCCTCAGTTGTTAGAAGTAACTTCTTCAAGGTCTAACTGAGTAACTCTGGGAAAATCACTAAATCTCTCTGGATCTGAGCTTCCTTATCTGTAAACTTAGGAAGTTGTATTAGTTTAGCTTATCTCCAGAATTCCTTCAAGCTATAACATTGTCAAATTCTGTTCACATTTAAACCTTAGACGACTTTAAGACTACCTATTATACGTGGAAAGTTATGTTTTGTACCGTAATGGCAAACAGAACCAGATTGAATGAAAACTAAATGATAATACTAGAGAAGGTAGAGAGAAAGAAGATGGACTTTGCCAACATGATCAATAGTAGTCAATAAAGATTAGGTGTCTGCTCTGTGCTAGGCCTGAGGAACTCCCACTCTAACAAGGAGACAATATGCAAGTCACTCTATATGAATAAGCTACATACTGAATAAATTGGAAATAATCAACAGAGCTTAGAAGGCACTAGAAGTAAGAGGGACTAGAAAGTCTTCCTGTAGAAAGGAGACTTCAGGGAAGCCCGGAGGTAGAGATGAGCTAAGAGGAGGAAGGAGAGGCCACACACATGGAGTCAGCCAGGACAGGATCTATACCTAGAGAGGGGAAAAGTGGAGTGTCTTATTCAAGAAACAAGTTCTTATTGTTAAGACCTAACTTTTATTTCATTTGTAGTGTTTAAGCTGAAGAAAAAGCACATGATACTTGATTCATAATCTATAAACAATTACCTATACATTCAATTGTATTTATTTCTCTGCTGTCTGTATGATGCTAAATATATTGGATGGGATTTTTGAGTTTTCACCCAAATATTTGCTGTTTTAAGAGACCTAGTCTGGTGTAGTTCTTGATTAAAAACAAGTGTGTGAAGATTCTCCTCTGAATTGTCACAGATTAGTTGTGGGACACTGACCAGGTCACTTCACTTTGGGGTGCCTCAAACCATTCTCTAAGAGGCTTGAGTCACTGTTACGGGTCCTGTGATAATTGATCTGCATTGTTGCAGGGAGCTCCTTTTCCAAAGCTCCCTCCTCCAATGAAGATCATTGGTACAATAAAAAAAAAAACCTGAATCTGGGAAATTCATTCTGTTTATATTTTATGTGAATGGTATATAATTTTGTATAAGATCTGGAGATAGAGCAGGAAAGCATTTTCTCTATCTCTTCAAGTAATTTAAAGGCAAAATGTTCTTTTTTTTCCCTTCATTGGGCCTTACTAAGAAAACATTTTATAAATGAGCTCTATTAATATAGTTTTTCTTTGTTACCAGATTAATTTTGATTCTGAAAATGGACCAGTGGTTTACCACACTCTGAAAAAAATATTTAAGCACGCATTAGAAGAAAAAAGAAAGATTACAAAAGAAGGATCAGAACACATCTCTTAATGTTTACAGTTCTATGTTGGGGATCTTCTGTGGATCCCAAGAAGGATCTGTTTAATCAGCTACTTTTTCTTCCTTCAGTGTTTATTTTAACCTAACCTAAAGACCCTGATAACATTTATGTTCATATGTGAATATGTTGAAGTTCTTAAGAGCTGCTCTTTTTGTGGTTTTATTATGGCATTTCATTTAAAGTGATATCATTTTATATTATGTATGATATTATTTTGAGGCTATTTATTGATTTTGAAAAAATATATCCACAAGCTTTATTTTTGTGTTTAAACAATTGCCATCAAGTCAGTGCCATTTCCTTTTACTTAGTGAATTGAGCTAGTATTGTTGTATTAACATTTGAAAATTTACATGATGTTTACATTAATGTTTTTCTGTTTTACATTGTAGCAGATAACTGACTCTACTTTCCAAAACAATTGTCTTGATGACTAAAGTATCTTTGGAGTTTAAAAAATAGATACTTTAATAGTAAAACAACACTATATAGCCATTCTTTCCTGACACATACCTTTAATAAGTCACCAAGTGTCTTGAAATATTGTTTTATATTTGTGACTACAGATGTTTCTGTTGCAAGATTTTTAAAGGATTTTTTCATTTGTTTGAGTTTCTGTTCTTTTTAATATGGCAAAATATTTCAAGGTATATTTTTTCAATATAAATAATTTGATGTTAAAAGATTGAATATAATTTGATTTGGTAATTTTGTATTTGGGAAAAGTAGATCTGCTTTATTTGTCAGGGCTATGGATGAACTTTGCAGCACACCAGCCTTTGCCATCCCAGGAAGGCAGTATCCATTCTCAGGACCTAAAGCCTTATTTCCTCTGTACTGGGTAACTGCTTAGCCAAATAGCTACAAGCTTATCTTCAAATTATCTTTAATAAGAAAATAGGATGAGCGACTAACTGATTTGCATATGAGACAGACCAAGCTTTCATAAAATGCGTGGGCCCATAACCATTGAAAGCATTTTTCACAGTAAAAAGAAACTTTGGTTCAGAAATTTCTTATGGGATTATGGAATCCTAGAGGCATCTTTCAGTGCCCTATGCTGGCCCCAGTACATTCTGTCCTGTGGAGTAAGGGCATGGTCAGAGTTAAAGACTTTTTTAGTTCCAGAGTTGGTAACAAGTATGGTTACCCAGCCTCATCTAGAGCTCCATCTCCAAACCCCTGGTACCACTAGGGAAACTTCTGTATCTCCTGACAGGAGGTAACAGGCTGAGGTGATGATGGGACTGGGAACATTAGTCATAGTGAAAGAGATATTCAAGGGGATTTAACAGCAAGGCTCTCTTGTCTTATCGTTGCTGTCTTCTATCCCATTTCTAGTTTTGGGGCTCCGTGGACCCTGTCTCATCAGGACCATTTAGTTCTAGAAGTTTACCCTATTAAGATAAGATTCTATGATCTTGGGATTATAATAGATTAAATTTGGTCCAAAGAGACTGTGTTTTTCAGTTGCCAGCTGAGAGATGTTATGTAGGATAAGTTGCCCTAAGTTCCTAGCAAAGCAAACTGTCAGTTATAGAAATGGCATTTTTAATAGTAATCATCGTGATGAAGACAAGAGTTGAAGTGGCATCCAGGAGAAAGTAGCTTTACCCCTTACTTTGTTGACATTTACTGAAACAACTCCAAGGAAAGGTGGGGAGAGTACACCACCTATCCTAAAGACAATTTCAGGGAAAACTTGATTGAATTACAGTAGTTGAAATGCCCCCCAACTTTTATATTGCAAATTAAGCAAGCTACTATTCATCAGAAATAATGGTCATTTTCCACATTACTAACTCAGTTGTTGAATGTTAAATAAATTTCTTGAGGGGACATTCCAGTAATTTGTAATAAACTGGATTTGCCTCCATTCCTACAGACCAAATCATTCCTGAAGTTCCTCATTTTCAAGTGCCTGAGTTGGGGGGTGGGGAGAACAACCAAAAATAACCTCTGTTTTAGTCAAAAGTAATAGCAAGATTATAGAAGGATAAATTTTTAACCGAAATATTGTAAGCCCTTTGCTCTCCATATATCGGCAAATGACAACCATGATTCATTTGACAAGTTGATAATTTACAAATACAATATTAATTTCAATTTGAAGAGCAAAGACAGTATATTCCTGATGCTATTATAGTATTCTGTGGTTAGAAAGTAGATGCAAACCAGTCATGAAAATCAGTATATGCCAAGGACCTGAAAGAAATGACTTAGCTAAAAGAAAACAGGCTGTAGCTGACTATTGTATTAATTTTAATAAAAATGGAAAATAGAACTGCAAGTAGTAGCAGTGTACTTTTTTAATCTGCTGTTTCCTATCACAGTGAGCATGACGACACTGGTAAGCCCAAGGTAAGGGATGGGGAAGTTGATAAAGTATTCTTTAAGAGAATAAATAATGATTTGGGATTAAAAAAAATTAGCCAAGATAATGTAAACATCCTTAGTCTTAACTGTACCTTGTTAAAGACTTGATTATCTTAAGTATCAACATAGAGACAATATTGTTTACCCGCCATCTAAATAAGCTTTCTTCTTGGATCAAGACTAGGACTGAGCTCTTGCCTCAGCCCTTGCACCAGCTTACTGTGTGTCTCTGCCTAAAGTCACTTCTCCTCATGGGCCTCAATGTCCTCATCTGTAAAGGGGGAGTGGGGGAAGGGGTAGAAACTATAATGTTGTAGGAGGCATCAGACTGTAAGGTTTCCAACTGGAAGGGATGTGAAAGGTTATCTAGCACAAACACCTTACTTTACAAATGAGGAAACTGAGACCAGATAGGTTAAGTGATTTGCCCAGGGTCACATTGCAGCAGAGAGAAGATTATAAAACCAGGTTTCTTCCATCATGTTGAAATCAACCCACTATACCACACTGAATCTGGAAATGTCCTGTTTTCTGACCAGAGGGGGAAACTTTGCTTGTATTTTGTTTGCAAAGGTCTTCAGCATATTGCTTTTGTTGTTACTGATAGAACTTTCTGTCCCTCCTTTTGCTGTGCTGATGGTTGAGCTGTAGTTACAGAATTTGCTGTTGCCCTCCGTGACAAACAACTACTATTTTAAACATTGCAATCAAGAATCCATTCAATGACTGCTTATCTCTGCCTGCTAATTTAGCTCAAAAGCAGCAACAGTTCTGCTGATATTTTTAGTCCTATCTTAAGCCCATTTACTAGACTGGCCTTGAGAAATCGTCTGTATGTTTTGGAATTGATTCACTATAAAGCATGAACCACCATTCGTTCTTTTAGACAAATACCACAAGCCAATTTAGGCACAATTTCACTATTTTCTTCTAAGTGTAGAGTGCTTATAGATAAGCTCTGGTCCTATTCTATTTCAAACTAGTCCTAAATTGTTTTAAGATTTTTTTCTCTTGAGTTGTTCACTGCAGTCTTCTTTTAAACTCACTGAGAGCTTTGTGAGTATATTGAAACAGCCTGCCCTCTGTACCTTCAACTCCCTCACAATCTCTCTCTGTGCCATCTTACCTAAACAGCTCTGAGCAAAAAGCCTAGGTAAGGAGTTCATTCAAAATGAGATTGTACACACAGGACCTTTTTTGTGTCTGTTCCAAATTAGCTAGCAATAATAAATTTTAAATGCAGATAAGCCCAAGAATGTAGTTTAAGTGTCCTTAATGCTTTATCGGAAAGTTGGCAGATTAGTTCTGTAGTAGAAGGAAGTTAAGTAGACACTCAGTGCTAGATGGCTGACCATTATTTACTGATAAAAATGGCAGGAGAAGAATTCAGCCTATCATAAGCTTTCTTATTCACAGTGCTGCATTATATTTTAATTGTGCTTTTATGGATGAGCTGATCTCTGATTAGCTGAAATACACACAATAAGACTGATTTATAAGCAATCACAATGGAGCGATTATTCATAATGATCCTGTGGTCAACCTTCTTTCTACTATGCTAACATCCATTAAAACAACATGATTGAATCTGTTTCAGCCATTTTAGAGAGGTAGGAAAAGAGTCCCTCTAAGAGAATAGTGTCATAAGATACCTTTCATTGAAAATGAAAGTTTCATATATCATTTGGAATTTACATAGCAATAGAAAACCATTATCTTGTGCTCCATTCTACTGGCATTCTCTCTTAATTAAATGCTTTCTTTTAGGAAAGATGATTTATTCAGGGAATCTGAGGAGGGAAGAATTATTTTATACAAACTCCACAATTTCTTTACAAAGCATATGCCAACACAAGGTGTTGTAACTGATAGTTCCTATTAGGGGGTCACAGAATCACAGAATTTCAGAGCTGAAAGACTTCTTAAGTGGTCGTTTAGTCTAGACCTGAAAGAGAATCCTTTCTCTACAAGATATCTGAGAATTGATCATCCAGCTTTTTCCAGAAATTTTCCAATGAGAGGAAACCCACTAAGGTAGTTCAGTCTATTTTTGGATAGCCCTAACTATAGAATCGCTGAGTCTGACAGCTGGAAAGAGGCATTAGCAGCCACCTAGGCTAAATGTTACCCAAACGAAGCTCCGGCTTTAACACACCCCACAAATCGCTATCCAAGGATTTCCGGTGACGAGTAACTCACCACCTCTAGTGGGGAGTTCCATTCTACTTTTGAACAGCTCTAATTGGTAGGAAGTTTTTCCTTACATATAGCCTAAGTTTTCCTTTTTGCCACTTCTACCCTTTTGCTCCCTACCCTCTGGAGCTAAACAGAAAATAATCTAATCCCTCTTTCATGAGACACTCCTTCAGGTACTTGAATATAGCTATCTACTCCCCCTCTGTCTTTCAGGCTAGATAGCCCTAGTTAATTTAACCTGAATTCATATGACTTGGACCCAGGGCCCTTCACAGTCCTGCTTACCCGCTTATAGATTTCTCTCAAGTTGTCTTCTTTTTAAACTTTGGCACCCAGCGCTGAAAACAGGGTTCCACATGTGGAATGACCACGACAGAATGCACTGGAACACCTTCTTCCTGGAATACAGGCCTCTCAATGTAGCCCAAGATTGCATTTTCACTTTTTGGCAGCAGCTTCACCCCATTCAGCCTCCAGTTCACTCAATCCCCCAGATACTCTTCAGATGAACTACTACCTTGACACACTCCCCTCATCTTTTATTTGTAAAATTGAGTTTTTGAACCTAAATGTAAAAACTCAGCCCTATTTAATTTTATCAAACTAGATTCAACCCAGTTTTCTGGCCTGTCAAGATCTCTTTGGAGTCTAACTGTTATCCAGTGTATCAGCTATCATTCCCAGTACTGTGTCATTTGCACATTTGATAAGCATACCAAGTGTGCTTTTATCCACGTCACTGATTTTTAAAAACTTGAACAGCACAGGGCCAAGCACAGGTAATTGTGGCACTCCACTAGTCCTCCTTCCAGTTTGACATGAAAATCTTGGTGGATTACTCTGAGTTTACTCATTCAACCAGGAATGAATCCACATAACTGTATCATTATCCAGTCCATATCTATCTTTTCCACAAGAATAATATGAAGCATTCTGTCAAATGCTTTGCCAAAATCTAAGTAAACTATATCTTTGGCATTCCTCCAATCTGCCAGTCTAGTTACCCTGTGCTGCTTTAAAAAGGTGGAGAAAATCATGCAACTGTTCTGAGAAGATCCACTACAAATTTGTGTTAGGCAATGTCAACTGGGCCTTCACTGCTGTTAGGCAATCCTATTATACCTCCCTTATCAACTCACTATCCCCCTCTTCACACCAGCTCTTTCAAACCTTTTCATTCCTTCTCAGGCCTCCCATGACTCCCCTACTTTCACTCTTCCCTGAGACCTCGCCTCATATTTTCAGAAAAAAATTGAGGCCATTCACTGTGAGTTCCCTCTTCCCCCCTCTTCCTCTACTTTACCAAACTATCCCATTCTTTACTGTCTCGTCCAACAGAGTGCCCCCTAGGCCATCCTCACTCATTGATTTTCAATCTTCTCTCCTTCTCTGCAGCCTCATTACCTACTGGTTATAAACATGTCCAGGATGGCTCCCCTATCGTGAAAAAAAAAAGCCTCATTTGATCCATCTCCATTAACTATCATCCTATAGCTCTTCTGCCCTTTGTAGCTAAACTCCTCAAAAAGGCTATTTACAACAGGTAACCTCCACTTTCCTGTCTCTCAAGCCATTACAATCCAGCTTCCAAACTTATCATCCACCAAAACTGCTCTCTCCAAAGTTACTAATAATCTCTTAGTTGCCAAATCCAATGGCTTTTTCTCAATTCTCATTCTGCAGCCTTTGACACTGTTGTGTCTCTCCTTCTTGATACTTTCTTCTCTCTAGATTTTCAAAACACCACTTTTCCCTGGTTTTCCTCCTGCCTCTCTGACTGCTCCTCATTCTCCTTTGCTGGATCCTTTTCCAGATCATTCTCTCTAACCATCTATGCCCCTCAGGATTCTGTCTGGGGCCTGCTTCTCCACTCTATGCTACTCTACTTGGTGATCTCATCAGTTCCCATGGATATAATCACCATCTTTATGCTGATGACTCTTAAATCTGCCTATCCTGCCCCAAACTCTGCTGACCTTCAACCTTGCATTTCCAACTGCCTTTCAGACATCTCAAGCTGGATGTCCTATAGGCATCTTAAATTCAATATGTCCAAAGCGGAACTCATTTTTTTTTCTCCCTAAACACTCCACTCCCCACCCCCACCCCCACCTTCTCTATTACTATAGAGGGTAACATCATCCTCCCTGTCCCTCAGGCTTGCAACCTAACTTTCATCCTGGATTCCTCACTATCTTCTCACACCGCATCACCACCCCCATATCTAAGCTGTTTCCAAGGGCTCTCAATTTCACCTTTGCAATACCTCTCAAATACACCCCCTTCTCTCCTCTGATACCACCACTAACCAGATGCAGGCCCATAATCACCTCATGTCTGGAGGATTGTAGTAGCCTGCTGATGGGTCTTCCTAACTCAAGTCTCTCTCACTCCAGTCCATCCTCCATTCAGCCACTAAAGTGAGTTTCCTAAAGCACAGGCACAACTGTATCACTCCCCTGCTCAATAAACTCCAGTGGCTTCCTATCACTTCCAGAATCAAATACCAAATGCTCTGTTTGACATTCACAGCTCTTCATAACCTAGACCCCTCCTGCCTCTCCAGGTTTACAGTCTTAATCCCTGACATAAACTCTTTTACCGAGTAACACTGGCCTCTGGGCTGTTTTCTGAAGAAGACGCTCCATTTCTCCACTCCAGGCATTTTCTCTGGTTTTTGTCCATCCCTGGAATGCTCTCCATTCTCCTCTGGCTTCCTTTAAGCCAGCTAAAGTCCTACCTCCTGTAAGAAGCCTCTTCCAACTCCTCTTAAGCCAGTGCCTTCCCTCTGTTAATTTCTTCCTATTTATCCTGTATATAACTTGCTTTGTATGTATTTCTTTGTATATGTTTGACTCCCCCATTAGATTGTAAGCACCATGAAGGTGGGGGTGGTCTTTTGCCTTTTCTGGTATCCCCGCCTTAACACAGCAATTAATACATAATAGATGTGTATTGATTGATTGAGATAGTCCAGCATGACCAGTTCTCGATGAAGCTTTGCTGACTCTGTGACTACTGCTCTCTTGAAAGTATATGTAATTGTGGGTTCTGCTCTGGTTTATTTATTTGCTATGGCTTGGGTAGCATAGGTTAGTGTTTTTCCATTTAGGGCTTAAATTGGATTGAATATTAGTTGTACTTCTTTGCCATTCTCTTAAAAAAAATACAGCAAAACTGCAGTGGGTAAGCCAATCATTTGGCATTTCATTTTCCTCATTTAAATTAGTATTTTTGTTAGGGCTAGATATATTCAAAAAATATTTATTGAATACCTACTATATGTACTCACATAACAAAAGTGTTGTAAACCAAATCTTGATAAAATCCCTACTCTTTTTTTTTTAATTTATTTTTAGTATGTTTAGTTTTCAGCATTGATTTTCACAGGCGTTTGAATTACAAATTTTCTCCCCATTTCCACCCCCCCCCATTCCAAGATGGCATACACTCTGGTTGCCCTGTTCCCCAGTCTGCCCT
>CM053624.1:328970294-329027550 GCA_028646595.1 Phalanger gymnotis
TGGGCCTGGGGCCAGAAGCAACTGCAGCTCTAGTTCTGTAGCTGCCCCACCTCCACTGTCCCTGGAGTGGTGGCTGAACCGCAAACTCCCTGTCCCCAGCAGCTTCTCCCACTAACCTACTCTGTTGTCTTTGGTGTTTGTGGGTTGAGAGGTCTGGTAACTGCTGCAGCTCACTGATTCAGGGCACTAGGGCACGCTCTGCCCAGCTCCCGGTCTGGTTGGTCCACGCCGCCCATGCTGGGCTCTACTCTGCTCAGCTCCCAGCTCCATGCTGGATAGACCTTACCCAGAGACCATCCAGGCTGTCCTGGGCTGGAGCCCTGCTTTCCTCTGCCACTTTGTGGGTTCTGCAGTTCTAGAATTGGTTCAGAGCCATTTTTTATAGGTTTTTGGAGGGACTTGGTGGGGAGCTCATGCTAGTCTCTGCTTTCCAGCTGCCATCTTGGCTCTGCCCCCCTCCTCATTTGCCATTCTTGTAGTAAATAAATGTTCATGTTTCTGACTTCAAAACCACCACCCAAGTTGGCCACCTAAGTGCATCTGTAGCCTTTCCCCTGAAAGCAGAAGCCAAGACAGTTCTACTGTAATAACTGGGAAATCACAAAATTTTCTGCTTTTTCTCTCAGTTCTTAACCCTTAGCATAGTGTCTGGCACATGCTGAGCTTTAATTAATCTTGTTGATTGATTGATTGACTCCCATTACACATAGTAAGTACATGGCCCTTTAGAGTAAGAACTTGGCAAGGAAAGAGAAGTCTGAGTGAATCAAGTTGTTCCTTAAGCCAGAAATTTTTTGTCAATTAGGCTTTACACAGCTAGTTTCAGGTCATTTGTCTATGCCATGCTTTATCAGACATAAAAAAAAAAATAAAAACTTACATTTACAGAGGACTTTAATGGTTATAGTTACACTGTGAGGTAGGCAGCATAGGAATGATTATCTCCGTTTTACACATGTAAAAAGCGAGGTTCTGAAAGGGTGACAGGTTATTTCCAAAGTGACCTAAGGTCACTTAGCTAGTGAGAGACATAGGACTCCAATTTGGAGTTTCCTTACTCCAAATCCATTATGCTTTGTTGATATGACAACCCTGAATGGTCCACAGCAACATGGTAGCAGTTAATTTGTCCCAGTCAGTGGCAGGTGGCAGGTGGGGCAGAAAGCAGGCTAATTAGGAGATGTGAGGTTTAGGGGTAAGGCAGGAAAATAATTGGCCTTATAATCACAATTTTCTATTAAAGTATATTTTAGAAGAATATATTTTATTACCTATTATTAATATAACATCCTCACACACACAGTTGTATTTATGTACCACTTCTTACCCATCCTGAAGACAATCATAAGATTTTTCCAATCTTGGAATCTTGGTTATATAGTCAGGTTTACGTTTCAAAAAAAAAAAAGTATAAATTGGTTGCTTAAAATTTGGAATGTATTTTCACATGGAAATGTTTTAAAATTGTAGTTCTCAACCCATTAACCATGGCTCCTGTAGGAAAGTAGAGTCATTGTCAAGGGTACAGACAGTTAATCAAATGATTCAGCACAATAAATAATCAACCCAAAAAAAGAAAAGGAAAAAAAAATACTGACCTTAGCCCATGGTGATAAAGATCACTGGATGATTCTCATTTGAGATCTCCAAGACTGTCTCTCTCAGGTCAAGCCAGCAAACACATCTCCCTTCTCTGTTCTTTTGTTAAAAATAAAATTTTATTGATATGATTTATTTTCCCATCACCTAAATTTCTCCCAGTTTTCTCTCCCCCTCCTCTTTCCCAGAGAACCAACACGTATAAAACAAAATATCTTTTTAAATAAAAGAAAAAGAGGAAGATAAAAACAATCAATAAAACCAATCAATACATCAAAAAAATTTGAAAGTACACGCAATGTTACATACATATGGACCTATGGTCTCTGCAAATGAGTGGGGGGGCGGTTTTCTTCTCATAGTTCTTGGGGGCTATGCTAGTTTTTTTTTTTCTCTAATTCTGAAACATTCACTTTCGGTTAATTTGTTCCTGTTCTTTCCATTTACATCACTGCAACCCCCCAGGCAAGAAGGAGGATGCTGAATTTTAAATGCTTTCTTTGAGTGGTTGGGAGCTCAGAAATCCTTGTACACATTTTAGGGTATATTGGTCTTTAAGATGAAGAATTAAATTGGTTCTGTATCATTTTATAATTGGTTCTATTCTATAACTGATCCTATTCTGTGTTACTGCCCTATTTTGTATGACTTTCAAGCCACACATTTCTTTGTCTCTTTGCCTATATGCTAAGTTTAGAAGTTCAGTTCTCCTGCTAATCAATTGTTTTATTATTGCTTCAAGGAAATCTGTTATCCTTAAGGGATGAAGGTGGACATCAGGGAGTCTGGTCTAGCATCTTTATACCACCAAGTTATCCTTCAATGATGTCTGGTTTGTTATCAAAAGAAATCTGGTCCACAATCTCTAACCTTACAGATAGATTCAAACAATGAGCATTTCTCAGTCACAGGAGAGAAGGAGGGAGTTGTTGCTAGCACCTCATTCCCAACTTTCAACCAGTTGTGTTGTCTTCACTCCCATGATGCTACCAGCCATGTAACCAGTTACATTATTTCCCTTGCCCACCTACTTCTGTTCTTTGTTCTATGCTTACAAAAAGGAGTTGTGCCTCCTCCTCTGGATCATTGACCTAACTGAGATAGACATTTGACCCACTTTGTTAACAGGTTTATGCTCTGCTAATAAACTGATGAAACTCAGAATTCTGCACCTCAGTTTACCTTTCTTAAGTTCCATTGAGAAAAAGGTTATTTCCAAAGTTAGCATTCCCTCAGCCCAAAACTGTAATTCATGTTGGCCATGCCCCTTGTCACAACATTGGAAAGAGCCTTGTTAATTTGCCTCTTGGTCTATCTAAGACCTTAACCAGAAACAGTTCATAGTCAACAAGAACAATAGGGAATAAAGGAGTCAAAGTGAAGGCAGAAAATGTTATAAGACTGAGACTAAAAGGTAGTGGTCGTTGACAAGCACATCTGCCGTGCTCTGGGTAATTGCTGCTGTGGTAAGGCGATGAGATATTCTGATTTGGCTTGTGCAGTTTGGGTTTTTGATCATGGGATAAATAGATGTACTGAGAAATGTCCTGGAAAACTACTCCTGGTTCTTTTAACTTACCATAGAGCTATAGACAAACTGTGAGGTAACTAATGTTACTTTGTAAATTTCCATGTCTGAACCAAGCTGGTGATAAACTTGGAAACCAAAGGGTAGTGAAAATAAAAATGTAAATATCTTCATGCCCTGCCCCCAATCCCGAAATTTATTCACGGGCAGAGCCCTAGACACTCATTGTCAAAGACTGACATATAGGGGTGGGAGAAGGTATATGGCTTAAACTTACCTGCTAGCTGTCCTATAGAATGGCAGCTGCAACCATCTTAAATTTGTTGTGCTCTAAACCAAGACATTTATGTCAAGTTTTTCCAGCTTAAAAAGGGCTTTCCTCACAACATTCTGGGCAAGCAGTCAGTAAGGGATTACTATCCCCATTTGACAAATGGGTAGGAAGAAGCTGAGGCCCATACAGGCTAAGTGGCTTGCCCACAGCCCCCTAGCTGGTAGGTGGCAAAACTGGGGCTTAAACTTTGATCTTCTAATTCCCAAACCAGTGATTTTTCCACCACCTCACAAGTCTGGGCAGCCCTCCATACTTCCTGTTCAGTAACTGCCATAGCATGTGGTACAAAGGAAAACCTCATCCCGGGGCCACACTGTCTCCCTTTCACTAATGGAATCTTTTAAGGGGAAATGGGCTCTGACTCAGAGCTAAATCAAGGATTTGATGATGATTTCTTTTCTCAATCTCAGATGTGCCTGAATGATGATGAACCAATATGTGGAATCTGTAAACTCTTTGGTGACCATAAGCCTCACAGGATTGCAAAAATTTCAGAAGCATATTCAGAGAGGAAAATTAGCTTTGCTGAGGATATACAACTGGTACTTCAGAAATCTGAAAGCACAACTCAAGCAACAGAGGTAGGGGACCATGTGACTCATTTCCCTGAGCTCACAGACACAGCCCAATCACATTTTGTTCAAGTTCAGACAGGTATTCTACTTGGGGCACCAAGGTGAGGGGAGAGGGAGGAGCGCTAAAACCAAAAAAAGAATAACCTAGCACATGCTACACAAATTGTTTTTCATCAGTTTGCTCTGAAATATGTTAACTTTTAGATTCTGCACATTTATGTACAGAAGACCATGGATTGTGGAAAGGACTACAGAAAATGCCATTTCAAATCCAAATTATCAGCTATATCTCAGCTTATATATAGGCTAATACATTGTTTTTTCTTGCATTCATGTATTTTCCCTTATAAAATATATTTAAATATAAATCTGGCGGGAATATACTGACAACCAAAGAAAATAAAGTTATAAATCACTAGAGAAAACTAAGTTGTCATCTGGCAATAGACACTGTAAGTCTAAGCTTTCATCCTTTATGCACCACACTAGGTCTTATTTAGATAGCAATTTTTGCCCAGTATATGTAATTTGATCCCCATAACCCTGTGAAGTAGGAAAGGCAAGTACTCCCATTTAACAAATAAGGAAACTAAGACATAGGGAATTAAATCAATTTGTCCAATATGACATAGTTAGAATGTGGCAGAACTGGGCTCTTAACCGGGGTCTTTGGACTCCAAAGCCAATTGTATATCCCTGCCCCCCCACGTGAATTTTCCTCCAGGATAACAGTTCCTAGTTACAGCTCTGTGGCAGTCAGGATTTGAATTTGGGACTCCGACTAAAAATTTAGACTTCTTTCTACTCTACCCCAATTGTTGTCGTTCAGTCATTCAGTAGTATCTAACTTTGTGACCATAGCATGCTGATACTGGGGTCCGTGGGGTTTTCTTGGCAAAAATATTGGAGGGGTTTGCCATTTCCTTCTCCAGTGGATTAAGGTAAACAGAAGTTAAGTGATTTGCTATCACACAGATAGCAAGTGTCTGAGGTCAGATTTGAACTCAAGTCTTCCTGACTCTAGGCCCAATGCTCACACTAGTGCTCTCTCCTAAATGACAAAATGAACAATTCAGTTAGACCAAGACTTGTGGGTATATTTACTTGTATTCTACAAGAAGATATGAGGATATTTCAAAACTTGGGAATGAGGAAAGCCAAGCATTATTCTTCATGTCAGACTGTCTAATGAAGGTTGCCCTAATTCTGAAAGTTTTTGACTGTCTAACCTGTATTGAGGTTTATGACATGAATACAGTGATTCACTCAAGTTAATGTGCATGGTAATATTATTTTATACACATTAGAATTGGAGCATTGTAGAGTATCAATTGGAAGGAACCTCAGGACATGGCATATCACCGTAGGAAAAGACCCAGAACACAGAATGTCACAACTAGAAGGCCTTAAATTCTAAGCAGAGGGCTCTCAACTTGATCCAATAAGCACTAGAAACACTGAAAGGTTTTGTTTAGAAGAATGATATAACCGGTTCTGTTATTCTGGAAATAGTATAGATGGATTGGAGATGGAAGAGAGTAGAGAAGGGAAAACCCCTGAAAGCCAGTGGGCCACTAACTGGTGTGTACATGCATGCATGCTTGCGTGTGTGTGTGTGTGTGTGTGTGTGTGTGTTCCTCTGTCTCAGCAGCTGAAAAGCTCTCTGTATAGGCTTTACCACCTGAATATTCACCCAACACTCCTCATAAACTTCCAACACTGAGCCAACCCAAACATTGTTCCGTAGTCACATGCTCCAGAGCTGCTAGGGAAGAATGATTATTTCAAAAAAAAACCAAACAAACCACATACTATATTCCTATACTGATTCCTGGAGCTCTTGTTCCCATATATTCCTGTTGAGTCTGCTGCATTCTGGAATTTCATCTCCAGCTGGAGAGGCAGACTGTAGTTTTAATAATTTCTGTGATTAGAGATTTTTCAGATGTTATTTTACACAATCACCCTAGAAAGTTTCCCATACCCCACAACAGGATTATAGGACTTAGAGCTGGCAGGGATCTTAGAGATCTAGTACAACCTCCTCATTTTACAGAAAAACAAATCAAGACAGAGAAAATGTGCCTTTTCTAAGGTCATAAAGAAGAGAGCTATGATTCCTACCTAGGTCCTTTGACTTTAAATCCAGTGATCCAGCTGCTACAGTATGCTGTCCTAGTATCATTCCCCCAATTCTCTCCATTTTATAAATGAGGATACAAGTCACAGAGAGGTGGTGACCTCGATTGAACCAACATTTATTAAGTGCTCCTCTGGGCTGACAGAAGAGAAAGACAAAAACAAAAGCCCTGACCTCAAGGAACTTCTTTTCTACTGCAGGGAGATAGCACTTACATTGACAAGTAAAGGTGTAATGTAAGGTAATTCCAGTGAAAAAGTACTAACACCTTTAATTTAGGAGGTGGCACCTGGGCTGAGCCTTGAATGAAGATAAAAACTGTAAGAGGCAGAGATGAGGTGGGGGTGCACTGGAGATATGGGAGAGTCTGGGTTCCATGGGAATTATCTTTGATTCCTCATTCTTCTTCACCCCACATAACCAATCAATGGCCAAATCTTGTCCTTTCTATTTCTATGACATATCTCTAATCTAACCCCTTGTCTTTATTCAGGTCCTTATTATCTTTCACTTAAGATTATTGCAATGGCCTCTTAATTGTGCTCCTAGACTATCTGTCCACTTAAGAGATTTCCCTTAATCATGCCACTCTCCTACTTCAGCAACTCCAGTGGCTCCCTATTGCCTCTAGGATAAAATATAAATGAAACCTTCTATTTGTCTTTTAATGCCCTTCACAACTTAGACCCAATCTTTCTGGTTTCATTATGCCTTACTTCCCTTCCTGCACTCTAAGCTCCAGCCAAACCAGCCTCCCTGTTCCTCCTACTTGGCTCTCCATCGCCCATCTCCACCCACGCCTTTCCACTGGCTACTCTCCATGCCTGAAGGGCACGCCTCCTCACTTCTGGTTAGAATACCTAGCTTCCTTCAAAGTTCATCTAAAGTGACAAGCCTTTTGAGATGTTTCCTGATCTCTCCAGTTGCTGAATTCTCCCCTCACCCCCAAATGATCTGGTAATCATTTTGTAGGTACTTATGTGTGTGCATGGATTTTCCCCCAACAAAATATGTTTCTTGAAAGTAGAGACTGCCATTTTTGTTTTCATATCCCATAGCACCTAACACAGTAACGAGCATATTGAAGTACTTACTATTAACTAATAAAGAATAAATAAATAAAAGAAGTACTTACCATTGACTGATCAAACAGCTAGCATTAAGCGTCCTGGCTAAGGCTGAACTCAGGTCTTTGGATTTTAAATCCAGCATTCTTTACATACTATGCTGTCTCTAATACTTGCTACGTATGTGTGGTCATTTTATTTTGCCAGGTCTCATTTTTCCTATGTATAAAATGAAGACATCAGTAGATGATCTGAGGTTCCTTTCCACTCTGGGTCCTATAATTACAAAGGTGCTTCTTATGAACAGCTGCATAAATTCCAGGCCCAGACCCATAGTTCAGTTCAGAGTATAAGAGAGTGCTATGTTAAAGGAAACCCTTGTTAGTGCTCTGAAAACAAAGAGGGAATAATTCTTACCTATTATTCACTCAGAATGGTTATTAAGCAACTACTATTCAACTAAATGAACATTTATTAAATGTCTGCCCTATGCAAAGCAATATGCTAGGTAGGTATTGGAAATTGGATACAAAGACAAGATTATGAAGTTCCTACCTGGACTCAAAAAGTTTATAGTCTACTGGAGAAATATAACATGCACACAGATAAATTTTAAAAAATAATTTCAGGAAGAAAAGTGTACTGGCAAGTGAAGTGAATGCGGAAAATCTTTGGGTAGGAGGGAGCACCTGTGCTGAGCCTTGAAGGATGCCAGGGATTCTAAAAGGCAGAATTGGGGAAGGAGAACATTACAGGCACCAAGGATAGACAATTTGTGCAAAGACAGAGACAGAAAGTCAAGTTTGACCAGTTTGGCTAGAAGAGCGCATGAAGAGGAATAATAGGAAATAAGTTTGGAAATGTAGATGGAAATCAGATTGTTGAGGGGTTTAAAAACCAGGCTGAGAAGCCCGGAAATAGGAAACTGTCATTTTGTGAGGGACCCAGCACTGAAGAAAACCTAGACCCTGTTATTATGGAGTTGAGTCTAGTAGAAGAGACAGATAGGAAGAAGACAAATAACCATCTTAAGAGAGAAAATGTGAAAGTACAATAATGGAGGCACCAAGTGCTCCAGAATTTCAGGGAGGAAGGGTTCCAGGTGGAGGGGGTTGGGAAGGAAGCCTTCTTTATTGAGGAGATGCCATTTGAACTTGGCCTTAAAGGATAATGAGGACTCATAGCCAGGTGAGGGTAGGTAAGGAGAGAGAGATTCCATTTCTCAGGGAATGGTGTCAGCAAAGGTATGAAAATGGCAAAGTGCAGGTTGTGGTCAGGATCAAGCCAGACCAAAATCCACTCTGAATTGCCCTCAAATCTAAATAGGAACAATATTTCTGTTCCCATTCTCCCCCGCCCTGCCCCCCCAATAAAGGGGGTCATAGGATTTAAAGCTAGAACAGAACTTAGAAATCATAACTCATATTTACATAGAGCTTTAATGTTTGGAAAACTGTTTACATACATCTGGTTTGGTCTTCACAAGAACCTTCTAAGGTTAGTGTTACAATTATTCCAATTTTGTAGATAAGGAAACTGTGACAGAGAGGTGATTTGCCCTGGGTCACAGAGTCTGAAATGGGATTCAAAGCCAGGTCTTCTTCCTGTGTCCATATAGCACTTTATCTAACATGACATTCTTTCTCCCAAAATCTAATTCAAGAATTGTTTTTCGTTTTTTTTTTTTTTTTTGGAGTGGGGGGAGGTAAGGCAATTAGGGTTAAGTGACCTGCCCAAGATCACACAGCTAGTAAATGTGTCAAGTGTCTGAGGCTGAATTTGAACTCAAGTCTTCCTGACTCCAGGGCCGGTGCTCTACTCACTGTGCCACCTAGCTGCCCCATAATTCAAGAGTTCTTAACCTAGGGTCTGTGAACTTGTTTTTAAAAAATAGATAGACAACTGTATTTTGATATATTTGGTTTCCTTTGTAATCCTATGTAATTTATTTCATGTATTTAAAAACATCATTCTGAGAAGGGGTCCCTGGGCTTCATCAGACTTTAACAGGGGTCCATGACACAAAAAAAGTTAAGATCTTCTCCCATCTAATTTAACCTTCATTTTACAAATGAATAAACTAAGGACACAGAAAAGTGAAACGACTTTACAAAGAACACACAAGAACAGTGTTTCAAGATTAGAACTTAGATCCTCCACTTTCCCAGGGCTGGACTAACAGATCTCAAGGGTTCCTTACAGCACTAATAGTCTACATGTCCATGACTCAGTCCCTGCACATTTCACTCCTCAAATGCTTGCTGACTTGGGCAGATAGATGAAAGAGTGACTCACTAAAAAAGTGTGTGCCATTTTTACAGGAAACAGAAAAACTGATCAGCGAGCTCATCGCCAGCACAGCAGACACTCGAGCTATGATCGACACTATTGGAAGCAGCTTATTAAATGGTATCAAGTTTAGGATTGCCACCCTGAAAAAGAAATTAGACAATGAACATTCTACCAAGTTAGAGAAATTACAGCTTGTTGCCAGGGAACTTCAAGCCCCCAGACAGCTTTACCAGCAGATGAAAACTCTCTTGGAACAACATCTGAATGCAGTGCAATTCCTTCACGAAGATAAAAAGCTCAGGACAGAAATGGAGAGACTTATGGAAGGCAACTCTCTCCCAAAGGTCCCAGTAAAAGATAACATTTCCATCAGGCACTATTTTCAAGAGCTCATCAAAGGCATGAACATTACTGATTTTGTCCTCTCTAAAACAGACCAGGTGTTGGTGAATGCTGCCGAACTGTGCGAGGCCTGGAGGTCAGGGTGTCCAACACAGAGCGCTTTGTCAGGAGATATTCCAGATGAGATTTTCTGCAAGACTGTGTTGGGTTTGTTTCGGAAACCAAGTGAAAAGGAGCCCAACCTTCCTCGAAACCCATCTTGTTCAGCCTGTAGTCCATCCACTACACTTAGCCCCACACAGGAAAGTGACGCTGGGTCAAAAGAGTCAACAGTATAAGGCAATATTTAGGGCATGTAGATGAATGCTGCTTCTATCACTACAAATGCAGTCAGAAAGACACAACTACATTAAAAAAAAAATGGGCCCAAGTTGTCGTTTTTTCTTCTCTTTGAACCAAGGGGCTCCACTGGGAATATAACCTATGGGAATTTTTTTTAATGGAAATTTCATGTAGTTATCTCTTCATGCCTTACTCGTGGACTGATTATGTCCCAGGTCAGCATGTGGGTGCTTTCAATCTGAAAGAATCTGGGGGCTGAGCTCTTGGCTAATGAGAGGAGAAATTTAGCAGAACCAAAAATCTCTGATCACTTGCCATGGAATGTCAGTTTTGGGGTTTGACCTAAGAACAGTTTTCAATGGTTAGAAATTCTATTAACACATTTCATTCCACATTAATGAAAGCCTTGGAGGGACCCCTACTCATGCTTTCACCCCCTTTGTTTCCCCCTTTCCATTGAATGAAGTAACTGCCGGGGAAAGACTCCTTTAGGAATCCTGCAGCAGTTCTGTAGAATGGAAGGAAGTTCTTCTCCTTCCTTAATGCTTGTCAAGAGAATAAGTCTTAATTAGTAGACGGCATCATACAGTCCAAAGGGCACTATTTATGACCTTTTCTGACCTTGTGGGAAGTCACTTCTTTCCTCTGGGGCTCACATTCTTTTTCCACGAAAACACTCAAACTCCAAGCTCCTTCTACCTCTAAATTCTATTCCATTAAAAAAAAAAGGCACCTATAAGACCCTTAGTCTAAAAGGGTAAAATGATGGTTCACATTTCTATAGTGGTTTCCAGTTTACAAAGCATTTTTCTCCGAATAGCCTCGGGAGGTAGGTAACACTATCTCATAGAAGAGGAAATAGAAGTTTAGAAGAGGTTAAGGGACTTGCCTCCCATTGCACACATAATTGAGTTAAAATAGTAAAAAGCAGAGCCAAAACTGGAACTGGGGCCTTCTGACTCCTGTCTAGTCCCCTTTCCACTGGAGCCTCTTACTAGGGTGTTCAGCATTGGGCTGGGGGTTGTTGAAGAGTCTATAAAAGAAATGTAAAATGTAATCTCTGCCATCCAAGAGTTTACAATCAACTTGGAGGCATCCATGTTCCTCCCACTATGGTAGGTACCAAGAGGTTTTAAAGGAATTTTAGTTAATTGTATTTTTTAAGGGTTTTTAAAACCTCCTAATTATCCATGAGAGGTAGGCTGTATACTCTAGGAGTCCGAGAGTCCCAAAGGGGAAAATACAAATATGTTATACAGGAAGGGAAAGTTACCCATTAATATCTATAGACGTATTAGCACCTCCACTAAAATTATTCATGATTACCTTCCGGTGATACTGAGACTGACTAATGGAGTACAAGGTATGACATGTCCTACTAAGCTGAAAAAGTTTTGACTATGGGTCCACAGATGGAATGTATTTGTCATCTGTGGACCAGCCTAGATACATATGCATTATCCATAAAAGGCTGACCATGGGGCAATTAACCTTTCCAGTTACAACTCATGAAACTGTGTACTGTGATATGGAGGAGTAGAGATGAGCATCAGTGAGGGGAGCATCTTCAACAATTAAACACATTATCATATTAGCTAACTAAGCACAAGGTTCAGAAGGTAGAGGTTCCAGGAAAGGTAAGTCTTGATGAGTGAGGAGGGAAGAAAAATCTGGAATATGTCTCAGCCAGGGAAAACAGGTCTAAATGCTTAGTGGGATACCACAGTGAGTGGTCTTGTGTATCTTAAGGGCTGGGGAAGAAGGAGATGGGATATGGGGAGGGAGAAAAAGGAAACCAAAAGCAATTAATTTACTGTTTTACTGCAAGTACTTACTACATATAAGTCATGTAATATTTCAATGGGCTCCCACCCCATACTCCCCTAAATTAGAACTGAGTAAACTCTCACCCAGATTGCCCTCCTTTATCCACCCCTACACAAGCCTGACCCTGCTGCTCTTTGGGGCAGCTGCTTCCGGCTGCCTCACAATCCTAGCAAGAAGGGACTAGGTAGAGATGAACAGTTGAGCATACTATTTAAAAGCAATCCTAGTCTGTGAGATACTGTCTGGCATTTGGCTCTTGCCAATTTACAGCAAAATCTTGTATACCATGGGCACTCTGGTTCATCAATAAGAAATGTTTGGGCCTGTCGTTGGGGACATTCCCCCAATGAGGACCTCTACACAGTCCCATTTCTTGGTTTGATTGGTCTTCATCATTGCACAAAGCCTCTATTCTCTAAGGCTTTGTGTACTGTACACATTGTAGACTTCTAGAAGGCGAGGCTGTATTATTATCTCCTAACAGCCTTCAAACATGATGACACTACTCACAAATCACTAAACTGGGAGTTAGGAGACTAGGTGAAAGTCTTAGGTCAGCCACTAATTTAACTGTGTAACCTCGGGCAAATCATCTCTCTCTCAGCCTTTGTTTCTAATTTATAACATGAAGGGCCTGGATTAGATGATGTCCATGGTCCCTTCCATCTTTACAATCTTCCATTCTGAGCTGTTATAACCTTGCAATAGCTTAAGGCATCAGTTCCCTTGAAAGATAACAGGATTCTGGGAGATTAATTTTCCATCAGGTATTTTTCAACCAAAATTGTGTAAACCAGGGCTGTAATAATTTTTTTTTCTGAAGAAAGAAATTATTCTTTGTTATGCATGTGTTATACAAGGCAGGGTTAGAAGTCAAATGTTTCTGCTTTGTCCCTCAAATTCCATGTCTTGCCAAGTTCTATTTCAACAAACTTCTGAAGGCATAAGCAGTGACATGTCAGAAATAAAATTGAAACTACCTTCACTAGTGGCTTCTATTATTGGGAGAAAATGATAGTGTTCCAATTCAATATAGTTCAACAAATATTTAGTTATCTACTATACATAGAGCACTTTGCTAGGGAATTCACGAAACTTACATATGTCTGGCTCACAGTCCAGTTTCCTGATATTGATCACTTACATCAATCAAATCCCAAACCTCAGTAACTACAAGCTGACAACTCATTGGATACAAATTTTCACGCCTGGTGATAGAGAATGTAAAAAGAGAATCAGAGAACAATCAAGCATTTATTAAGTACCTACTATGTAACAGACTGTTCGAACCTCGGGTGAAACAAAAACAAAAACGAAACAGTCCCTTTTCTCCTAGAGGTTACACTGTATCAAGAGAAGATACTATGTACCTCGTGAAAGAAGTCTGTACAAAGTAGCAGCTGCGGGGGAGGGGAATCAGGACGGAGCCGAGTTCTGGAGGAAATGAGGCATTCGTTCTGAGAAGGGGGAGCCCGGGCACAGGCCCAGAGGTGGAAGGCGGAGGACAGTCAGGATGGTTGGGGGGGACAGGGTGCCCTCGTGGGGGAAGGGGGGTAGAGAAAGACAATGAGCTCGCTGGAAACGTGGCCTGGAGGCCGTGAGGCGGGTCAGGGCCAGACAAATGGACGCTCACCGGGATCACCGAGAGCAGTAAAGAGGGTCAGGAGCGTGGTCCCAGGGCCGAGAGGGGCTCGGGTAGCAGGCGTGGGGGAGGGGGACTGACACAGGAGATGGAAGAGGGGGCTTTCAAGAGGGCTTCTCCCGGGTCGTCTCTAAGCTTTCTTCCTGCTTTAGATCTGCAGCCCAAGGTCACCCCAAAGCTGGTCAGTGGCAGAGCTGTGACAGAAAGTCTGGCCTTGTCCCTATGGGCCACAGGCCTTTGCAGGAGGGCTTTGGGGGTCCGGAGACCTGTGCTCAAATCCCGGCACTGCTGTGTGACCTTGGGGAAATCACGGAACCTCTCTGGGCCTCAGTTGGCTCCCCTGAAAAAATGAGAATGGATGCCAGCTCTGGCCCTGTTGCCCCCTTTACGGGTCGTTTGTGAGGGGGAAACTATCGCCAATCGCGAATCCTGGGCAAACTTAGACTCTCTGAGTTGGGAGGGGAGGGGGGTCGGCCGAGGAGAGTCCCCCAAGCATGGGCCTCTCTTCCCAATCCTCAGCCCCTCCATCACTGCGGGCCTAACGGCTTCCCTGCGGCCACGTGACGGCAGTCCTGTCAATCTGCGGCAGGCGGGAGCGGAGCTGGGGGCCAGGCAGAGAGGGTGGCCACAAGGCCTGTCACTCCTCGGTTTCCACAAATGGGAAAGGAGGATCGAATCCGGAGAAGGCGGGCTCAATGTCCTCCCTTCACCAAAGGGAGTCGGGAATCTCAGCCTCGAGGTGGGCGGTCTCCTTTTGCTTTAGTCCAGTGGGAGCGGGAGAAAGTAGGCGCGGAGGGAAGGAATGGATCGGAGGAGCTGTCATTCCTTTCTTTTCTTCCAATGAGGAGCCAGGGAGCTGCCAGCTCCGCCAAGGGGACCTACCTTCCTTCCCTCCTTCCCTTCCTTCCTTCCCGCGATGCCTTTACCTCGGGCTGCCGCGGCGGCGCTCGCCCCCGCGACTCCATCCGGGTCCTCACCGCCGCGGGTTACCCCGTACGGCGTTCCGGGGAAGAGGCCGGCGATGGGGGCCCGAGGCTGGCGACCGCAGGCGGCGGGCCCGGACTTCGGTCCTCCCCTCAGCCCTGAGGTGGGTGAGGCAGGAGCGGCCGCCATTTTCCTCGCCCTCCGAGGCGGAGGAAGAGGCGGCGGCGAGCTGTGGTGGGAGGCGGGGGGGAAGAGGGGGCGGCGGCGGTCGCGCCAGGCGTGGAGGGCTGGGGCCCGGTTGGGTGAGGAGCCGCGGCAGGGCCGCTTCATCCCCAGCAGGCCTGGGACGCCCAGATAGGAGCGGAGTTGGGCTGGGCTCGGGCCGGTGCCCGCGGTGACAGGTGCCCGCCACGCTGGGCGTGGGGGGAGAGCGGGGAGTCGGCCCTCTCCTACACGGCCTCTCGCGCCTGGTCGGAGGTAGGCCCTGGAGGTTACTCCCGTCGAGAGAGCTGGCGGCGGGGAGGGGGAGGGGAACGTGGGGAAAGAGAGAGTGAGAGAGCGAGAGAGACACCTTTTCCCCCTCCCCCTCCCCGCACTTCAATCAAACTTGAGGCGCCTGAAAATCCCTCCTCCCCGGCCGGCGCTCATTGGCTGACGGCGCCCATTGCCCCAGCGTGAGAGGCCGCGGGGCCGCTCGGGCCTCCGTCACTTCCGCTATCAGGTTTGTGGGCAGGGGAGACCTTGGCCTTAGGGGTTGGGATGAAGGAGGGAAGGTAGGGAGCGCGAGAGAGGGGAGGAGAGGAGGGAAAACTTGAAGGGAAGGGGTGGGCCGGAGGTGGGGAGGGAGCGGGAGAGTTCCGAGGGGACTGCTGGATTCCTTTTGACTTCCCTTTATCTATTGGGCTATTTGCATCCTCCAATCCCTGGAGCAGCTGCTGCTGCTGAAGCTGAAGGTCTGCTGCAGCAGCCGCCCTTGGGGGCGGGGTGGGGGGGGGAGGGAGAGGATATTCTGTCGGAAAGGAAGGAGGAAATTGTTCGTGGGGATGAGGCTTGCTGGTTTGAGCAGCAGGTTTGCTTCGTTGAGTCACCGGAAACAGCTTTAAGTACCAGTCCTCGAGGTTTGCCTCTTTATTTAGCTTTCTAAAGCTAGATAAATTAATATTTATTTTGGGGTCATTTTGGGTCATTTCTGTGAGCTCTTGAAATCGAGGCCCTTCCTGATAGCTAATATACTTACTGTGGGATGCTCCAGTATGAACAATATGTTAACCTCTATGTCCTTGGCCAGAAATTACTTTTTTACCTAACATTTCCCCCCTCTGCCCCCCTGCCTACTGCTTTAAAGGTGGTAGACAGTATTTTTATTTGGAGGAGTGTGTAATTTTTTTTTTTAGCACACAAGTTTGTGAACTGATTTTTAAGAAAAATCTTATTGATGAATAAAATGGGGTAGGTATAGAATTGTGAATTCCACTTAGGGCTTAATTCTTGGTGGAATATTTAGAGACACAAGATTTTTTTTTTACAACTTTATCACTTCTGTTTAATGGTCTTCCTCAAACCCACAAACATTGAGAAATTGTGGTGTGAGAACTCATTGTGCATTCACCCAGATGGCCAGATACTATTCTTTGTTTCATAGATACTGTATAATAAGTTGGCAAGATATCCTTGGGGTTCTGAAACAGATTTTAAAGACTTTTTCACCTTAATCCTTTAAGAAGCATTTTTCCAAACATGTTCTTGGAATTTTTAAAAATCAATTGCCCCTTCACTGTGTTTGTACTCCAATTCACATGCCACAGGTTGGTCTGGGTTTTAATATATATACATATATATGTATATACATATTCTATAAGAAAGAGGTTGGTATAGATGAAAAGATTTTGCTTAAGAATTACTGTTAACAGGAGTTTCAAGATAAATTTGTGGCAATTTAAGTCATTAAAAGTAGAAGTTGGAAAAATCCTTCTTTGAAATTCCTTTAGATTTACGCTTATGTTTCCATATACAATTGAAACTGCCTAGTACTGTCACCATCCACACTGGTTTGAATTTTTATTTTTTGACAATGCTTCGGCATCATCTGCAGTCAATTATGATTGATTATGGCCAGATATTACAAGAAACAAGTTGTTCTGCATCATAAGGTAATGATCATACAGTAACACATAACAGTGCTTGACAGAAAATTGATGCAAGAAAAATTAAAGGAAGTTTACAATTTTTTAAACTCTGATTTTTTTTTTCCTCAGGGTCTTATATTCCATTGAACCAATTTAGGGGAATACTTTTTTTTTTAAAAAAAAACAACTTGCTTGAAAATTAGAAAGTTTAGCATTTATTGCCCACAGAATTTGGGGAAAATTAATGAAACTCTTTCAAATGTGCTTTATGAAGAATGGATATCTAGGGAATTAATCTAGTCCAACTCATTTTACAGAAGAGGAAATTGAGGCCTTAAAAGGTGAAGTGATTTTAC
The DNA here is from genome assembly GCA_028646595.1 of Phalanger gymnotis. Taxonomy (NCBI): domain Eukaryota; kingdom Metazoa; phylum Chordata; class Mammalia; order Diprotodontia; family Phalangeridae; genus Phalanger; species Phalanger gymnotis. The sequence goes on from CM053624.1 coordinate 328,987,389, forward strand.
CCATGGGCTGTTAGTTGGCACATTGAATTGAGTGCCTAACTTGGAATCAGGAAGACTCGTCTTCCTGAGTTCAAATCTGGCCTCAGACACTCATTAGTTGTGTTACCCTGGGCAAGTCAGTTAACCTTGTTGTTTACCTTAGTTTCTTTGTAAAATAAGTTGGAGAAGGAAATAGAAAACCACTCTAGTCTCTCTATCAAGAAAACCCCAAATGGGGTCACGGAGAGTCAAACACGACTGAAATGATTGAACAGCAACACATAGAACTAGCTAGTGTAGTACTGAAACTAGAACCACAGTTTTCTGACTCCTAGACCAGTGCTCGTTTACTCACACAACCTGAAAGCCTTTTTTTTTTTTAATAGTTTTCATATAATTGCTGTTAGCATCAGTGGAACTTCTTGGCCATGCTTCTATTTAGTGGGATATCTGCCATATATTCAGATATTTAATATCTTGTTTATTCAGTACTCTAGATCTTTCCACTTTGTAGGTTCAGCAGAGTAGTTCTAAAAGTTATTTTCTTCCTATTTTTCATTTAATAGCTGTAGTCTTTTCCAGTATTAAAAACATTGTGTGTTTCAGTCTGTGAAACATGCTTTCGTGTTTGGAGAAATTAATTTTTTATTAACGACCAACATGTCTATAATAGAAAGAACAGTTATCTTGTTTTGGAAGACCTAGCTTCTAGTCCTGGCTTCTACTGATTCATTGTGGGCTAGTCAGTCATTTAATCTTAAGACATGAGGGAAAAAGGTATAACACTTTAAACTCCTTCTCTAGGTTGTTAGCTGCTAAAAGGTTTTGTTTTTTTTTTTTTATTTCGGAGGGGGTGGTTAGTTTTCCATTTTATTCTAATATAATGGCTTTGTAAAAGATACAGTATTCCTGAGTGAGCTATCAAAATTACTTTGCATGACTTTAGAATTAGGTTATCTTGAAATCTTGGTCATCAATATACTAGGTTTTTTTTTTTAACACTGCCTTGACATTTTAAGAGTGAACTTTAATAAGTAACTTTAAAGTCTCCTTGCATGGAATTCTTATCTTGTAAGTAACTTCCTTTACTTCCCAAGGTTATTAAAATGACTAACAAAGTAGACCATAATGTACTTTATTTCAGAAATACATTCTACATAATGCAGAATTATTTTGCCACAACAGAAAATTCTAATTGGTTAACTAGTTGTTTTTCAGAAAGTAAAGTTACTATATACATTTGCAAATTTAAATGGTGGGCCAAAATTGTGTACTGATTTCATTCTTTGCTCATCTATAAAATTAAGAGGTTGAATGAGTGATCTCCCAAAGTCTCAAATGATATGATTATAAGCTATGATTAGCAGCTTTTGTGAAGTTAGTCTTTGTAAAACATTTTCATTCTTTCCCCATATTTTATGGATTAAAGATTTCTTTTTTGAAAAAAAAAAGGCTATTCAGAATTCTGAGATCTAGGTTATATTCTAAGAAAATGCATATCGAGATGATAACTATCTTTAACAGACTTTTTTAGGGAGTATTTTAAGAACTTAAAATGGTGTTAAAATGATTAATGGTAATGATGAATCCTGTTGCTGACTATTTTAGTGTTTTAACTTTAATTTTTAAATTTATTTTTATTTAACATTTTGGTATATGTATTTTTATCTCTAGTTGAAATAATTTTACCTCTTTTATGTTAACACAATTGTTAATCTTGAGTTTCATTTTCTTGTGGGTTAACATTAAATATATTACCTAGAAAGGATTCACTTATAAAATACTGCCTCATTTTCTGAGTTAATAAATTCTTAATGTTACATTATTTGTGAGGCCATCTGAGCTTCCTAACAGCCAAGCAACATCTAGAAAATTAATCGTAATTACCAGAAATGAAGCTAGTTGCAGTAAATTGTATTTCTTGAAAAAGTTCGATAACCAGAATTTTTCTACTGTACTGAAAAAAAAAATTGGAAAGGGGCTAGATATAGTCAGGTGTCTTGGTTTCAAATCCTGACTGTTCTATATGGCTCCTGTGGCCTTGAACAAGTTAGAGCTTTTTAAAGCTGTAGCTTCTTCGTCTATAAAATTGGAGGAGAGAAGAGTGATTGGAGTCGATTATCTCTTGTCTTTTCCAGGTCTAAATCCTGTGTTTCTATGAATCATACTAAATTATATTTAGTTCAGAGAAGTTTAAATATGTACTAGCCTAGTTCATTAAAACATGTTAATCCTTATAGTTATGGAATGTGTCATTGTTAAACTATTTCCAATTTGAAATTGAGATATAATCAATTTAGGTCAGTTCAGGTGTGCTCTGTATTAGTGACCAAGGATATGACAGGCTTTGAGGACTTAGAGAGTACAGTTTAGCACTCGTAGTATTGGAAAAGATGCTTGTGCATTAAGAGTTGAAGACCAACCTACAGCTCAGTTCACTTTCATTTGTATGAAGTTTATTGAGAATGTTAAAAACTTTTTGGTTCTATTTTGGACATTATAGGCAAGTCAGTTAATGTCTGTAATCTGTCACTTAAAAGAACATTGAAGATATTGTGAATTTCAAAGTATCCTGATCACCTGTGGAAAAACTTGCCTAACAAGACTTGAATATTTATAGGGTATTATAATCAGATTAATCATTTAGTTGGTGTTGGAAGGTATCATAGAAATCTTGAATACCCAGTACATAGATTTAACTAAGTTTATCTTCTTTAGTAGTGCTTCTGACTTATGAGATTGAGAAACTGAGCAGATTTCTGTTTATTTTTAAGAAAGCTCCATTTAAAAAACTTAATTCTTATTAATGATTTCATTTTAACTGTAACTAGAAATCTGATGGTTAAAGCAATGTTTTGGAATTAAAACATGATGAACTGTTTTCTGATGTAGAAATAAACAAACTTATGTGAAAGATCAGAAATTGTACTTTTCATTGCTCTTTAACTTTTTTCCTAAGAATTTCAGCCTGTGTGTAGATAATTTTAAGACTTAACTCCCTGGGAGGTACAGTTATATCATACCTGTTTTACAGGTATAGGGTATCTAGGTATCAAGGTATCTAAGCCCTAGATCAATAATTCTGTGGTTTAACCATTTGAATTACACCATTGTACCTCAGGAAAACTAACAAACGAATCCATGTAGAGGTGAAATTAATTGGTACTTTCATTTTAGTCATCTGTGTGAGACTTAGTATCTCTATCAGGTATCTTTAAAACTTTAAGGCTCAAAGGTCATGATGAGTTACAAAATTTTCTGCCTTTTGCATACATGTTTGAATGCTTATGAAGATATTTGTAAATGTTTATGGACTTGTCTATATGGATTAGATATACCTTTTAATATTAGAAGTACAGGTGCAGAAATATACTAGTTTTTCCGACTAGATGCCTATTTAGAACAAGTTACACATTTCCTGTAATTGAGGAGCTCTTCCAAGGTGATATATTCATAATTTTATGAAGAATGACAAAAAATGAGTCATATAACATTGATTTTATATCTTCAACATCATTTTGACATACCTTTGTAAACATCATTAAATCCAAATGAAGTTAGTTGGCAGACCTTCTCTGACCTCTTTCCCTTCCATTTAGAATTGTAAAATAGTACAATAAAACCTTGAATGCTCAGGGAGTGGTATTTCCTGGTTAACCCCTTTAATTTTAACATCGTTGGAAACATTACTTATGTGCTAATCTTTGATCCTAAGCCTGTCCTGAACATCATTCTTTTGATTATTTGAGATTGCTTTGTTATTAAGAGTCATTATTCTAAATGTTGTCCTTTTATCCTGCCTTGCATGCAGATAGTCTGAATATCTGTGGGATCCAGGACATAATTTGAAAGTTTATTTTTTAAACTAAATCTAAATATATATTGTCCTTGTCTAAAGATGAAATGTTTTGAATGGGAGTAGAAAGGTAGGATTCTGGCTAATTTTATTTACTTATGTCCTTTATCTTGTTCTCCACCCCAAAGATAGACTGCCTCAAGTGTAACGCCTCTAGACAATTTATGAAGACCATCTAGTCCAACCTATTTTTCTGAAAAAGAATGAGATCGAAAATATTACTTAAAAGATAACATAGCTAGTTCGTAGAATGAGGAATAGCTCAGATATCTCTCTGATGTTCTTTTTATTATACTATGCTATCTTTATCAATATCCATTTATTATAATTTAAATCCCCAAAGAAATCAGTCGACATGCCCAAGGTCAACTAGTGGTTGAGCCAGGATTTGAACCAAGTTCTTTTTACTTGTAAATTCCATACTCTTCCAGCCACGTGGAGCTTCCTGTATCCTTGCTTCATCAATTTTGCATCTAGTTTCATATTAGGAAAAATGTAATTAAATGAAATCTTCAATTTTCATTCCTTTCCTAAGGATCTATTTTGTGGTGAGGGATAGAGTTGACAGAATGTGAATTAGAATTTTGTAATTGGAGGTTTTAATGTATGATCACCAAGGTGTACCATATTTTACAAAAATTGTGAAAGAAATCATATCTTTGTTACATTTTTGCCTTTATAAAAACTTGTAGTCCTCTAGCTTGTATAAGACTTTCTGGGTTCTGTATCCGGATTTTAAATTAGATTAGGAAGAAGTTGAATAAGTTCTGTGCTCCACTAGTAATTTAATTTATAATAGAACTTTTCCAAAGAATGTCGTCCATATTCGTTTAAAAATAAGTTTCTTTGTTGTTAGCTTCCTAGAGAATTAAAAGGAATGAGATAGAATGAGGTTCTCCTTTATTGTGCAGTTTTCTGATTAATTTAACATATAGTGTAGAAGGTTAACTTTTAAATTGTAGGCTAATAAATATTTTAAAAATAAGGCAGTTCTTAAAGCATGGTTATTAAAAGTCTTTTATTCCTTAAACTCTTAACAGCTTTGTTTCCTTGCCTCAAAACTTAATCCTCAGTTATTTCCACAGCAGCCTATTATGATGTTGAAAACCGGATTTCCAATTATTAAGTCATCAGCAAAAGCAAGTAAGATTGTTATGTCTTTTTTTTTTTAATGTAGCTTTTGGCAGAAATGTATGTTTTAATAATATGGTAAGCATCTTTAAAATTTAGAGTAAAGAGAGCACCCCTAAAATGGATCAAGACCCTAAGAATCATGGAGAAGATTAAAGTTGGGGAGAGTCATAGAAATTGTAGCTATGAAAATCTTATCTTGACAGCTTCTGTATACTGGGCTATATGAATGGGATGGGTCCAGTTGTTCACAGCCCTTTTCTCATATTCTGCTTCATATACTTGAGATTTATTAGGGATGTATAAAAGAAGACAAGAACTATTGGAATGTGTGTAATTTTTGGTAGCAGCGCTTATATGACAAAAGTAACAGATACACACAATCCCCTATACATCATGTAGCTTCTACCATGCTTTTTGGGAATTGTGCTGAAGTGTTTGTGTGTTTTGAAACTGTGATGAGAAATATATATACAGAATCATTTTATAGTTTGAACAAAGCTATGAAGCACATAATATTAATATACTCATTTTTCAGATGATGCTGAGGCTTGCCAAGATTGTGATTTATCCAGGGGTCAGCATAGCTAGTAACATCCATAACTGAATTCAACCAGGTCCTTTGACTTTGAGAAGTCAATGCTTTTTCTGCTATCGCAATCTGCCTGATGTTACACAGTGATACTACATAGTTGGTTCAGTATAATATAAGTGTATAAACTATACTTTATAATTCTTGATCCCGTAATTATTTGTTAAATGCCATCTCTGAAAATTTAATTTCTAAGTACAAGGGGGAAATACAGAAGGAATGATGTCTAAATTCAAGGCACCTATACTCTGCTATATAATTTTTCTACATTACAGGGTTTGAAAGGGAAGGGTCATGTTGGCACAGGAAGGAATACTCCTATCATTTAGATACTGAATCCACTGAACTATTCACAATAAGCAATAAATATGTACTATGTGCCTAGAACAGTTGCAAAATTGAGATAGGATGTGTTGAGACGTTTGGATGAGACGGTTTTAACTTGTTGGCCTTCAATGTTCTTTCTAGCTCTGTAATTATGATCTTATGGTCCATCCTTCTATGGAGCTTTTATAGTTTTAATAATAAACCCCTTTGAAATTAAAATTTTGGTTACTCAGCTTCACTATATTTGTGTGATTCTTCAAAGAACTTTAAGTTAATAGTGTGGGAAAACTGATTTAACTAGTCATTTGTATTGAAAGTCAGCAAGCACTTGAATATCTTAGGAGAGATGAAGTTGTTAATTTAATTGATTGTTTCTGATTCTAGAGTTGTTGCTTAGATGTTTTTAGCAAAGCTCTTGCCAAATAAAATATTTCCCAATTTAAGGTTTTTATTACCAATTATTCTTCAAAGGTCATTTGAATTCCTAGTTACTCTGGAAAATTGATTTAGAATTGAAGGTAACCATACCTTGGATTTACATACTGCTTCCAAATTATATCATGAAAATAAAATATTACTAAGTCTGTATTAGCAGGCAGTTTCAAAGTATCTGCATATGAATGTTAGTTTTTTGTATCATGCCGCATTATTCTAGATTTCTGGGTTATCTGCTCAAGTGCAAAGTCTAGTCATCTTTATCACTAGGGATAAATTGTAAATTAATGAATTAGGGTTTTGGTATTTATACATAATTTATCAAAGCTAATAATTTTGTTTAAGCTAATGATACGTGCCTTGATTTTGGCCACTTCTAATTTCCAATGCTAGGGACCAAAGTCATTTAAACTTTCTGTAATACCTCTAATTAAAGTTGAAGGGTTTCCCTTAAACTAATAAATTATTATTCTTAACAGCAGGCTCTTTTACAACCAGTTCGTGTGTATATAATTTGGTAACTGCCTATGGTAATAATGCATATTATGAAATCTGTATCAAAGCAATATTTATTAGATTATAGTACTGAATTCTGTTATCGTGCACTTAGCATTTGCTGCATATGGGATACAGATATGTTTTATTTAAAAAGAAAGGAAGTTTTTAGGATCAGGCTCTTGTCCCTAATCGTCAGTCGCTATGACAAGTTTCTTGCTGCAGTGAAGTATTAATATGACATTGATTCAGCTGACCAAGCAAGGTAAATGATCTTTGGCTTAGGAATGGATAAATGAATAGGATTTTTTAAAATGCATTTTTTTCAAGGTAATTTTGAGGGTCAGTCCAAGACAAATTTGGGAATTATTCCAGATTCTAGCATTGCCTGCCACCTTCCCATTTTCCTTTCCATTGTAAAAGCATTTCTTTTCTTGCCTCTTTTATGTCAGATAACATTCCCCATTCTTCCTCTACCTCCATTCTTTTCCCAGCACATCTCTCTTTCTTACTCTTTAAATTTTTTCTTTTAAATCATCTCAGTCATTGTCAACTCATACCTTCGCCCTCTGTGTACATTCCTTCTAACTACCCTATTAATGATAAAGTTCTTAGCAGTTACAAGTATTATCCTGCCCCCCGTAGGAATACAAACAAATTAACTTTATTGAATCTTGTATGATTTCTCTTTGCTATTTAACTTTGTTTTTCTTCAGTCTTGTATTTGAAAGTCAGATTTTCTATTCAATTCTGGTCTTTCCATTAGGATTGCTTGAAAGTCAGTATTTCATTAAATGTCCATTCCCCTGCCCCCCTGAAAGATGATACTCATTTTTGCCGGATACGTTATTCTTGGTTGTAATCCTAGCTCCTTTGCCTTCAGGAATCTCACTTTGAAGCCTTTCAGATTCTTTAAGGTGCAAGCTGCTAAACTTTGTGTTATTCTGACTGTCGCTCATAGGTATTTAATTTGCTTCTTTCTGGCTGCTTGTGGTATTTTCTGCTTTACCCAGGAGGTCTAGAATTTGGCTGTAATATTCCTGGGAGTTTTCAATTTGGTATCTCAGAAGGTAACTGGTGGATTCTGTTTCTGCTTTACCCTCTGGTTCTAGGATAGTGGGCAGTTTTACTTCATAATTTCTTGAAATATGTTTAGGCTCTTTTTTTTTTTTATCATGACTTTCAGGTAGTCCAGATTAGCTGTTTTTTCCAGTGAGATATTTCACATTTTCTTGTTTTTTTTTTTCCTTTTGATTTTGTTTCTTGATGTCTCATGGATTCATTAGCTTCCAGTGGCTCAATTCTAATTTTTAAGAAACTATTTTCATGTGGCTAATTCTGTCTTTTAAGATGTTTTTCTTTTCAGTGGATTTTTGTGCCTTTTTTTTTTTTAACCATTTGGCTTATTGTTTTTTAAGATGTCGTTTGCTTTAGTATTTTTTAGTGCCTTTTTTTTTTACCAAGCTATTGATTTTCTTTAAATAATTTTTCCTATCATTCTCATTTCTTTTCCCAATTTTTCTTCTACTTGTCTTATTTGATTTTTAAAATCCTTTTTGAGCTCTTCCAGAATTCTTGTTGGGCCTGCCAGTTTACTTTTTTTCTTTGTGGTTTTGCTTATCTATTGTTATCTTCTGAGTTAGTAGTTTGATCTTTGTCACCATAGTAATAACTTTATGGCCAGGTTCCTTTTTGTTTATTTACTCATTTTTCCAGCTTATTTCTTTACTTTTATTTTAAAGTTGGGCTCCGCTCCCAAGGTGTAGGGTATGGTGTCCCAAGGTTCAGGTTTTTCATGCTGCTGTTTTCGGAGCTAGGTCTGGGGGTCTGTAAGTTTTCAGTGCTTCCAAGGTGGTATTACCCAAGGAGAGGTGTGGTCACTGCTCTCCTGGCCTGTGCTCTGGTTTTTACCTTGTTCTTCTGTAGCTGCAGGTGTTAGCTCTCCTCTTGGCTCTAAAACTGATCAATTCCCTGATCTCCTACAGCTTCAAGCACTAGTGCTCCTTTCTGCCTTGGAACTGAGGCCAGAGCCCCTCCTCCCTTGTGAGCAACTACTAGCACTCTTTTCTACCTTAGAACTGTGACCAGGGTCCTTGATCCCCTGTCCCCGCAAGTGCTAGTGTTCCTCTTTACCTTTGAACTGCATATGCCCAGTCCAGGAGATGTCTTAAACCCAGCACCAGCAAAGGGTTCCCTGTAATCTCTCTCTAATCAGGTATCTGACCCTATTTGTGGGCTTGAGAGCTTCTGAAGCTGCTCCTGCTGCTGATAACCACCTCCAAGGCTGTGTTGTAGGCCAAGTCACCACCCTAATGACACGAACTTTTCCTGTGGACTTTCTAAGTTGTCTTAGTCTGGAGAATTGTTTTACCCCAACCTTTTGTTTGGTTCTGTTGCTCCAGAATTTGATTTGAAATGCTATCATAAAATTATTTGAAAGGGAATTTGGGAGAGTTCAGGTGAGTTCCTGCCTCTACTCTGCCATCCTAGGTCTGCCCCCTTGCCAAGTTCTAACAGTGTTAAGAATGATTTATTAAAATTTAATTTGGTATTAAGATATGGAAAAATAAGTTTGGTGGTTTCTTTATTCAGCAATACTCTGTAATTTTAGTTTTCAAGTCAATTTCTTAAACTTAATTTGTTCATTAACAGTTTAAAATCACATACAGGAAAACAACAGGATCACGTCAGCGGAAGAGAACACCATTATTTTGCTTTTTTTTTTTTTCCTTGATCTCTCGACTGGTCTGAGCTGAGATTCTTTCTCCACTTCTACCACTACTAAAACAATCTCCACTGTGGGATGAGGTAGTAGGTTGTATAGTTTTAGGGTCACACCCACCACTGGGAGATAACTATACAATCTACTGTCTTTCTTAAAGTGGGAGGAAATCTTCAGGAATATTGTTTTCACTTGAAATAACTAAATGGCATAGAATAGTTTGATCATAACTTACTGTAATGTGCATTATATAAATTATATTTGAAGGTGCAGCATTCATTTCACATTTTAAAAAAGGAAGCAAAATTTTATTAGCAGCTGGGTTAAAGGGAAAATCTACTTTCCCACATTTGTGCCTTAAAAATTCATGGATTTGTATTTGTTCTTAAGTATATCTCATGTTATTATGCTTCTAATGGCATAAACAAATTTGTATGAGTTACAAAGAAATAAAGCAATTACTAGACATAATTAAGTTCTGTCTGCTTAGGTTAAAAAAAAAACAAACTATCTTACACAGTTCCTTATGTCTGTTGACTTGAGAACAGTATTGTTTCCACTGTAATTATTAACTTAGATTTAAATAAGGTTCAGATACCGAAGTTACCATATAAAGCAGTTTGAGAACAGTGAATATGCCTTTTTGGTTTTATTCTTTCTCTAAGTACTTTTTGTAACTCTTTATTTTTGGAACTCTAGATTAAGCAAAAGACATTTTTTGTATCATGTTATGTCTAAAAAATTTTTAATGTGTAAAATTAAAAGTATTTATCATAGCTATGTTAAGACAAATGGTTTCATACTTGTCATCTTTCTGAAAGATTTTGATCATCATTGCTTAAGATTGCTCTATCAGAGTGAGGTAGTAGATTGTATAGTTGTGGGGTAGTGATTTTACCCTGTTCAGGAGATAACTATACAATCTATTGCCTTCCCTGAGGAGTAGACGTTCTACTGTTCTTTGCGGTGATTTGTATCTGCTTAATTTTTCAAAGTTGGGAATATTTGAATTCATAATCCTACTGTTGTATTTTCAGATTTACAGAGAAGTTTCTTAAAACGCTGATTTTACAGGTACAATCATTAAGAGTATACTCTATACTAGCCACATAGAAGTCTGTATTCACCTGATCTGGCTTATTGGTCATGGACAACATATTTTAGAAAGGACATTGATAAGCTGGGAAACCTCCAGAAGAGGGCAGACAGAATGATGAATTGATACTATATTAAAATCAGTTTAGCCTACCAAAAAGACTAGAGGAAAATGATAGTTTTCTTCTAAGTATTTGAGGAGCTGTCACTTGGAAGGGGGATTAGACTTATTCTGAGAGAGCAGAATTAGGAACAGTAGGTGGAAATTGCAAAGGAGCAAATTTAAGCTTAAGAGTAAAAAAAAATTCTAACAGTGACTCAGTTCATGAGAGTTCTTCATAGTTAGATTAAGTGACCCCCTTTCCATGTCTGCAGTAGAGGGAATCCATGTCCAAGTGTGGTTTGTTTTTATGAATGGCTCCTGAGGTCCCAGCTCTGAGAAAGAATTGTGAGAATATCCTGCTAAATCAGGGGAGGATTGGCATAGTTTTTATTTGAAAAATTCAACATACAAGCAAAAGACCACCTAAAGATAAAAAATATTCACATCCTATAGCCAGTGAAGATAAATACTGCTTCTTCCTCATCTCTTACTACCTCCTTCCCCCAAAAGCCAAAGAAATCAAAATACACCGTATTTTTCTATTCACAGAAACAATAATTTGAGAAGCAACAAAAGCTTGAACAGATAAAAATAAGACAAATTCATATTGTAGCAAAGTTAAGTGCTTTTGAACTTGATGTTCTTCCATAGTGTCAAGAACAGAGAAACTACGCAAACTTAACTCATCTGAAAGACTTGCCACATATAAACTAATCAGTATCCTTTCTGATTGTCAGCAGTCTGTGCTTCATTTTCATCATAACCTTTTCAAACCTAAACGTCTGCCAGGATTGAAACAAACATGCAGCCCGTTCAGGTTTTCTTTATTTGTGGTGCATTTCCAAATATACCAACCAGGGCATATTTCAGCAAACTAAAAAGCTTGAAGCAGACAAAAAGAAAAAAAATTAAAGGTATAAAATGGTAGTGCATCAGAATTGCAAGGAGGGATGTTTGTGTTACAGTATCACTCTGCAACCAGGACATGTACCTGAAGATGTTCTATAGTCAGCAGCGTTTGAAAGTACTTGCTCCACAAGTAGATCCTACCTGCTGTTTGCTTTATAATCACACCAAATGCAGTAGCAGTGATAGTATTATTTTCCCTTACTTGAATTCTGAATCTGAACTTTTCAGCAGAATGAACTGACAAAATTTTTCAGTTTCTTGAAAAAGTTTCACATTGTTTTCATAAGTAAAACTGCACTTAGATTCTTAATCAATTTTTTAAAATCTCTGGCACAGAATGTCTAACAAGTACAATGTGTGATTCAAATTCAGTAATTTCTAAAGAAAATATTAGACTGCAGTGAACACTTGTTTTTGCATTCAGTCATTTCTACCCCCACCTCCTTTGAACTTTTTATTTGTGGCAAAGAAAAACCAAAAAAAAAAAAAAAGCATCCAATATACATGTAATGTATGCAACAATCTGTCCTAATTCCCCACTCCTCTCCCGTGAAGAAAGATGTGTCATTTGTTGTCTGGATCTTCGTTAGTTTTTTCACTAAGGAGGAGTCAACTTCTGTATTTAAAGTGTTTTGTGAAAAACTAAAATGCTATGTGTAATATTAGCTATTTTAGTGAGCTTTTCATTTAAATTATTTTCAATTCTGTATAGTCTCTTTGTTTTGATTATTTCCACTGCATGCATTTGTAGAAACTTTCCCACATTCCTCTGAATTCCTCATGCGTAATTCATCACAAAAATATACATAAAATATTTAAGTGATAATCTGTTACATGCCATATATGTCATAGTTTTCCTGAACATTCCTCAACTCCTGGTTTGCAGTTTTTATTAACTGAGTGTCACTATGAATATTCTGGAACGTATGGACTTTATCTTTCTCTGGTTTCCTTGGTTAATGTCCCAGTAAATTCTGAGATGACCGATTTAAAGGATGAGGATGTTGTAGTCACTTTTCTTGCATAATTACAAATTGAAATATACTTTATGTTTCTATCAGTATGCTTGTTGCCCATTTTTGCCCGTTTGCTGGGTGTAAGCTATTTGAAACCTTTTACCTTGTAATTTCTTATTGTTAGTGACTTAGAACATATTTTCATGTCGTCATTTATAGCTTGCAATTCTTATTTTGAAACTATATCCTTTGTATTCATTTCTTAAATTCATTTGTTGTTTGATATAATGGAAAGATCACTAACAAGGTTGTGAGGGAGACCTGGGCTTTTCAACCCAGTTCTCCTGATTTAGGCACATTTCATTTTTATTGGGAAATTTGGATCAGACTTAAGCTATCCCTAAGATAGCTTCTCACTCTGAAAATTGATTTTTATACAGCAAGTACTGTATTAGTCCCTTTTACATGTTTTATAACTTTGGGGTGTTCATTCTTTTTGAAGATTGACTTTAGGTCATGGAGTGGACAAGCTATTATGGTACTGAATGGCTGCATAGATATTCATCCATTATGATTGCTCTCCTATGCTGCTATCATGTTGTTTATAATACTAGCAAAGCAAATATTAAACTATTCCTTATTTGCTATAGAACCAAGTGTTTTGAGCCTAATACATTTCACTTGGGCTTCTCTCTTGTTCCGTTTCTGTTTTTTAAAAACTGATTGAGGTATGATCACAAATTTGATTCCTACTACAGGCAAGTTTATCCTTTTTTCTGTGAGTACTCAATATAGGAGGCTGCATTGATTCTTCGCATACCTTCCATTATCAGTTCATATTTGGACTCTCAGAAAATGTCAATTTTGTAATGCTCTAATGGTCTTGGTAACATAAAAACTTATTGACACTGCATTTTCTTGTATTGACAGTGGTGTTCCAGAAGAATATTGCATTTTTAAGGGTTTTGGTTAATTTTTACATGTGTATATTATTTGTATTTACTTTATACTTATATTGACTTGTAGACAAGTTATCATCCTGTCTCCCCATCTAACTTTAAAAGCTTTGATGTAAACAACTGCTTATAATATTTGATTATTTGATGTTTGTTGGATGTTTGTTTTTGTGAACTTTATAAACCCCAAGAACTGAAGACCAAGAGGAGCCCAGTTGCAACTGTCTTCCCACTCCAAAGTATAGATACTTGCTAACATTTCTCTGACCTGTCTTCTGACCAACCTCAACATAAGTTCCTGGTTTCTAATCTCTTGAAGAATAAATGGACTCTAGTACTGTTTCGACTCTATTTCCATTTGTTTGAGAACTAACCATACAACCTCTAAAAGAGACAAAACTTTTAATCAGAGAGGAGGTACTGAATCTTCTGAAAATGTCTGTGGCCCTTCCAGGCAGAAATACGTCTTGTTATTTCATTTAATGGTACTGTAAGATTTGTCAGTGCATAGAAATTGTAAAAATCACCCTGTTCTCCAGTCTTCCCCAAACCTTCATGTGTCCAGAATGACAAAGAACATTTGTTCTGTTTTCTAGTTCAGATCTTTAAGGGTTAAAGGGAAGAAAATACATCACCTTCTTTGATGTGCTTATTTTCCAAAGAAGACTTGAAAAAGTCTTAGTATTATTTCATTAAATTTCTGGTATTTTTGCACAGACACTTGCCCCACAAATGATTTAGTGAGGGATGAGTTAGGTTTTCAAACTGGTCATCTACATACCATTAGTGTAACTGACTATTATTCAGTTTATTCATGGGTCAGTAAACTCAAGAATGCAATGCAGTTTTAGTGTTAGAATTTTCTAGAGAATGTGGAGCAACAAACTAAATATGCTAGAAAAATTAGTGTTAAGGCACTTTTTTCCTTCATTGCTCCAATCTTAAATAATTTCTTTTAAGAGCTTGAGAAATTATCATGGAGGATGTTTTCTGTGCTAGATTTATTAGGTGCTGTCAAATAATGTTTACGATATCGCCTGCTGTGCTTGATTGAATCATTTCTTTTTTAACATTTGGTTAAAATAATTATATAAATCAAACGAGTATAAATGTTTGTAGTCTTAACAGTACGAATAGAAGGAATAATTGGTCTAAATATTATGAATGTGGCCTAAGCTAACAGGTTGGTTCACAGTGCAGCTGCCAGATAGAAGAACTGCAGAAGAGTGAATGGGCTCCTAGGAAGAGGTAGTAGGTTGCATAGTTTTAGGGCAGGGATTTTGCCCACAAGGAGTTAACTATACAACCTGCTGCCTTTCTTAGGGCTCTATTATTACAACGGAACCTGTTTCTTGGCTCAGTTTAAGTAGATGTTTACATGTTAAATGGGGGTGAAGGTGGGAGAAAAATAGAGCCATACAAAAGCACAAGTATATAATTAGTGATGCATATTGAAGTGATCAGCAGGTTTGGTCACAGCCTGAAATTACTAGGATTCCTCAATAAAAATCATAGCTACTGAATTTATTTAGATATTAAAAGTATTAGCCCAACAATCTGAAAATGGAGTTTGGTATCACAAGATGAACTTGGGCACAAAATCTGTTTAGTTGTATTAAAAACTTCCTCTACTATTTAATCCAGCAAGGTCAGTGTATATATCATTGATTGGGGTGGGGGACATGTTCTTGTAAGCTAGGTCTTTGAGCTTAGAAGTGTTGCATGATATTGTTTAATTCTCATTTTTTTGTTGGGGCTATAAATTGTTTCTTTAAAATATTGTGGATTTTCTTACAACATCAAGATGCTGAACATGGGTACTTATGCTATTTTGTAAATGATTATTTTAATATGGAGAGAATGCTAAAACTCATGTTTTTAGGACATGCTTAGAAAATTTCAGTGGTGGATTGCTTAGAACTTTATTCAGGGATAGATTGCAATTAGATGGCCTTGGAGCTTTGCAACAGATTCTCTGAAAACCAGGTGCATCTAAATGTCTGTCAACTTTCCTTATTCTCACTTCCCTAAAGAATAAATAGCATCTTCTAACATGTTGGGCATTTAAAAATGTTATTTAATTTAAATCTGTATAGTAAAAATGTTGAATGTTCAATTTAATTTCATTTTTCCCCACAAAATTTTAACAGTGATTTTAATTAATTTGCGTATTGTGAATTGTTGCTTACATGTAGGGGAGAGTGAGCTATCAGCAAATAAAAACCTGTTCCAAATCTGGGTTTGTTGTTTTTTTGTTTTTTTTTTTTTTGTCTTTCATTCACAAGAACTCCAGTTTCAAGATTTACACATGCCTAAGTCAAATCAAGTCTCGAGGGGAGGGGAGGGCTGAGTGGAATCAAACTGGTGACTTCATTGGGGTACAGAGCTCAGTGTAAGAATTTTCTCAATACAGAGAAGGAACAGATAAATTGTTAGATCTAGCCTCAATTTACACGTGGAGAAACAAAGGAAAAGGTGCTATTGCTTCAAATCTCACAACTAGTGTCTTGAGGTGGGATTTGAACACAGGTCAAATTTGAACCTCTGCTGTACTGGATTGAGGCCAGCTCTCTTCCCTCTTCAATATGCTATGTTGCTTCTTTTGTCTTCAGATTTAAAGGTAGGTGTTGGAATACCTTTTTGTTGGTCAGGGCTCTCCCACCCTAATTTCTAGGGAACACCATTTTAGGCATGCAGCCTATATATTTTATCAAGTGCCTATTACATGCCAGGCATGATGTTAGCCACTAATGATAAAAATAAAGAGTGAAACTCCATACTATCCAATAATAGCCTTTTGCTTGCCTTTTTGTCCATTCCTTAGATCACATCTACTTTTGTAACATTTTGGTTTCTTAGAATGTTTAAAAAAAAAAAATTTGGGCTATCCTAAATCTTTATGATAATTTATTGTTACAAGAGTACGTCCCACTCTCACCCATGCTGACCTACTTGCACCTATCTTGGTTTTGCAATTTCTAGCCTTAGAGTCATTTTCTTGAGATTAAGTTTAGTAAACATTAAGCATCTGCTCTGTACAAAGTACTTCCTGGGTGCTAGCATAAAACTTCCTACCTTGGGAGCTCTAAGAGCTTGTGAAAGAACAAAGATGGTGACTAATAATTGAAACTATATTATAGGTAAAAAGTACTATATAAGGACCTAAGAGTTTTTCAATAGTGATTAGTGACATTCCTGATAAGTTGGATAACTTGGTAAGTAAGGTTAAATTAGAAAACCCCAAGGCTATGTTCCCCTTTAAAGTTTACCTAGCAAATGATGGAAGATTGACCACAAGATGAGAGGGGTTAATCAATGTATCACATAAAATTGGGAAGGATTACTGGGGAGACTGCCTGTTTCCTCTTCAGTTTGTCTCAATATTAAATACCAAATGATTTAAGTAGAACTGAACTATTGTGCCAACAACTGGAATTCATTTCTACCCTGGAAAACATTGGATAGTGACTAAAAGTTGCAAAGGACTTTTTAAAACCTTTAATAACCCTGAATTAGGGGAACTGTGATTAATCTCTCTTTAAAGTTTAGGAAAGTGAAGTTTGGTTAAATTGTGACTTACACATGGTTATAGCTATCATCAGAAGTTTCAAATCCATGTCTTCTCCCAAATATAACATTCCATCCACTGTACCACACTACTATAATCCATATGGGGGAAAAAATGCTAAGCCAGCCCAGTGAGCCATCTGGCTGCCAAGGCCTATATAAATATTCCTACTATCAGTCTCCATAACTGGTATTTTTTTGTTTCTGTGTAAGAAGTACCATAGGAAGAGATACTTCACCTATAAGGTGAAATAGTAGTTCTGTTTGCTCAAAGCACATTTTGGCTTTAAATTAAGGGTGGG
This sequence comes from Phalanger gymnotis, assembly GCA_028646595.1. Taxonomy (NCBI): domain Eukaryota; kingdom Metazoa; phylum Chordata; class Mammalia; order Diprotodontia; family Phalangeridae; genus Phalanger; species Phalanger gymnotis. Next base: position 329,004,814 of record CM053624.1, read on the forward strand.
GAATCTGTGGCCTTGAGGCCACATGTGGCCCTCTAGGTCTTCAAGTGCAGCCTTTTGAATCCAAACTTCACAGAACAAATCCCCTAATAAAAGGCTTTGTTCTTTAAAACTTGGGACTCAACAGGCAGCACCCAAGGACCTGTAAGGCAACATATGGTACTTACACAAAAAACAGGGCAATAGCTAGCCACTGGAGTTTGCTGAATGACCTGTGTGGAAGACATTGAAATGGGGAACAAATTCCCCCAGCTCTATTGGTCCATTTTTATACAACCTGCAAATGGGTTTTTGCATCCTTAAATACAAGAAAACTTGTATTAGTAGGCTATTGTAATAGTAAAGTTAAGAGGTCCATATGAGGACTCATTTGTACTCACCTCACTTAACAAGTCTGTTCAATTGTTATAACTTTAACGTCTCCCATCTCTTTTCTACTCATGCAACTACCACCGCTTGTATGGACCTCTCACCTTTACTATTACAATAGCCTACTAAAACAACCTGCTTAGCCTTCTACCTGTTTTCATAAGGCCTATGTAAGGCAAGAAAGTTTAACACTTAAAGTTTTCTTACTGTTTTAAAATGATTAAGTGTCTTTGAGTCTTACTAGATGATAAGCCCCAGGCCCAAATCCCTATCGGGTGCTAAATCGATGTGGACGGGAAGCCCTCAAGGTCCTAGGGGGAGGTGCTAAGCAAGAGCTTAAGTTCTGGTCGCTCAGATGAAGTTTGATGATGGCTAAAGAGTACATAAAAAGAGAAGACAGAGCTATTTGCTTAGGGCTCTCACTCTTGATGGCACACTGATGTGGAGACTCTGGGCAGCTGTAGTTAAGAGCCCTCCGGCTTGCCCAGATGTCCAGACTTGGTTAAACTCAGGTAACTATGAATTGGGATTTAAATCAGACAAGGTCTGTCTGTTGATGTTTATAATTTGTTTGTATTTGCTCTGAAGTTCAGGGTGCTGGCTTTTCCCTGAACTATGTGAATGATATTTGTATGCGGGATTAAAGTAAGATTGTTCACCCCTTAACATTGCTTTCCTTAGTAAAGCAGATCAAAAGAACTTGGGCTTGCAGCGTTCCGTGAGCTGATTGTTGTTGGTTTTTCACCCCCACAGCAGCTCCTAGCCAGATTGTTCAGACAACTGAGAAGTTTTTTTTTTTTAAAGGGGACAGTAGGTCAAATAAGTTTGGGAACATCTCTTCTAGTAGGTGAGTATCCCAAAGAGATTTTTAAAAAGGGTGGGGGGTAGAGAGTGAAGACCTATTGTACAAAAACATTTATAGCAGCTTTTTGTGGTGGCAGAGAATCAGAAATTGAGGGGGTTTCCATCAGTGGGGGAGTAGCTGAACAAGTTGTGGTATATGACTGTAGTGGAATACTATTGTGCTATAAGAAATGATGAGGAGGATGTGTTCAGAAAAATCTGGACTTACATGAACTGATGCAAAGTGAAGTGAGCAGAACCAGGAGAACATTATATACAGTAACAGCAACATTGTGATGAACAGCTGTGAGTGAAATAACTATTCTCAGCAATACAATGGTTCAAGACAATGCCAAAGGACTTATGATAAAAAATGCTATCTTCCTCCAGAGAAAGAACTGATAAGAGTCTGAATGGAGATCAAAGCATACTATTTTTCACTTTTTTCCTATGGATTTTTTTTGGTCTGTTTTCTTTCACAACATGACTAATATGGATATATGTTTTGCATGATTTCACATGTATGACCTATATAAAATTGCTTACCTTCTCAGGGAGAAAAAGAAGAGGGAGGGAGGGACAGAATTTGGAACTCAAAAAAAAAATTTTAAATGCTAAAAATAGTTTCCACATGCAGTTGGAGAAAAAAAAATTTAAAGGTTGAATAAAAAGAGGAACCAAAATTATCCATGTAAACAAGCTCCTCTTACTAGAAAAGCTAGTAACAGACGACATGTTACTATCAAGTGGAATAATACCATTTTGTGCAAAATGTGAAAGAAATATCTAAGAAAAAACAAATAGTGACATACAGCTTCAGGAATTGTAGTCAATCTAAAGAAGAAAAAAAGCATTAGGATTTTCCTGGCCAAAAGAGGAAGCCTACCTTATATAAATATCATCACTAACATTCAAACTCTTCCATTCCTGTGCTGCTTTCATAATAAATGGGCTTAGGAGAACACTTGCAAGGAGAAATCAGAAGAAAGGCTTCTTTCCCAGGCACTTTAAAGAGAACTTGGCAGCAGAAATGTATCACTTACAATACCTAGGCAACTTTGTGGGTCAAGTGTTTGGTAAATGTACCGGAGTAAGGCAGTTGGAATGGTCACATTAGCATGCATAGTAAACTCTTTTGAAGTGGGTAATGACGAGGTTGTACTTTCCCTTAACAAAAAGAACCTTCAGTAATTGATATATCCATTGCCTGGCTGAAGAAGAGAGTACTGAGTTTGCATATGGATCTCAGTGAATACCAGATCTAGCCCTTAAAACAGAAGGCATTTATCACATTACATACTTTTAAGTTGTCTAACTTTGTACAGATTCAGACTGAAATGAAGAAAAAAATTCCAAAGAATTCAACCACATAGGTACATGATTGAGTAATACTTGTTTATACAAGCTACTATGTAGTTCCTTACATATTTTATTAGAGTGAAAAAGCTTTTAAATCATGCATGTTTGTATCCTTCATAGAGCCTTAGATATAGTAGGGAAGCAAACAGTTGTTAAATGATTATCATCACAGCTTGCCTTCTAATTTATTGGTCAAAATTTTTATAATTTTTAATGTTCTTTACTAAAGGCAGAATGAAGAGACAAAATTATAACTACTACCATCTTAAATATGTTATAGATTGAAGAAATATGCCCTTAAAATGCTTTTGCCACATTTTCTGGACTCCACACCCACGATGCTCACATTGTCACATGACACATGTGTGAATCCACTACAGGGAGAAAAGAAAAATGCATGTAAATGAAAAACATGTAACAAGAGTTCAACGTTACCAATTACCCTCTGGAGTGAGTCACCTCTTTAAAGACAATATCATCTTTCCAAAGGGTTCTTGGCCCTTAAGGGCTACCTGGGACACTAGATGTGAGATTTTTGAGAACTCAAGTGGCTGCTGTGGAGCAAGAAAACATTGTTGGGATGTTTCAGACTGAGTGACAATCACAACCTTTTATACTCAGACATCCAATCTCAGGCACTAAAATTGCAAGGAGCACTCACACTGGATCTTTGCCAAACAAAGGCCTGCTTTCTATTGGATTTGTAAGGTTCACTGGTTCAGTAACTAAGGTAGTATTCATTCAAATGAAAAACAGCATTCCACAATGCTTCAGAGTATCAAAATGAAGTGTTCCAAAGAGGTGAAATTTCAAGATTTATATGAAAACTCATGAAGCGATTCTAAGTCCCCTTAGAAGATCCTATTCCCATGCCTAGATGTCAGCCTACTTTAAGCAAAATTCAATACAACAAAATTCTAAAAGCCTCCCAATAACTGAATGCAGTGCCTTGAAGTTGCTGTAAAGGGCACCTGAACCATACACAAAACTGCCCCAGGTTACATCTCAATAAATGTGGGAATAAAGGCAGGAAACAGTAAGTCTCACATGAATTTTAATTCTCCCACAGAAATCGCCACTTTAAACAGATTTGTTCATTCTCACAGCCATTAGGTCTCAGACCTCTGATGTTCCAAGTGTGCCTTCCCTGAGGTCTTCATGGCCTTCATCACTTTGCATAACTGAACCCCCTGTTTTTGCAAATGCTAACCTTGCTATCCAAGCTGAACCCACAAGAACAGACACTAACAAAACTGTAGACTCTGCTTAGGAAATGGGACTTAGGACTATTGGTAGTAAATCGACATCTCTATGGCATTTAAAGCTTTTCAAAGCTCTTCCCTATCATTTTATCTTCACATCAACCTTGGTAGGTAGTGTAGTTAACACCTATTTTCCAGATGAAGAAACAGACAGTGAGAAATTACCTGGACCACCTATGAGATCCCCCTAGTAAGTGATAGCAGCTCTTCAGAACAACAGCGTTCTTTTCCCTTTTCCATGTGTACACTCGTAGAGAGATGTCCTGGGAGGAGGTGACAACACGAAAACTGTCCTTAAAATGAGAAGATAGGAAGTGAGTTTACCCAAAATTTAAAAAGGGAGAATGATGGTTGAGTACCTGAATCATCATACCACCCATATGGATGTGATTGTCTGGTGATGGTCTTGAAAGGATGCTAACATGTTGCCAGTCATTGAAAAGATTGTCAGCTCTGATCCACATCCTAGCAGAATGATGTCAGTACCATGGCTTTCCAGTATATGAGGCCTCCTGACAGATTCTGGCAATATAAAACTTGCAACCTGTTGTGCTTTTATCATTAAAAAAAACAAAAACAAATAAATAGCTCACATAGTAGCTAAAGCTTTTAGCATCTAAAAATTATCAGTCCTAGAACAATTAGTAAATATACAGTGACCCAGTCACAGGCACATTTATTGCATTTATTAAATACCAAAAGATAGCTAAGGTTTGTGAAAGAAAGGGTCAAATTAGGGTGAGGTATCTAAAAATTCTAAAACGACTAATTTTCACTAATATCAATGTTTCCCATCCATTGTTTTTCTGATAATGAGCCAGCAATTTTAAAAATCTGAGAAACTTTGTGGGTTCTAAACTTGGAAGCCTATATTTCCATTTCATTGGTGGGAAAGGTGGTAGGAATAAGCTAAGGTGAGAAAGAAGACTATTTTACTTGTTCTCAATTTTCATCTAGTGCCTAGCACAGGGCACTGCAAACAGTAGGTGCTTACCAATTAGATAAAGCAAGCTTCCACAATAAGTTCTGGGAGACACCATAGTACAGAAATAAAGCTGGTTCTAAGTCTAAATCCACCTTGATCCTACAATATAGATCTGGACCTTTGATTTTTAAGTCCTGTCCCTTACATCACCAATGCTTTTCAAGATGTTCTACATGCTAGTCATGTCTCCTAAGCCATAGACATAAAAGGCCTAATCACCTTAATAATCATTTCTCTAGGGGCAGCTAGGTGGTGCAGTGAGCAGACTACTGGCCCTGGAATCAGGAGGACCTTAGTTCAAATTCAGCCTCAGACACTTGACACACTTACTAGCCGTGTGACCTTGGGCAACTCACTTAACTCCAATTGCCTTGCCTTCCCCACTCAAAAAAAAAAATTTCTCTAGCCTACATATTTATATCTCCAAGAATCACAGAATTTCAGAAATGGAAGGTACCTCAGCATCTATCTACTCTGACCCATGTCTGAAAAACGACCCCTACTACATCATACTCAACAAATGGTTACCCAGTCTTTACTTGAGAAACTCCAGTGAAGGGGGGAAGTTCATTAACTTTCAAGGTAGTCCACCCACTTTTGGATAGTTCTTACTGTTTAGAAGTTTTTCTGACATCAAGCCTAAGAATTTCTCTGAATAACTTTTACTGATTGCATCTAGTTCTGCCCTGTGGGGCCAGGCAATATATAAAATGAATTCATAGAACTAGGAGGGACTTGAGAGATCGTTTAATTCAAACTTTCGATTTTACACAAGGGGAAATCAAGGTTTAGAGATGAAGTGATATGTCAAGGATCAGACAGCTAGTTATTGGTGCATTACATTCTAGAATCCAAGTTCCTGCTTCCTAGGGCAGGGCTCTTTTCTCTATACCATACACATGCATGTGCACGCACACACACACACACACAGAGTATGTGTATGTGTGTATGTCTCCTCTCTCTCTCTCTCTATATATATATCCTCTATACCACATATACTATGTGTGTTTTCATTAGTGAAAGAAAAGTACAAATTTTGACTTGTTATAAGGGGTGAAGCACACAATTTGAGGAAAGAGTGAGCCTACCCAGTATTTCCACTTTATTCTTGGATCGTTTTGATCCTATATCAAAAGTGGTGACAGACAATTTTCTGGTTCCTCCATCTTCATGCAGCACTATTAACCTGGCTGCCTCTTTGGGTGCCCAGCTGACATTCCGACATACCCCAACAGGCAGGGAATTAGAAAGAGGCTCATCTTCAGATGGTCTGGTCAAGGAATCTGTATGAAATACCTGCAGAGACATCACAAACACCATTGCACGTATAACCTGAACCATTCCAGGAACATCTGTGCTTAGGGCAAATTCTTGAAGGTAGGGAGCTGGCCCAGAAGGATCTTGAGACTTTAGTGGGGGCAGTGGCCCAGCCATGCAATTGGATGCTTTAGGTTGGTGAGGGACAAGCAGGAAGCAGGCCCAGGAGATAATGTTTGCCTTTCAAAGAAACATGTACCACCTCAGATGCCAGCAGCCTGGGGCAAAGTCTCATACATTCCATGCCAGTTAGAGCTCTGGGTCCAACTAGATATATTTGGGGAGCAATACATGAGATTAGGTGGATTTACTGCAGAGAAATCAGTAGCTTTTCCTAAGTTAGCTCCATCCTTATTCTGCTGGCTATAGGACATCATTATGTACCAATGGTATTACCTGATTTCAGATTCTGGTCAACAGTAATAGTCACACTGAGTGATTTTACTCTGATGGCAGTGGTTCAGTTAGTAGTCCAATGAAAACAGCCAAGGTACAATCGCAGAACTTCAGAGTTGTCAGGGACCTCAGGGGCTATCCAGTTCAGCCAATTCCTTTTATAGAGGATGGAACTAAGACAGGAGTAGGCAAACTTCTTCCTCACTTCCAGGCCTTTCCCCTACCACCTTCACTCAGGAACCTCTCGTACTTTAAGGTTCACTGTACACAAGTACAGCAGATTCTAGAAACTGGTCATTCTTCCTCCCTTCTCAAGCTTGCCTATTTCATAGTCTTCCCCTCTACCTCAAATCCTGCCCTTAAACTTGATGGCTCCTCAAATGCCCTTGCTCCCCAGACTATCCATTTCCTTAACAACTCCTATGATCTATACCTTCACACCAACTTGGCCATGCACAGATATGATCAGACCCTTGATTCCTATCATCACCCACATGTGTTCCACTTTCATAATCCAGAACTCCTGTAACTGACCATAACCTCCTATCCTTCCAGTTCACTTCATACTTCATACTTCACCCTTTCCGAGCCCAGTCTTCAACCTCAAAGCAACCTTGAGTCATTCTAGCCCTCTCTGTTTTCCCAGTCCATTACCTTCTTCTGGCCTATCTTTTCTCTTCAAAATCTCCACTCTGTCATTAATCAATTCAATTTTACACTTTCCTCATCCCTTGAATACCTTGTCCCATTCTTCTGTTACCATTCTTCATCTTCCTGTCCCCAATTCTGGATTATTCCTATCATTTACATTCTCCATTCCTACTCACAAACTGTGAAACATTACTAGAAAAAGAATCATGTAACTGTGCTGATAGGGTTCACTATAAATTAATGTTTTCCATTCTCTATTGGGTCCATATTATTGTGTGACAATCATCTTTTCCCTGATGGACTCTCTGATACTTCCCACAATGGTTGTTCCAATTTTTTTTCTCTCTCTCAGCTCCTTGAGGGCAAAGACTGTCTTTTTATGTCCCCAGTGCTTAGCACAGTGTTTAGCAATTAGGTAGTGCAATGGATAGAGGATTGGGCCTAGAATCAGGAAGACTCATTTTCCCGAGTTCAAATCCAAACTCAAATCCTTACTAGCTGTGTGACAATGGGCAAGTCACTTAACCCTGTTTGCTTTTGTTCCTCATCTGTAAAATGATTTGGAGAAGGAAATCACTCTAGAATCCTCACCAAGAAAACCCCAAAAAATGGAGCTACAAAGAGTTGGACACAACTGAACAACAACCAAAATGGCATATAGTAGGAGCTTAATAAATGTTTATTGGCTGACTTTTTCCAAACTATGTCACCTATGCTCTGACCTTCTTCATTCCCCTCTCTCTGAAACTTATACTCTGCCCCTTGGAACCTGAGCTCTGGTAGGCAAATCTTTACCTTATGTTACCCAGAACCATGCATCCACATCACTTCGTGGCCATTTCTAAAACATTCCACATGGCATGTACCCTCCTCCTTCTAGCTCCCTTTTATGTACTGTCTTCTCTAATTAGATGACTTTTTAAAAATATTTTTATACTTTCAGTTTAATTGATGTATGTTGTTTTTCCATGACATCTATAATCACTACCACTTCATGAGAAGTCTCACGTAACAAAGTAAAACAGTTCATTAAAACTTATAATACAGAGATGTCATGTGAAAGTGCATGCAACATTTCACATCTGGAGTATAAACCCACACCTCAATAATTTAAAATGATTAACAGATTAATCTATTTTTTCTCTCACCATAGTCAAGCAAAACAAACCCAACACACATAAAACACTGTCTCTGTCTCTGTCTCTCTCTCTGTGTGTGTCTCTCTCTATCCCCCTCCCTTCCTCCCTCCCTCTCTCAAAAACTGCTAGGAAAACTGTACAGCAGTATGGAAGAAACTAGACTTACACCTCACACCTTATACAAACATAAGGTCCAAATGGATACAAGACCTAGATATTAAAGGACACACCATAAGCAAATTAGAGAAGTATAGAAAAAATTACTTATCAGATTTATGGATAGGAGAAGAGCTGATGAACAAACAAGAAACAGAAAAGCTCACAGAAGACTAAAATGGATTACTTTCATTTTATAAAAAGTTTTTTTCACAATTAAATCTTGTAAAGCTAAGAATAGAAGGTAAACAACTATAAAAATATCATTGCTGCAAGTTTTTCTGAAAAAAGTGTCATTTCCACACTATATAAGGAACTGATTCAAATCTATAAAAAAGAGCCTTTTACCAATTGATAAATGGTCTAAAGATATAAACAGGTGGTTCTCAAGAGAAGAAACTCAGTATTTTCATATCCATAGGGAAAAAAATTGTTCCAAACCACTAGCTGTTAGATAAAAGCAAATTAAAGCAATTTTGAGATTCCATATCACACCCATCAGAGTGGCAAAGATGACAAAAAAGGAAAATTATAGATGCTGGAGAAGCTGTGGGAAAACAGACACATTGCTATACTGTTGGTGGACCTGGACAATGAGTACAACCATTCTGGAAAGCAATTTGTAATTATACACAAATAATTACTAAACAGTATGTTCTTTTTGACCTATCTATGCCATTGCCAGGTCTATACCCAAAGAGATCAAAGAAAGAATAAAAGGTCTTACATGCACAAAAATGTTTATAGCAGATCTTTTAGTGGCAGCAAAAATAAAAATGGAAACTAAGAGAATGGCCATCAATTGAGCAATGGCTAAATAAGTTGTAGCATATGAATCTGATGAAATATTATTGTGCTGTAAGAAATGAAGAAATAAATGATTTCAAAAGGACATGGAGAGACTACTATGAACCTAGGTAGAGTGAAGTGAGAAGAAGCAGCTCAATTCATATTATGCATCGATATTATAAAAATGAACAATTTTGAGGACTTTTATAAACAAATGATGAATGAAATGAGCAGAATCAAGAGAAAAACTTACACAATACCATAAAAACAAGCAACTTTGAAATCAATAAAATTACCATTCATAATTCCCCTACTAGATGTGTAAGCTTTCTGAGAGTAAGAACTGTCACATACTTGCTTGACATTTGAATCCCCAGCAAACTAAACCTTGGCACATGGTAAGTGCTTAATAAATGCTTTTTCATTCATTCATTTCAAGCCACTGAAACTATCCCTCTCACCTACCTTTCAGCAAAGGACCCTGCCTCATACTAAACTGAAAAAATGGAGGCCATCTGAAATAAGTTCTCCCCTCTATCCAATTCAATACTCAGCATCACAGGCTCATCAGAGGGAAACCCTCCCTCCTCTCCCCCTGACACACACTCCCAGCACTCAATGCTCTCCTCCCTCACTCCACTGTCAGGAGAATAATGTTGCCTTTCTCCTCGCTAATCCCAGGTCTTCCATCTGTCTCCTCCAAAAGCTTGCCCTTTTGATCATCTCCTCTCTCCTCATTTTTAACCACTCATTCCTTCTCTGCTGCCTACAAATATACCCAAGTTCCTTCATGTCTTAAAAAAAGAATTCACTTGGCCTTATCATCTCTTTGAGTTGTCTTGTATACCTTGTTTTCTTTTCATAACCAAGGTCCTGGAAAAGTTATATAGATGAGTTGTGTCCACTTTCCTGTGTCCCATTGCCTTCTGAACCCCATCATTTTACTGAAACTGCTCTCCCCCTTCCAAGGTCACCAATGGTCTCTTTATTGCCACATCCAATGATCTTTTCTTATCTTTCACCCATATCCAAGCAGTTTCCGAGTCTTGTAGGTTTCACCTTTTCTATAGCTCTCAGACCCTCCTCTTCTCTATTCACACCACAGCCATCCTCACCCAGGCTGTGATCACCTCTCAACTACTGAAATGACTTCATACTTGGTCTCACTTTATCTAGTCCTGCCTCTCTACAGCCTACCCTCCACACAGCTGACTAACTGATATTCCTCAAGCATACGTCTTTCTAGGTCACTTCTCTGTTCAAAAAGCTGCAGGGGCTCCCCATTGCGTCTGCAATAAATACACACTTCCTCTGTTTAGAAAACCAGTGTGGGTCCAACCTATCTTTCCATGCTGATTAAATATTATTCCCTATCACATATTCTACACTCCAACCAAGCTGGCTATCTGTTTCTTGCTGGCTGTTCCCTGTACATGCTATTCTATCCGCTACCTTGGTGGAAGGCATGGTTTATGTGGGAGTTCTAAGGCTAGCTGAGTACAATGGGATCAGAATAAAGGCAGCACTGAATGCCAGGCTAAGGATTTATTTTATTCTCTAGGCAGTGGGAAGTCTCTGAAGGGTTTTGATGTGATCATATTGCTTTGGGGAGACAAATCTGGCAGCTTAGGCAGAATTACCAGGAGGAGAGGGAAGAAGAGAGAAAGGTAGATAACAGGAAGGCCACAACTGAGGCATGTGATCACAGTTTTAGCCTGGGTGATGTTTGCAGGGAGGAAAAAAGGATGGAATGGATTAGAGTGAGATTTTGAATGAAAGCTTTTATTTCTCCACCACCTCCTCCCTCTATTGTGCCTTGCCTAACTTTTCAAAGCCTAGATTTTACCCCTACCACTAAAGTGCCCTCTCACTAAGGCAAATATTCTCATCTTAACTCATTACAAGCATAGGTACTGTGCCAATGATTTCATTGGAATAAGGAACTCCCAGATGTGGAAACTCCCTCTATCAAAGCATGCTGGCAATTTCGCTGAAACCTAGAGACTTACAGAAATACCTAGAAAACCCTAATAGGTAAAGGATCTTGCCCTAATTCACACTGTCTGGTACTTGTCAGAGAGAAAACTTGAAACCAGGTTTTCCTGGCTTCCTGGTCTTCTCAGTATCTGTCTAGTAACTCACAATAAAGAAACCCTGTGTCCTTGGGAAAAGAGAACTTAGAGGCCAGCAGGTACTGAGAAACAATTTCTAGGCCAGAACTGATCTGTCCTTCCACCAGACTTCTCTGTTGCACTTACATTCTAATGAGTATTGAGTTATTTTGTGCCTATGTTTTCTTTCTCCTGTTAGAGTGCAAGTTCTTAGCTTTCATCATAGAACACAGGACCTTGTACAGAATAGGCACTAATAACAGTGTGCTGAACTGAACTGAACCAAATGCTGGAACCTATTCCTTCAGCATGTCATCAATATTTCAAACTACACAACCTAGGGGAGATGTTTCTCAGAGAAGGCTGTACCTTTAGCAAAACATCTGGAGTCTCTGTGGAGCCAACTAATAACCAGTTCTTGTCAGGTGAGCAATGTAGCAAATTTATATGACAATTCTGAAATGCAGTAACTTGGGAGACCTCCTTCAGACAGGGAATTGTAAAGGTACGAAGCACACCTTCTGTAACAGCCACCTAAAAAAAGAAAAATTAGAGATATTTATAAAGCAGTAGGAATACACAGAACTCACAAGACAGATAAGTAGGAGCCTAATCTGGCACTCAAAATATGTTTATGGTATCTGAGCTCACACACCATAGGCTGTTTGCCTATTGGCTACTGCCAGCTTTGTTCTAAAAAACGATTAATAGCTGGTTAAGAAAATGGTTCCTGAAGATGGGATTTGGATTTGTGGACCACAGCTTAAAATACAGGAATAACAGGCTACCAGAGAAAGATGTAGAGCAATTAATAATTCATAATAGGAAAACACTAGAAGCTTTCCCAATTAATATAGAGTAAAGCAAAGGGGTCCCCTTTCCCCCACTAATTTTACATAGCCTAGAAAGGCTAGCAATAAAACAAGTGAAAGAAATTAAAGGCATAAAATAGGCAAAGAAGAAAAAACTATTTGCTGATGACATGATGTTTTACTTAGAAAAATCTTAGGGGATCACTAATGAAAGTAATATAATCTAATAGATTCAACGAAGTAGCACATTACAAAATAAACTCACAAAAAAACCAACAGTAGAAGAGCCAAGAGCAAAGACTAGAAAGAAAGACTGATTTAAAATAACTACAATATACATAAAAATCTGGAAATTAATACATCGAAGTCCATTCAGTTCCTGTGTAGATACAATTGCCAAATGCTCCTTAAAGAAATAAAGAACAGATCATATAGCTGAAGGGAGAGTCAATGTTATTGTCAAGGCTATGCCAATATAAGAGAATGACAATACTACCAATATTAATTTACAGATTTTAACATTATGCCTATCAAGCTACCAGAGGGATACTTTGCAAGGCTAGACAAAATAATAAGAAAACTCATTTGGAGAAATCAAAGATGTGGAATATCAAGAGAAATAATGAAAAAAATAGAAATGAAAAGATAATAGCACTTTCAGACCCCAAATTATATTACAATCATCAAAAATACTCAGCATTGGTTAAAAATATAAAAGTAGATTAATGGAATGGACTAGATAAGGAAGAACCAGAAATCAATTGAATTCAATGATCCAGAGTTATAAACCTAAAACATATATTAACTAGGGAAGAACTCCGTATTCGACAAAAATTTCTGGGGAAACTAGTTGAAAATAGACTGTTAGAAATTAGGGTCAGAACAACATCTTTTGCCATCTACCACAATAAACAAAATGGATGTACAACCTAAATATTAAAGATCACATCATTAAAAAAACTTAGAAGAGAACTAGATCGGGTACTTTTCACATTCACAGAAAATATTATTCCCTTATTAGCAAATCAATATTGTAGTGGTAGGATAATAGAGAAGAACTTTGCTTAAGTGGAAATATTTAAATATATATACACATAAAGGATGAAAATGAGAAGATGGAGCAACTCTAGGGGGAAAAAATTGAAATCATGATTTCAGATAAAGCAGCAACAAAAATTAGTATTATCAATAGAAATGCAGAAATAATATTATGCTTAAAGGTACCTTAGACAGTGAAAAATACCATATTTAAAACCAAACACACCAAATGCCATAGAATCTAAGTGTTTTAAAGGAAAAGTTAGATGAAATACAAAAATACAGCAGGAAACTCGTATTTCTCTTACATAAGCAGATAAATCCAAAAGGAAAAAAACAATAAGGAATATATAAATCTGAACAGATTATTGGAAAAATAAGATTTGACTGACCTGTGGCAACTTCTGAATAGGGATATTAAAGAAAATGCATCTATCTTGGCATTTTATTAAAAAATGGTCACGTACTGAAGTATTGAGGAATTATGAATAAGTCTGCTAGAACAATAATAATGAACAAAGGAAAGATGAGCAAGTTAGATCTAAATGGAGATTTCGTAATGACATTCTAAGTAATGAATGGGACTCTGTGAGTTAAAGAAACAATAATTATGTTAATGATAACAATGAGAAAACACATTATAGCTGTGAAAGCTATAAATTGAAAACATACATTATACAGTTAAAGTTGTTCTCAGAGGAAAATTTATGTCTGAAAATATGTGTTGAAAAACAGAAAAATGTTATCCAAAGAATTGCAAACTATTAATAACCATATAAAAGACTACTACGAGTCAGAAATAGGAACAGAAATACAAATTAAAATAACTCTGTGGTTTCACTTCACACCCATAAAATGGACAAAAATGACAAAAGATCAAAAACTCAGAGTTGGAAGGGCTATTTGAAGACACAGACTGGGTATGTCTATATACTGTGGTACAACTAGGAGCTGAAATAACCATTCTGGTGACAAAAATATTCACTCTTTCGCTCAAATATCATCCAGTTGAGCATCTGCCCCAAGGAGTTCAAAGGCAGAAAGCTGCTATCTATGTCCAAAATAATTCATTTTGACACTTTTTTGTGATAGTAAAGAAGTGGGGGCAGGGGAGAGTGAGTGGCTATCAGATGGGCAATAGTTGAACAAACTATGGGATACATGAACAATGGGATAGCATACATACATATATGTATGTAAGTATGTATTTATGAAGCTTCTGAGTTATTGACAAACCTTTAGTCTCTTATTTCTTAGTAATGAATTGTACTTCCAAACATTTTTTTCATTGTCTTTCCCCATGCCCTTCTTTGCTTTGAAGACTTTGTGTACCAGGGTACATTTGCTAAGGAATGATTCTTAACATCCTTGGCTCCCTTTTCTGTCAGGCTGCCACCCTCCCTACAAAGATGGAAAGGGGCTCTCTGGGACTGAAAATCAGTTTTTATGTTTCTCTGTTTAATGAGTTATAAGAGCCAAATAATTATTTAAAGAATATATAATCTGCTCGTGATGAGTCCATCTTTGCTTAGCTGGGCTGATCCTTGGACAGCAGGCACATTCTGTTGCCAGGACCACAATGAAGCTTTTGAAGCCTGGCAGAATTTGCCAGAGTTTGAGTTCTACAGGTATATATCCTGTGAGAAAACAGGGTCATCTCCATGCCACAATGAGGCAGTGAAGTAGGACTCTTGTAGAAGAAAGATTTAATTAGATGAACAATACCAGAACGACTATTTTGTGCTTATGGATCTTTCGGTCCTTTAAAAAATAACTTTAAAAGGACTAAAAGCATATAATCATACAACTATATATATTTGCTTTCTTTAGAGGCAGTTAGGTGGTGCGATAGAAAGCTAGGCCAGGACTCAGGAAGACCTGAATTTAAATCTGGCCACAGACACTAGCTGTGTGATCCTAGGCAAGTCACTTAACTGCTATTTGCCTCCATTTTCTCAACTGTAAAATGGGGATAATAAAAGTACCTACCTTACAGGGCTGTTGCAGGGACTAAATGAGATAATATTTGTAGGGTGCACGTATTTGTAAAGTGCTTAGCACAGTGCCTAGTACGTACATAGTAGATGGTATATAAATGCTTATTGCCTTCCTTTAGTTGTAATACCAACAAACAAACCTGAAAACAACCTATATGTCCAAGATTAGAAAATGGCTTAACAAACTGTGGTATATTAGAGTAATAGAATACTTATGTTCTGGACCTGTAATTTCACTCGCATATGCAATTTCTAGCAAGGAAAATTCCTTCTATCTATACAGATCGTCAATTTCTCTGCACCTAATAAATACTGACAGTTGACTGAGAGTCCCAAGAGATGACTGGGTCACACAGGGGTAGAACATGAATCCAGGTCTTTCTAAATTTAAGACCAGCTGTGTCCACTAAGGTATGTTGCTGTCTCTCTGTAGTTCTATTCTACTATAAATAATAGCTATATTATAAACCATTGAATGCCAGAGATAGCAGGGACCTTAGAACCCAGACTATCAGAGCTAGAAGGGACCTTAGAACACAGAGTGTCAGGGCTAGAAAGTACCTCAGAACCCAGATTGTCAGAGCTGGAAGGTGCCTTAGAACACAGAATGTTAGAGCTAGAAGTTGCCTTGGAATATATAGACTGTCAGAACTAAAAGGAACATTGGAGCACAGAGTTAGAAGGGGCCTCAAACACAGCATGGCAGAATTAGAAAGGACCTCAGAGCACAGAATTCTAGAGCTTGAAATGATCTTAGAGCATAATGTAGGAGTCTGAAAGCTCCTCTGAGACAATCTAATTCTGGGATTCTTATCCTGGGTTCTTCAGAGCCTCAAAGGATCTGTGGATAGATCTAGAAGGAGGGGATGTACTGTGAACTTAAATGGGAAAAAATACTTCTTTGTTTCCCTAGACTTTGATTTCTTTTATAATCCTATGGATTTTATTTTATATATTTAAGAACATTATTCTGAGAAGGGGTCCATAGGAGTCACCATCCATGGCACAAAAAAAGTTGAGAACCACTGATCTGGTTCAACTCCACCATTTTACAGATAAGGAAACAGGCACATAGAGAGAAGATAACTTGTTCAAAGTCAAACCTTTTCCAAGCCTACTTACTGTCAAGAAGGGGTTCTCTGGCACCCCACAGAGCACCAGATTACACCAGCTGGAGGGGGTGACAAAGGTGGCCTGCTCCTTCCCAGTTTGTCCATCCCACACCTTGATGGTCCCTTGCCCATCCATGGTGATGACTAGCTGACGCTCTGGGATAGTCAAGAGGCTCCTCAGTGGTGCTGGCTGAACAGAGCTGGACCAGATCTCAGTGCCCTGGGAAAACAAATGCTCATCATTTACCATTTGCGAGAATTGCTACAGCAATATCAAGGAACGTGTTACACTGATGTGGCTCTTCTACTTAACAACCTTCAGGGTTTCCCATTACCTACTAAATAAAGTATAAACTCCTTATCCTGGCATTTGAGGCCCCAGCCTGCCTCACCTTTGCCTCCACCATTTTGTGTCTTGTGTCAGGCAAATTCTATTCCCACCCCCACATACTCCATTGTAGAATCAGATTTACAGTTGGAAGGTGTCTATGAGGCCATCTAGTCCAATACACCGTCTTAAAGAGAAGGAAACTGAAGCCCATGAAGGAAAAATTACTTACCCAAAGGCACATGGGCAGTAAATGTAAGAGGTCGATTTTGAACCCAGGTCCTCTGACTCCGGAACCAAGTGCTCTTTCCACATCCTCTTAATTCTTGTTTCTGTGCCTAACTTACCCAGTCCCCCATTCCTGAAATAGACTCCCCTCCCATATCTGTCTATCCAAGTGCAGCCTTTAAAGTCTAATGCAGAGATTATCTCTTCCATGAAACCTTCCCTAAAAATCTTTTCTTCCCCTTTTTGCTTTCTCTCAAAAGTGATCAGTGATTTCCTCCTCCTCAAATTTGTCACAGCTCTATCCAGACCTCTCCTTTTCATTTACCTCATTTGCCCTCATATCAGTCAATCAATCAACATATATTATGTGCCAGGCACTGTGCTAAGCACTAGGGATACAAAAAGAGGCAAAAGACAGTCCCTGCCCTCAAGGAGCTTACAATCTAATGGGAGAGACACCATGCAAACAAATATACATTAAGCAACCAATACACAGGATAATTAGGAAATAATTAACAGAGGGAAGGCACCGAAATTAAGAGGGGTAGAAGAAGGCTTCAGGTAGCAGGTGGGATTTTAGTTGGGACTTAAAGAAAGCCAGGTAGGTCAGCAGTCAGGAGCAAGGAGGGAGAGCATTCCAAGCATGGAGGATAGTCACTTATCTGTGTACTTTTTCTCCCTCCTTAGTTTGCATATTCCTTAAAAGCAGAGAGAGGGGAAGGTTTAATTTCATAACCTGTGTAGGCGACGGTGCCATGCCTGTAGTAGGTACTTACTCAGTAAGTACTCACTGAATTGAAAAATTCTAGCAGAATGCCCTGTGGGGCTTCTGGCTTAATAAAAATGCTCTTTCCTTCAAACACCTTTTCTCTTGTTCTCAAATTCTGGAACTACTTGGAAAAAACTTAAAAGCCATCTAGCTTAACTTTTTTGCTTTATAGTGGAAAAATAAAATATAAAGCCCTAATGAGGCCTTGAGGGCCCAACCAAAAGAAGAGGAGTGAATTCCCCAAGGTCACCTAGAAAATTAGTGTCAAAGCTGGTATTCTTCCCTGAACTTCTTATTTGTGTCACTGTGATGACTCAGCCAACCTCATAGTGGGCTGGAAATTTTGACTTGGAGCCAAATGAGCCTTTCCAGAGATTACATCATGGAATGAAACCAGCAGAAGTATTCTCAGGATCACATGCTTCCTTCACTTTCTTCCACACTTACTGACCTTCAGGAGTAAGAGACAGCAAAAAAGGTCCAAGGCCTTGGCTGGAGGTCTGGCTCTGACACTGGCCAGCAGCATGACCATGCCAAGTCCTTTTCCTTCCTGGACCTTAGCTTCTTCATCAGTAAAAGGAGTGTCAGATCAGATGACCTCGGAGGTTCTTTCCAGCTCTGACATTCTGTAATTCTATGATTTTAAGACAAGGAAATGGGTTTGTAGCTTGGACAGTGAGGGAATTAACATGACTTTAGCTCTTTATCGATATCACCCCTTGATTTGGGAGCAGAAAACAAAAGGCCCCACTTTGAGGTCCCCTCTCATGTCAAGCAGGCCTATCTGTTTCATGAATGAAGTAGGATGGGTCATAATCTGCCCTAGCTGAAGATGCACCCTTATCAGCAAGATCATGGAGCCATTGAAATAGCAGACAGACTTACAAAACAACAAGAAGGAGGGTGGGGAAGGGAAAGTCATGATTCACAATATAAAAGGTCTTTGCTTTATCACAAGAGTCACCACAGG
Source organism: Phalanger gymnotis (assembly GCA_028646595.1). Classification (NCBI taxonomy): domain Eukaryota; kingdom Metazoa; phylum Chordata; class Mammalia; order Diprotodontia; family Phalangeridae; genus Phalanger; species Phalanger gymnotis. The sequence continues at coordinate 329,023,442 of CM053624.1, forward strand.
GTTGCATTAAAAATAGGAGCTTGCCAAGTGCATTTAACTCTAGAAGGATCAGAAGCATCAAATGACGGAAAAATTTGCTTGGTCCTTCATAGAATTCATAGGCTTATAGATTTACAGTTGGAAGAGATCTTAGAGGCCATCTAGGCTAATCTCTAAGTTTTATGTATGACATGGTTTTATCCAGAGAATGCACAGATATTATCTGCCTGATTCTGGCTGAATCTGTTTAACTCGAGCATTTGAGTGCATCAGAGCGACAAACTCTCTAGCAGCTTCCAGCTATGTGGTGTGAGCCAGTGCTGAAAGGACTGGGTGTTTTGGTATGATGTGGCAAACTCTGAGTGGTACCCTTGGTCCTTCCCCTTCCACTACCTTCCTTAATACTGCACCCCCCCACTTTCCAACCATACCCTTTGACAGCAGTTAGGAGGTGGGGTGCCCAGCCTTCTATCCACTGTACCCTGGAATGCTCTCTCCTTAACTCTACATCTCATAATCCCTAGCTTACTTCATGGCTCAGTCCAAGTGCCAAGACCTCTCCTGTTTCCCCAAGCCAGTGCCCTTCTCACCCCTCCCCCAAATTATTTTATACATATTTTGTATTATGTTATTATATTATTATATATTGTGTTATATTTATATATATTATGTTGCACATATTTTATACATATATAAATACACATTTATGTATTTAATTATTTCTGTGTGGTTTCTCTCCCCTGCCTCCTCTCTACAATAGACTATCAGCATCCTGAAGGTAGGGATCATTTGGATTTTATCTTTGTATCCCCTGAACCAAGCCTGGTGCCAGGCACAAAGTTAGCCCAGAAAGAATGCTTGTTTGAGTAAAGTCCTATGAGCTATGCCAGGGGTGATTATTTGCATTACAAAAGGATTATCTGGTCTACAAAGCACGTCACCATAACATTCCATTAAAAAGTTGTGCTTTCTAGTGTATTTAACTTACCATTAAATTAACAACAATTTTACACATGCCTCAAAGATACATCACAAACCTACCACTTGGTCACAATTTTACACTAGTGAAGTGACTTTGCATTAGTGTGCACAGTCTTTATGAAGGGATCATATTGCTGTTCAGTCATTTCAGTTGTGACTGTATCTTTGTGACTCTACTTGGAACTTTCTTGGCAAAGATACTGCAGTGGTTTTGCCATTTCCTTCTCCAGTTCATTTTTACAGATGAGAAAACTGAGGCAAACAGGGTTCAGTGACTTGCCCAGGGTCAAACAACTAGCAAATGTCTGAAGCTGGATTTGAACTCATGAAGATGAGTCTTCCTGACTCCAGGCCCAGTACCGTATCCACGGTGCCATCTAGCTGCCCCTATGAAAGAATCATAGGATGATAAAATTAGAGCTGGGAGGGACCCATGTCATTTGTTCATCCTTCTCATTTTACAAATTAGGAAACTGAGATCTAGAGAGCATATCAAGATGCCACTTTACCAGGCACTTAAAAGTAATTCTTATTAATTAATGCTAGGGCCAACTTGGCTCTAACATGTACATGATAGAGCACTGATCTTGGAATCAAGAATACAGGTTCAAATGTTGGCCTCTGACATTTTCTAACTCTGGGTCCCTGAGAAAGTCACTTAACATCTGTGTTTCTCAGGCAACTCTGCAGAACTTATTAAGCAAGCCACACAGAGGTTTTGATCCATAGTAATGGGAGTAGTTCCCATACCAGGAGTTTCTTCAGTGACAAAATCTGATTCTTTGTATATTTTTCATTTATATAAGAAGAGGAGATGTGAAAATGAGCTGTACCAAGACCACCACTGAGCAAGCATTATCCCCCTACTGAGGATAACCGCTGATCTGTTTCTTTGCAGGACTTTCGAAAAATGCTGCCTGATCCCGATGTTGTTTAAGATGCTGGGCAGCGTCCACCGAAACTCCAGGAATTTGGCAATATGGCCTTTGCATCATTCAGGTTTGGATCTGGGAACATTACACCTCCAGCCTCCTGCTATACTCACCTCTTGCACATTCCAGGCACGGACAGTACAGTCTGCTGACACAGTGCACACCACTGACTTCTCCTGCCCATTAAATCTGTCTTTGATGGCTGAGAGGTAAGCCATTCCCTCTATCTTTCCTGAAATGAAAATCAAATGGATCCCTTTTGACCACAGAATGCAAATAATTGGGTTTCTCTCCTAATAATGATAAAAGGCGCCTAGAAAACTCTTTGCCTGCCCCTCTCTTCAAAAAATGAACTTGGTTGTAGAATGACTGGGAAAGTGGGCTTGGGGTCCCTCAGCAAGCATGACTTGCCTAGGGTAAATGTAATGAATCCTAGCATTTTCCTATGAATCTGTTTGTAGCCATCACTGTTATGGCTTTCTTCTAATCCACAGTCCCATGGTCACCATTATAAAAGGAATAGGTGGGAAAGGTGGGGGCCAGAATATTTCTTTGGGCCTTGGGCTAGTGAAGCACGAAGACCTGGGTTCAAATCCCAATTCTTTGATGTATGACCTTGGGCAAGTTACATCAGTTTGCAGAGACTCAGTATTCTCTTCTGCAAAAATGGGAATATACTCCTTACTTCACATGGTTGCTATGGGTCTCACATAGAATGATGTATGTAAGCCCCTCTACACACTTTCAAGATATGTATGTGTGTATGTGTGTGTTGGTTGTGCTATGGTTCCTCTTAGTATTTATTACCCTCATGCTCTGAAATGGCTTTGCAAGTGAAATCTTGTGAAGGCCTCCCACGGGCCATCTGGTGTTCTAGCTGAGAACGATGGAGGTAGTACTGTTTCCATGTCTGTGCTCCTTTACTCGACTGAGAAATGTTGCAGAAAGTCCATCGGCTCAGGCTTAGCCTCCTGAAAAAGAATGACAAGGCTTCATTTGGGTCGCAAATGCTTTCTCATGCCTCTCACGGGTTGGGGGTGGGGAGGCAGGGCGGTCAGTTAATAAGCATTTATTAAGTGTCTACTAAATGCCAGGCACTATGTTAATCACTGGGGATACAAAGAGAGGCAAAAGACAGTTCCTGCCCACTAGGAACTCAGAGCCTAACAAGGGAGACATATGCAAACAATTATGTAAATAGAAGCTATGGACAGGATATATTGGAGGTAATCAACTGAGAGAAGGAACTATCCTCAAAAGACACCAGGAAAAGCTTCCTGTGGAAGGTGAGATTCTAGGGGGGATTTGAAGGAAGTTAGGAAGGCCAGGAGGCAGCAGTGAGGAGTGAGAATAGTACTCCCCAGGGATCCAGTGAACATGCCTAGAAATGCAATATGTGAGCAATAGTCAGGAGGCCAGTGGCCCTGGAACCCAGAGCTCATGCGGATGAGGAAGGTATAAGTAGACTCGAAAAATTACTCAGTTCTTCTCAGCAACATAAAGATCCAAGACAAGTACAAAAGACTCACAATGGAAAACACCATCCACATCCACATAAAGAACTGGTGGACTCTGGATGCAGAACGAAGCATACTTTTTTCACTTTTTTTGTGTGTGTTTTTTTTCCCTCTTACTCGGTTTCTTCTTTCACAAATGTGACTAATATGGAAATATACTTTACATAATTGTACATACATAACCTATAGCAAATTGCCTACCATTTTAGGAAGAGGGGAGGGAAGGGAGGGAGGGAGAAAAATTTGCAACTCAAAATCTTGTAAAAATGAACGCTAAAACTTGTCTTGACATATAATTGGAAAAAAATAAAATACTATTTTTTTTTTGTTTTTGAACATCTGTTTTTAAAACTTTGAGTTCCAAATTCTCTCCCCTCTTCCCTTCCCACTCACCCTCCCTCCCTAAGAAGTCAAGCAATTCAACATGGGCCACATGTGTATCATTATGTATAACCCTTCCATAACACTCACGTTGTGAAAGACTAACTATATTTTGCTTCTTCCTAACCTATCCCCCTTTATTGAATTTTCTCCCTTGACCCTGTCCCTTTTCAAAAGTGTTTGTTTTTGATTACCTCCACCCCCTTCTGCCCTCCCTTCTATCATAACTTTTTTTTTTTTATCTTCTTCCTCCTTCTTTCCTGTGGGGTAAGATACCCAATTGAGTATGTATGGTATTCCCTCTTCAGGTCAAATCTGA
>CM053624.1:329028050-329155025 GCA_028646595.1 Phalanger gymnotis
AGGGCTGACAGGGGAACAGGGCAACCAGAATATACGCCATCTTGGAGTGGGCGGGAGGGCAGAAACGGGGAGAAAATTCGTAATTCAAACTCTTGTGAAAATCAATGCTGAAAACTAAATATATTAGATAAATTAAATAAAAAAAAGAAAATAGATATTGGGGAGGTGAGAGCATGGTCCTGCTATTTTTAAGTTTTCTACATGAATTGCCTTGAGGGAATTTTTTCTTTCTATTCTTTTAATTGGTCATGCTTCTTACCTTCTTGAGGTGATAAGGGAGAGCAGAATTAAGGCACAACCTTTCACACCATTTGTGGAAAAGTCCACAAATACTTGCTGTATCAAACAGTCATGTACTTGATCTTGTATACCCCCATTGTCTCCTAAAATTCAATTTCACAAACATTTTTAAGAACCCACTACATCCAATATTCTGTAGCAGATAGCCCCCACAACCACAGGATCAGAGAATTATAGGTTTGGAGTTGGAAGGAACCTCAGAGGCCATCTAGTCCAGCCCTTCCTTATACAGATGACGGAACTGAAGCACAATGAGGTCAAATGACTTGCCCGTGGTCACACAGGGAATGAGGTCAGATATGGCATTTGAAACCAAATCTTCTGACATTAGAGCCAGTTTTCCTTCTACTGTGTCATACAGCTTCCTCTCTAATTTTCTCTTTTTGTTGTTTGGTCATTTCAGTTGTGTCAGACCCTTTGGGACCCCATTCAGGGTTTTATTGGCAAAGATACTGGAATGGTTTGCCATTTCCTTCTTCAACTCATTTTACAGATGAGGAAACTGAGGCAAACAGGGTTAAGTGACTTGCCCAGGTCACATAGCTAATAAGTGTCTGAGGCCAGATATGAACTCAAGAAGATGAGTCTTCCTGACTTCTGGCATAGTACTCTACCCTCTTTGCCACCTTCTATCTCTCCCTATCTATTGGTTCTTTCCTAGCTGCCTACAAACACATTCAGTGTCCTCCTTCCTTAAAATAGTCCTCTCTAGACCCTATAATATCCTTAAACTATTTTCCTATCTTTCTTCTTCCTTTCTCAACCAAACTCTCTGGAAAAAGCTGCCTACCCTCATTATAGTCTCCATCTACTTCATCTCTTCCCACTCACTTCTCAACTCAGTATTGTGGCTCCCAGCCTGATCACTCACCTGAAACTTCTCTCTTCAAAGTTACCAGTGATCTCTTACTTGCCAGATTCAGTGAATGGCCTTTTCTCTCTCCTCATCCATCTTGACCTCTCTGAAGGATATGTTGTCACTAGTGGCCACTATTCCTCTTGAATTCATTCTTTTTCCCGAAACTACTCTCTTGGTTTTACATCTAATTGTCTGGTGGATCATCAGCCATATGATGCTCCCTAACTATAGATTTAACCCTGTCCTGGGCTCCCTTCTCTTCTCTACACTTTCTTACTCAGTGACCTCATCAGCTCACATGAGTTTAATGATCATCATTATGCTGATGGCTCTTAGATTTATAAATCCATCTTTCACCTCTCTTCTGAGCTCCAGTCCAACATCACCAAATGATTCCTGTACATCTCAAACTCGACCTGTCCAAAACAGAATCCATTCTTGTCTCCCCTGCCCAAAAAAAATCTGCATCTTTTCCAAACTTCCCTATTTCTGTCGAGTGAACCACCATCTCCCAGACGATCAGGTTCACATCCTTAGTGTCATTCTTGACATCTCCCTTTCATACACCTCACATATGCAGTCAGTAGCCAATTCTCATCATTTCTACTTGCACAATATGATTTGCGTCTAAACCCTTCTCTCCACTCACAGCCATCGTCCTCAGTCAGGCACATATTGCCTTTCCCTGGACCATCACAACATCCTCCTAATTGGTGTCCTTGCATCCAGCCTTTCTTCCAATTCATCTTCTACAGATGTGTCAAAGTGATTTTCCTAAAAGCAGAGCTCTGAAAACAGCATGCCCTTACTCAAAAGAACTCTGGGGGTTCCCTTTTTGCTTCTGAGATCAAATAAAAACTCCTCTGGAATTTAAAGCCTCTTTGTGACCTGGCTTCAACCTATCTTTTCAGCCTTATTACATTTTTACATTTTATTTCTCCCTTTTATGAATACTATGTTCTAGCCAAACCGGCTTCTTACTTTTTCTCATATGTGACACTCCATCATGCCATATTTGCACTGGAATGCATTCCTTTCTGTGCTGTACCCATTAGAATCCCTAGTTTCCATCCCATTCCATTCCATTCACTCCAACCTTACCTTCTCTATGTGGCCTTTCCTAGGGCCCACCCCTCCCAACTCCTAGAGCCTTTCCTTCCAAATGACCTTCTATCTATTTTGTATGTATCTACATATGCATGTGTGTCTTTCCTCCAAGCTAAATTGTAAGCTCTTTGAAGGTACCTAAGTGTAGATATGGATAGAGCCCTAGATCTGGAGTCAGGAAGACCCAAGCTGAGATCTGACCTCAGACACTTAATAGTTGTGTGATCCTGTGCAAGTCACTCAATCAGTCTACCTCAGTTTCCTCATTTGTAAAACAATGATGATTATGGTACCTACTCTTCAGGATTGTTGAGGATAAAATGAGATGTTTGCAAAGAATTTTACAAACCTCAAAGTGCTATATAAATGCTATCATTATTATTATTCAGATAGTCTGGCTAGCACCCTGGGAGGGGTTAGAAGGAAGGAGGGTCTTGGGAGAATGGTGCCAAGTACTATAACTCCAGGGGTGGTGTATTGTAAAAATGGGCAGGAAATACAGCTCCTCTCCAGGAAGTACCCCTCCCTTCAAGAAATGGATCTGCTATATAAAGGAATTTGTGTATGACAGTTCATAGAGTGATCAACAGATGTATATTACTATTATATATTAAAGCAAAAATCATTCATAATAAATCATAAAGCAGATACCCAGGTATAGAGGGATTTGTATAAAGGTAATATGAAGAGAAAAAACTCTAAAAACTTGAGGGAATAAAGAAAGTTTTCATATAAGCACTGGTACCTGAACCTTAAAAGAAGCTAAGGATTCTAAGATCAGAGGATCATAGGTATAGAGATGGATGGACTCTCAGATGTCATTTTACAGATGAGGAAAGTGAAACTAAGCGAAGTTGAATGACCTGTCCAAGGTCATACTGGTCAATCATCAGAGGAGAGATTTGATCTCAGGTCCTCTGTATCTAAAGCCATTGTATGGCATTACCTTTTTGAAACAGTGGTGAAGGAATAACATTCCAGATATTTGGGGCCAACCTGAACAAAGGCATAGAAATAAGAGATAGAGTTCAAATGTAACAGAGGCCTGGAGAGACTAGAAGCAGACATAGAATACCTACCTTGAAGATAAGGCCTGAGATCTCATTGGCCGGCTCCCAGTGAGCCAAAGTATGGCCAGTAAGTGAGTTTGCCTGAAAGGTAGAATGCAGCAGGAGGAGAAGGAATGCAAAATGACTGCAAAGGCAGGGAAATTGAAGGGACAATGGGTGAATGTTATTATTCTAGACAAACCATAACGAATGAGAAAAAATTTCACGCTTCCTATCTCCCCCAATCATTCTCTTCTATTCCTCTTGTTTCTCCATAAAGAAACAGGGCTGAGCAGAGAGCAGGCACTCAGTAAAAGGCCAGTAAATTGTTTTCTTTCTCTGAATTGGGGGTCACTTTCCTCCCAACCTCATTCTTCCTTCATTCACTTACTCACCTCCACAGGAAGGCATACTCAGCAGCTTCATTCCAGACCTGGAGAGGCAAAGGGAGAAGAGAGATGGAAAGTGAGAAACATTCTAAGAAACAACTGTTACTTTGGTCTCCTGATTTGCTGTCTGATGGTGTGTTGGAAGTGTCCTCTCAAGGAGTAATCCTCAAGGAAAGGAGAAGGGGAAAGAGCTTGAACTTGGCTACTCAACATCCAGGCTCAGTATACCTTTTGCCTTTCCAATGTTCTCGGGAAATCTCAGGTTGGTCTAATCTGAAAATGAGTAACAACCCTAGGCCCAAGTTGCCACAATGTTACTCTAACACTAAAGAACAAGGAGAGTAGCTTTTTATGGAAAGAATTTAGACTCAGGGGATGTGGACTCAACTCTTTTCTCTACAAGCTGTGTTACCTCGGCCAAAATCATTGAACTTCTCTGAACTTCAGTTTCCTCAACTCTGAAATGAGGACAATTAATAGCTGTCCTTCCTTGACTTACAAGGTTGTTATGAGGCTCAATCGAAGTTACTTTTATTTTCAAAAAAAAATCCCAGCTCCGATTCCCTCCTCCCCAACAACTCTCAAGTCTCAGGCCACTAGTCCAGGCTACCTGCCAATGTGTCTCTGGTATTTAAAGAGGGTGGAGATAAGGGACTATTCAGTGTTATCGAAGACTAGAAAGAAAATCGCAGCGTCTGAACTCCTAGATTCCACCTCTGGTATACCCACAACAAATGCCAACCACATCAGAAAGCAAACCAGAGCACTAGACAAGAGAGCTTCCCCTACCCTATTCAGGTTGTGAGTTTGAGGAAAGAACTATTTATTTAGAGAATGAGGGCAGCTAACCTCGAGTGAGTTATCCGTGTCCTCCTATTCCCCCAAAACCAACAAAATGAGACTAGGGTAGGGGAAAATACCAGTGGCTGGTAATCAGGAGACCTGCCCCACCTCTGCCACTAACTTGCCAGGCAATCTTTCCTCAAATCCACCTCGTGATGCGTATCTAGGGTTATTCCACTTAGTTTACACTCAGGAAGCACGACAGGGTCGTAACCGTGGAACCTTTACATAAAGCCTCTCGAAACTGCAGGAAGGGTAGCCGTTTAGTTTTTGCCCTGGCTTATAGAGGAGAGTTGGCAAGGGCTGAGAAATTAGGGAATCCCAGAGGAATCTCGAGTGGTCATGTCACCCATAGCCCTGCCATGGGCCAGAAGCCCAGACGGGATGGGTGGGCTCGGCCGGGGCCCTCTTGTGGAGCTAGCGTATCCAGGAGATTTAGGTCCCGTACCTCCGCCCAAACCCTGCTGATCCCACAGAAGCCCATGGGGCAGCGCCGCCCTACTCGACCCCAGCACTTCGGGGCGGTGGGAAGAGACTTCACGGCCATACGCACAGGGCCTCGGGGACGTCTGGACCAGACGAGAGGGTGCGGGGCGCCCGTCGGGAGATGCCAGCCCGTACCTTGTCCACCTGGGCCGCGCGGAGCAGGTCCGGCGCCTCCAGGAAGGAGAAGACGTGCAGAAGCCCGTCCAGTGGCAGCACTGCCGGGGTCCCCATCCCAGGCCCGACCAGTGGCGTCCCTTCGGCCTTCTTCGGCCAGCCCCGCAGACTTCTCGGAGTCTCGGCCCCTGCCTACGCCCAGCCCCGCCCTCCCTTCCCTTCCGCCCTGGCGGCCTAGGCCCTGTCCCCGCCCCCAGGGCCCGGCCAAGCTCCGGGGCTCCGCTTCGCCCCGCCTTCCCCACCCTGGCACTCACCCCGCCAATGCTCCTGCAGTCCTGGCCTGGGGGGGGGGCGGGGGGGTCTCCACCTGGCCTTCGCCCCCAGGACTCAGCCTCGCGGCCTTGCCCTGGGAGGAAATCCCGTGCTTCTGAGTCGGTCCCAAGGCCTCCTCCCTTCCCATCACACCGCCGTCCCCTCCCCCGGACCCCCGCAGTTCTCCAGGCACCGGGGCAGATAAGGCTAGAAACTGGGCGACTGGGCGGCCTGGGCAAGTGACCCCGGGGGCCGCCGGGGCAGAGCGCCCTCCGCCTTCGGCATCTGTTTTTTTCCACATTAAATTTATCATTTTATGGTGTGGTATGTGTGTGTGTGTGTGTGTGTGTGTGTGTGTGTGTGTGTGTGTGTGTGTGTGTGTGGTGTGACTACAGGCTTCTCCAAATCACCTGTTTCCCGTGATCTAACATAAATACATAAACTTTTCCAACATGGCTACACACGCTTGTTATCGTTATCCCATCAAGTGAAAGGGGCGACTGGAGATGTCAGTAACTAGACAAAGTAAGGTCCATTAGTCAATCACATTGAAATACCTCCAATTTCACCTTATAATAAAATCAAGCAGTTCACATCTTTTATGGGACCTTTACTTATAACAACCCTTATTCACTTTCAAGTTATTCTTTCTGAAAGATGTTTGATCACCATCCACAGGCACAGATTGTGCCCTCTTGTCTAGTTTTTAGGGTAGTGATCCTGTTCTGTGTTCTACAGTTCTTTGTCAGGGCTTATAGGTAGTTGACTTTAAAGACTGGAAGTATTTACATTCTTAATCCAACTGGTTTTTCAGTAACACGCCAGAATTTTCTTCAAATAGTAATTTTACATATTCAATGTTTTAGACATGTTCCCCACCTGTCACATTGAAAACTACCTTGGTCCGGGTAAACCACATGTGGGGCTTTGTATTCAGCTCTGTATGCCACATTTTAGGAAAGATTTTTGACAAGGTTGAGAGAATCTAAAGAAGTGGAAGCATGGTGTAGGAGAGCTTCAGTATTGTGTTATAGTGTGAAAAAGGACAGACGGAATGGCATGGAGGGGAAAATCTGGTAACTCTTCAAATGTTAAAAAAGCTTTCACTGTGAAAGAAGGGTTTGGCTTTGCAGAGAGGCAGATGTAGGCTTATAAGGGAAAACTTTCTAATAATAGGAGGTGTCCAAAAGTGAAATGCGCTGCCTTGAGAAGTGATGAGTTCCCCATCTCTGGAGGTCTTTAAACGAAAGCCAAGGTGCCATTTGTAAGGATATTATAGAAGAGCTTCTTGTTCATGGATTAGACTAAATTAGGCTCTGAAATTTTGTGATTTTGTAGCTCTGTGAGGCAGGTGATCTATTATCTCCGTTTTCTAGATGAACAGATGGACACTTGGAGGGGCTGTAAGTTGTTCATAGTCAAACTACTAAATGCCAAAGCTACAATTTGAATCTCCATCTCCTGACATCAAGTTCAGCCTTCTTTCCATGGATGTTAATATGTTATCAATTTGATGCCTTAAGTATTGGAAGAAGACACAGTAAGGATCATAAAATATTGTGGAATACATTGGCAAGAGTGGCGCAAATAAAAGTGCTGAGTGAGGTCTGTGGGTGTTCTATTCCATTGCAACAACTCTGAGACGTAAAGGGGGCTTTATTTAAAAATAAAAAAAGATTGACCATTAAGGCAAAGTAAGAAGTCTTTCTTGGTTGAGTTTTAACTTATAGAAGGAAAGACTATGTGCCTCATCTTGAGGTATCCAACGATAGGAGTATGAAGGAGGAAGCAGGGAAAAAAAAAGCATAGGACAATCACCAGGGCAGTACCTATCTCCCAGACTCAGTATATCAATGCACCAAGCTCTTATTCCTTCTCCCAGGTTTGATAGGTGGGGCTCCCAGATTCATAAGTCAGACCAATTCCATGATTCAGAAGAGGGGTAAGGATTTTGTAAGAAAAGGCACAATTGGTTAGAAATTCCAGAAAAAGGAGGGGGGCAGGCTAAGGAAATGGGGCATGTTTAAGCCTGTTATAATGAAATCTAAGCCCTGAAAACTGGAAAATCTACAGTAGTAGGGGAAGGGTTTTTTTTTTTAACCAAACCAGAGGATCATGGGAGATTCCCTAGTGGAGTTGGTATTTGAATATTGCATGCCACGTTCCAGGTGCCAAGACCAAGGTTTTATGTAAAGGCATAAAAAGCCTGGTGACCATTTATTTAGTATGATGAGTGATGGAGAAAGAATAGGGAACAGGTAACAAATAAAGGGAGACTGTGTTGCTATGGGTTTGGACATAGAGGATAAACCTCAGAATTAGAAAGTCTTAGCAGTCACCCAATAAAACCTCTAACCTGAAACAGGAATTTCCCCAACAACAACCCTGTGTGGGGTGGGGGTAGAGCGTCCAGACTATCATCACATCAGAAACTGGAATGGATCAATCCCAGAACAGAGAGACATACAACCAGTCAGGTTTCCTGTACCCAAGCTGAAATTCTCAGTTATCCCAAATGAGGAAACTGAGTTTATCTTAAGGTAGCAGAGACGGCCTAAGTTGGTAATAATGACTTCTGGGTTATAGAAATGAAGAGACAAGTTTTCTTCCTCTACTGGCCCTTCCACTATGCTGTCAACTTGTTACTTTCAAACTGGTACTTTGCTGAAAGGGGGACTGGAACTACAGGTTAATAACTGATTGGTTGGGGCAGTAGCATCTATAGAAGCAATTGAAAGGGGACACATTATACTAAAGCTGTGATGGTGGTTTTTGTCAGCGCTAAAGTGATATTTTTGTTTCTCATGTCGTACTTGCTTTTTCTTTATAGGACGTTTGATTTCCTACCTCCCCACCTTTGTATAGACCATACCTTTTCCTGGGATGCTTTCTCTCCTCACCTTCTTGTGCTACTTGGAACCCTTAGCACTTTTGAGTCTCAAGTCCCTCCTTTCCCCTATTTGTTAGTATTGTTTCACCATGCCGTTACTTTTTAAATTACTTCATGTATCCTTTACATTTACTTATCAGTCTATCTGGTGTTGCCTCACAGTAGAATATAGTCTCCTTGATGGGAGGGATTGTTTCATTTGTCTTTCTATCTCTAGGGCCTAGAATTGAGTTGAAATGAGGTGACTTAGTCATCCTTAGTCACATGGCACATAAGTGTTAGAGGTCAGAGCCAGGATGGGATCCCAAGGTCTCTTGATTGCAAATCAAGATCTTTCCTCTACATCCCACTACCTCTTTAATATCCCTTCCAGCTTGAGCACTTAATGATAACCTTTGCATCCCCATCTGGAGCAGGCCTGAGTCATGAGCTAAGGCAGAGCACCTTCTACATTAGTAAGAGTCAAAGGAAGAAATTAGGAGCATAACTAGGAGCCAGACTTCATACTTTGGTTATAGGCAGCCTGATCAAATTAGTGAGAAGTCCAAATTGCAGGATGTTTTAAGAGAATCACAACTTTATTACTTTCATTGTGCATTATGCTAAGAGAAATAGGGACTACCAGAGGAGAGAGAGGGATGAAGTACAGTTTGCAAAATACCCACCTGGTGAGAAAAATGCTTACTAAATAACCAATTATTGGGGAAATCCAGAGTTTTTTCCCTTCATATTTTCCCATTCTCTGCTTGATCAAACCAGCAGCTGAAGGGCATTGCCAATGAGATCAGATTAACTTTTTCCTCAATCTTGTTCAGATCCCACCCAAGTGGGGAAGCCCATTGTGTTCTTCTCAGGCTTGGGTGGGGAATAGACCCTTTGTCTAGATCGCCCAAGGCTTGGGGTGGTCTGGGCACAAGAGTGATCAAAGTCATGTCCCTGCCCCGCCCCCAGCCCCTCATTACAATAGGTCTACCTCTCATTATAATATTCATTTTCTCATTACTTGTTAACCAATCAGAGTTGATTTCCACCCTCAGGAACACCCCCTCTTCCAAGGGCATGTACTGTTGAGTGGGATCCATTGAGAGTGCTATTAACCTCCTTTATTAATTACTTGTTAGCATAATTAATAAAATTATCAATTACCCAGAAACTATGTCTCTCAAACTTTTTATATCACACTTGCATAGCCAGCCATGCCGTCCAATAAGCATTTATCCACCTACCTTGTAAAAGGCTCCTGGGCCCTCCTGCCAGGAAGGGACTCTAGTGCTGAAGACCAACACCTGGGTGAAGGAAAGATTGGTCTTTGTGAGAATCTGAGCCAGAAAGTACCAGGCCAAGCTGGTACTAAGGTTTCTTCAAAAGCCTACTGAAAACCAACAGTTTGAGCCAGAAGCAGGAAACCATTTGTAAGAGCAGCGATTCAGGCTGGGAGGTCAGTGCTGGAAAGGAGACAAGATACAAGGAACTGGGGGGAGAGATGGGGAGGGAAGCTGTTTCCTGAATAAAGAATGGACATTTCTCATGACTCTATGGTTATTTCAGAAGTCATGAACTTTCTTAAAGATGTTACTTTCACTGACAACTCCTTAGAATAGAAAACTATTTCCCTTTCCTGAATCAACAGAATTTCAGTAAGTATTCAAGGAAGAAGTAAGCCTTGAGCTGAGCCTTGGTAGGTAGGCAAGACTCAAATAGGTCAAGGAGAAGGGGAGGGTATTTGAGGCACAGGGGGAAGGCTTGTTGTTGTTCAGTCATGTCCAACTCTTTGAGACTCCATTTGGGATTTTCTTGGCAAAGACACTGAATGAGTCTTCCTGACTCCAGGCCTGGCACTTTATCCACCTCGCCACCTAGTTAAGGAAGGAGCTGAGATTCAGCACTAGTCTATCCCCTTTTGGAAATGTGTACCTCGGTTCATTTGGCAGCCATTCTTGGAAGTTATACCAGATCAGAGACTGAGCTGGTTTAGAGATAAAGATGAGTCTAAGGACTGAAGACAACTCTATGGAGCAACCTGGACAAACTTACACAATGTCAAACCCCAACAGGATTGCCATTGGTTGCCCTTTGGGATAATCTGATTCTGGCTGTGATGAAGAATGCCAAGAAAAGTGTGGTGTGTGCATGTGGGGAGCCCTGTACTTAAGTCAAGCTGGTCTCTGCTCATTCTTTTCTTCAATCTCTACATCATTGTGATTGCAGCTGGTGTTCACAGTGTTTCCCTCCTTGGAATGTCCTCCCCTCTTCCTTCCCGATATCCTCAGTTTCAGTGATGACTTCCTTACCCACTCCAGCCTTTGATAAGTCTCTTCCTATGAATTTGATAGCATTTGTTTAATTTCAGGAACATTCATTCGGCATCTAACATATGCTTCCTTGTATCATATCTTTTTAAGTACATATCTCAGTTCTACCTACAACAAGCCTCTTTAGGGCAAAAGATGTGTTTCAAATCTATGGTGATCCCAAATCAAGGCTTGCAATCTGTTAAAAGATTCTCTTTTTTCCAAGCTTTGTTAAAGCATACTTTCTTGAAAAATAGCAGAAAACAAGTAACAATAATAAAGAGCCCAATACCAAACCAGCATGATTATAATGACCAAGGTTGGCCTTGAAGAAAAAATAAGAACATGTGTCTCCCTCCTTTTTTTGTGGAGGTGGGTCATTGCTTATCCAGGCATGGGGAACCTGCTGCCTTGAGGCCACATGTGGCCGTCTAGGTCCTCAAGTGAAGCCCTTTCGCTGAATCCAAACTTCATAGAACAAACCCCCTCAATAAAAGGATTTGTTCTGTAAAACTTGGACTCAGTCCAAAGGCTACCCCCCAAGCTCTAAAAGGCCACTGGTTCCTCACCCCTGGTTATACCATCAGACTTGGTTGGTGTGTTGATTAGTTTTGTTGTACTATTTTCTTAAATTTTTAAAAAATTCTTTGTTACTAGAAATGGCTTGTTGTGTAGGGGAAATGAGAGGGATGTATCAGATAGGAGGTGATATAAAACAAGGTAATTAGACCTATAGCATTTCTCTGTCCAGTTTATGAAACTCAAACATGATAACATTTGCAAAGTACCCCCAACTATAAAGAGATGCAAAAGTGTCAGTGACTGTTATATTTATTATGATTTTCATCATTATTTTTTTTTTAAAAAATCCTTCAAATTGGGTCCATTCAATATGCTTGGTACCTTTGTCTAAGTCTCTTCCCATGAGGTTGGGATCAGTAAAGAACATGGCTGTTCTCTGTTCTCTGTTATCTTCTGCTATCAGTAACTCTCTTGCTCTTCCTTTTCCAGTCCCGCCACTCTTAGGTTGTATCTTTTTTGCTCCTTCTTGCACACAAGTCATTGTTGGTGATAGGCCCCAACCCACTCATGTGCGTGAAAATTGTGTATCTTCCTTTTTTGTAATCTATAGACCAAGGTGCCATCTCCAGCTGTCCTGATGGCCACTGGACCCAGATGGCTCCAGAGGAGAAAATGAAGCTGGTGACTTTGAACAGCCCTGCCTTTCTTAAATTCAATTCACTTGTAAGTCATGACATCACCTTCCTGATATCATGGTCCTCTTTGAGACTGAAGGACAAACAACAACCTGTGGACCAGGGCCCACTTGAGGCTCTGGGCTCTCATGGATCAGATTCAATCAGGGGACTGATCTCAAGAGGGTCCATTTCTTTCTCTGGCTCATTGGTCTCATGTGGAATTGTTCCAGGAAAATCTTATACTCTCATGATACAGTTTACATCCAAGTATCCTCCAAGGTAGGTAAAAGGACCACCACAGTATATGCACTAAAAGTGCAACCTGGATATTAGATAAAAGACAGACTTTTCTTCACCCTCACAGAAATGCGAAAGACACAAAAGGCCCAGAGGATCCCATGAACAGATACAGAAACACACAGAGCACTTAAACAGTCCCTCCAGAAAGAAACTGAGCTTGCTGCTACTTATAATAATTTATAATAATAAAGATTAAAATGATAATAGCTAACATTTGTATTGTGCTTTAAAGTTTGCAAAATATGTTACATATATTATATCATTTGCTTCTTACAAGTAGTTGCTATTGTTATCCCTATTTTCCAAATGATGAAACTAGGCACACAGAGAGGTTAAGTGACTTTCCCAGGACCACACAGCTACTAACTGTCAGAGGCAGGATTTGAACACAGGCCTTCCTGACTCCAAGCCTAGCATGCTAGTTACTGTGTCACCTAGCTAGGATATTAGGGTAGGAAATTTTGGTGTAAATGTCTCTCTCCCACAGTTATACACAGAGTCCCTTCTAGGCTCATAATGGCACTCCTGTGTTTTAGATTTCCTCAGAAAGATAAATTTACTTTGGGGATTGAAAAACAAACAATCCCCTTCCCATCAGACCTATGACGTCCCAGTAACTATCTGGTCTTACTCTACAAGTAGGATGCTGTGCAAAAATTTCTCCCAGGAATAAGGTACATCAGAGAATTCTCTTCTCTGTCTCTAGAAGGACCAATATCAGATGCTCATATATGGGAACTCTTGAACTTGGGATTACCCATGATGTAATTCCCAAAGCTATTGCTTCCTAGGAAATCTCTCTTTTCTAACTAGGTTAGATTGTAAGGTCAACCTGTCAAGTCAGGATCAAACCCTGTTTCAGACTCTTACTATGCTCATGATCCTGGGTAAGTCATTTAACACCTCTGTGCCTCAGTTTCTCCATCTTTAAAATGGAGGGGATCGGGTCTATCGCCTCTAAGGACTCTTTCACTTCCAAATTTATGATCTCGAAGGAATTCTTTGCACAGGGGTTCATTACTGTGTCTTTGAACTTCCTTCTCAGGCCACATTGCAGTTTTCCTACAAATCACCATTAACTGTCTTGGGGTAGGGTAGAGGAGGGAGAAATCCCTTCCCCACCACTCACCACCCCACCACTTGAAAGAAAGAACAATGGGAAAGGGCAAAGTAGAAGTCCCAGAGAGACTCACTAGTTCTATTTGTTCAGGCACGTGGAGGGGTAGCTGATTCTGACAGTCATCAATGGGTATACTCATATTTCATGAGGAGGTGCCTTTCAAACAATGGTTTATGCTTTATAATCTCATCCTTGAATGGACTTGCAACCCTAACACCTAAACTACTACAAATTCAGAATAGTAAAGGGTTAAGAACTGAATGAAAAAACATTCATTGTTTGCCGTGTGCCTAGCACTGTGCTAATCATTGGGGCTATAAATACAAAAGTGAGAACAGTAAGCTTTAAGAGCTTACTTCAGATAGCGGATGATAGAGGAAACTGGTAGCCAGGGAAGAATATTTTGGTGTGGAAAATTACTGGGATGATTGAGTGAAGCCACAGGGAAATTGATTCACATCCCCTTTCCAGGAGAAATGACAAGAGTTCATTTGATTATAATGAAATGTTATCACACAGTACCGTATGGCTAATTCCATTGGCATAATTTTCTGTGGTCCTAGAATACCACAGCATGGATACAGTGTTCTGCAAGAAATAGCTCTGGATATGAGGTCTGAAGACCTGTGTCTGAATTCTTTTGTCATTTACTAGCTGAATGACCTTGAGTAAGTCCTCTAATCTTGCTGGAGAATTCTGTGGGGAGCAGAGACTGAGCTATATTCAACATTTCCTTGGCCACAGGACTTTGGACTATTCAGGGGGATGTTCTGAAAAGAACTCTTTGGAATTAGGGCACCTACATTCAAATTTCAGTTCTGCTTCTTGTCAGAGTGATCATGGGCAAGGAACCTAATATCTCTGGGTCTCAGATTCCTCATCTTTAAAACAAGGAGGCTGTTACAAAACAATCAGAAATAAAAATTGTGCAATGACAAAGAACAAGCTTGGTCCTTAAGAAGAAAGCCCCTCTCTCCTTTTCTCCCCTCCTCTCCTTTCCCCCCACCCCCTCACTTCCCTCTTCCCTTCCCTGCTTATCTGACTCCTTTCTTCCTACTTCTCTGACTCCTTTGCAGAGGTGCAGGGTCCATGGGTGGGTTATTGTTGGTTGTATCTGACTCTCCCTGACCCTATTTGGGTTTTTCTTGAGAAAGATACTGGAGTGATTTGCCATTTCCTACTCTAGCTCATTTTACAGATGAGGAAACTGAGGCAAACAGGATCAAGTGACTTGCCTACGGTCACACAACTGTCTGAGTGTCTGAGGCTTTTGATTTTGATTTTTTTGATTTGAACTCAAAAAGATGAATCTTCCTGATTCTAGGCCCAGCACTCTATCCACTGCACTGCCTAGCTGCCATTGCATATCATGTAAGATTTGTTCATTGTATTGATTGGTTTTGCTGAATTCCCACCTCCACCCTCTTTCTCTTTTCTTAAAAAAATTATGTTATTATAAGAGATAACTTTCTGGGAAAGAGAGGGCAAGGGATACAGGAAAAATCTAGGTGACATAAAAACAAATTATATCAATAAATATGTTTTTTTTAATTGAGGGAGTTGCAACAGGTGACCTTTCTCTTTAAATCTATTTTCATATGTAAGATGACGATAACATGACTGTCCAACCAACCCCAAAGGCTTATTTTGAGGTTTTGAGACTATATATTTGTAGCTCTTTGTAATCATAAGGCACCGTGTATATAGAAGAGATCATTGGTATTACTCCCAAAGGCCTGTGACTCCGATCTGCTCTAGAGACTGGTTTAGGAATAATTTCTCAATGTTTATTGTAAATCCTAATTCTGTTTTCTTTTTTCTCACCTCAGTGACTCAGTCATTTACTTCAGGATGGCTACTTCCTCTTATATTAACCAGAATAACAATGATCACTTAATTTAATATCACACTTTGTGGTTTCCAAAGCACTTTAATGGAGGAATGCATCGCTGAGGTCCAGACACACACTGTCTCTAGATTATTGCCTGGATTGCCATTCTAGTGACTTTACCACAAAAAGAAATGAGACTCATTGGAGATGATTTGTTCTTAGTGAATCCATGCTCCCTCCTAGTGAGCACCTCATTCTTTTCTAAAAACTCTCAAATTATCCTTCTAATAATATATATGAATTTGATTTCTTTTGTATAATTTTAATTCTTTGGAGGTCATAGGGCAGAATGATAAAAGCAGTGTGGCATAGTGGGAAGAGTACTATCAGGAGAGAACTGGGTTTGAATCCCACCTCTGACCCTTACTAATTATGTGACTATGGGTAAATCACATCTTTCCAAACCTCAGCTTCCTTATCTATAAAACTGGGATAATAGTAACTATAGAATTTACCCCCACAGGGCTATTGTGAGGGTCAGATGAGCTAAGGTATATAAAGTGCTTCGAAAGCCTTGAAATGCTATGTGAATGTCAGCAATTATTGCAGTGTCCCGTGATTCATGGCCATAGATCATTATTGGGAGAAAACTGGTGATTTTGTGCCAGAGAGTGATTTGGGATTATTGAAAGCACTGCCCTATTTCCCAAATGCAATCCAGTCCACTCTCTTTTTCCTTTTTAATTCTGAGCCCAGTTCAAAATGTCTTTCCATCTGAAGGATGAGATAGATGTCCTGAAAAACTAACTAAGCAGACTGCCCATCCAATTATGGGATATAGTCTGGACCAGGAGCATCCTTCATCCATTTTTTTCCCCCAATGGCAATGGTAAGATACACAGTGGGCATCAGTAGATTGTACCATGTTACACTTGATGTCTTGTTTGAAAAAGCAGCAAGCATTCATTCAGGAAACACAGACCAGAAAAAAGGGTGGGTCAGGCATGTAGTGAGAGGAAAAGATAGTAGTTCCTATACTAAGACTCACAAGATGTTAAATGACCAAGAGGAAGTCCTCCAGTGTATTGGGTGAAATTTCTATGGAGGATTGATGGGAAAACATGGTGTAGTGGTCTGACTACCTCAGCAGTATGCAGACTGAATCAGCTTTATTAATGGAGCGGATAGGCACTTTTAGTTTTTAGAAGCTGAGCCAAGGGACATGCCAGCTGGGAACCCTCACTTGCTAATGGCTCAAACTATCTGGCTTATTAGGCAAAATACAGGAAAAATGTGCCACTTCTCCACAGAATCAACCTAGGGATCCAAACACTCCTTGAATTTGACATATGCAACAGTCAAGATTTTTTGAGAGCTACACAAATTGTGAAATTGCCTAGGCAGCCCTTGGGATCCGTGTCCCTGGGCATGGGGAAGAAAGTCTTTTATTAGTCACAGCACGGGAGGATAGTCTAATAGAAATTGGGTATGGCAGCATAGGTGAATGCCAATGCTTGACTAATAGCAGCAGAGGAATAAGGTGCTATTATGACTTCATGTAGAAGCAATTCAAGGCATACAATAGTAAGAGAAGTCACACAATAATTCAAAAGCCTGGGAATGTTGCCAGTCTGTTGAATAGTTCCCATAGAAGTCCACAATCTATGCTAATGAGGTTCCCCAGATGAGATGGTATGAATAGATTGTGCTATGTGATGGAGGGATTACCCAATTCATTAAGATCATGGATACATTGAAGTATATAAGAATGATCAAAATGACTTGTTCTTAATGAATTCATGCTGGTTCCTAATTATCCTTTCATTCTTTTCTAAGTTCTTTACATTTTTTTCTTTTTATTGTGTACTTAACATTCATCAACAAACATTTCAATATATAAAAGAACAAGAAAGAAGCTTGTATAAGAAACCTTGAACTGTGGTTAAGTATGTATATATTCTCACATATGTGTGTGTATTAAAAAAATTTAACAAGGAATTAACAAAACTGGTCTATTTGTGGCCCTTCTGCACTTTTTGTTTCATTCTGTAAATTTAAAAATTATTTTTATTGATGCTTTTTTGGGTTGTATCTGTTACTACCCACTTATATACCACCCTACCACTCCCTCTCCAAATGGAAGCCTTCCCTTGTAGTAATGTCATAGCTAAATCTAGGGCTTCCAGGTCAAGAACAAAATAATATAAGCTGCCATAAAAAAAGAAATTAAGTACCAAGGTACCACAGTCAGGGTCACATAAGAATGTGCAGCAATTTTATAGAAGAAAGAAAAGCTTGGATATACTGCAAAGACAAAAGAAAAGATCTAGACCAAGAATACTTCTAAAAACTAAAAGTGCTTATCTGCTCCATTAATAAAGTTCTTACAAACAATTAAAAATTATCCATTTTGGAATTTTGTTAGAGATTGGTGTCAAGTTCATATATATGGAGTTTCTGGGACCTACTCTTTTTCCACTTTGAAAAATGGCTCAGTATTTGTATCTTCATTTTTCTGCTTCTTCTTCTCTGTGATTTCTCAGAAATCAATGATTATATACCCCAGAGTTCACCGTTTTAAGCTCTCTGCATTTTAGGATATAGTTCATGGGAATCTAGAGATATGTACTCACATACAGTCCCTTGATTCTCTGTTACTATCCTTTATCTATGTTGGTACTCAAACCCACCTTTACAATGTTCGTTCCAAGTGAAAGGTAACGTGCTCATTGATGAAGGTTATGGAATCAAAATAGAAATTGAGTAGTTATGCCTTCTTTTTGTCACTTGTTTGCATCATTCCATCTTTCCTACAATGACTGAACAATAGCAACAGCCTTTCCCACACTGAGAGACAATGTAGTATAGTAGTTAGCGTGAGGAAGACCTGGGTCCAGATTGTGCATCTGACACTACGTATGTGACCATAGGCTAGTCACATCATTTCTCCAAGTCCTGGTTTCTTTGTATATAAAATGGGGATACTCGTACCTATAGATCTTAAATGGGTTAGTGCTTATGAAGTTATTTGGAACTAGTATGGTTTGGTGTCAAGAGTGTTAGATTTCAGTGTTGGACCTGATTTGGACTCTAGCTTTGTGACCTTGGGTAAGTCACTTAAACTCTTTGCAATTTGGTTTCCTCATCTACAACAGGAGAGAGTTACACTAAATGACCTTTAAGTCACCTCCAGTTTTGTATCTGTGATCTAAGTCTTCGCTTTGCTACACCTCAGTAGCCTGATCTTTGAAATGGGAGTGATAACATCATCCCTGCTTCCTTCATAGAAGTATTATCAAGATCAAGTTAACCTCCTATAGCTTGCGCGCTCAGACGTGTGCCCCGAAGAGTAAATCATCACTTCTTTACTCTTTAAGGAGCAAAGTGTGAATGCTCTGTCTTGCATCTTCAGTGTCCTATCAACCTTTGTTCAGGGAGCAGTGAAGACCATTGTGTGGACATTCATGGCAGCATTAAAATACTTGAACAGAAATAGACACAGAGAGAAAACTGTACATGGAAATCCCAGGCTGCACATAGTCCCGAAGAGAAGTCTGAGAATACTTGTGGCTTCTACAGACAACCACTTGCATGTAAGAGAGGTGGAAGGAAAGAATTTAAAAAATAAGCTCTTGTTAATATCATGTTGTTATTTATTAGTTATTTGAATCATGTCTGACTCTCTGTGACCCCATTTGGAGTTTTCTTGGCAAAGATACCAGTGCTAGGTGGTGCGGTGAATAGAGCACCGGCCCTGAAGTCAAGAGGCAAAGATACTGGAGAAATTTGCCATTTCCTTCTCTAGCTCATTTTACAAATGAGAAAACTGAGGCAAACAGGGTTAAATGACTTGCCTAGGTTGACACAGCTAGTAAGTGTCTGAGGTTAGATTTGAATTCAGGTCTTCCTGACTCCAGGTCCACTGTGCCATCTAGCTACTCACAACAACAAAACCCTGGAAATACAAGCACAAAAGTGACACAGTCTCTGCCCTTAAGAAGCACACATCATTTTGTGTAACTAGCATTTGTGGGAAGGAGTCAAGTCTAATCTTGGTTTACCTTTGTCCTTTAAGGAATAGTAACCGGGAAAGGTAACGGCTTTGTTGCTTTTGAAGTGAAAAGAAAAATAGTTCTTCTAGACCAGCAATATTTGGAAGGGCAGAGAGATTTAATTCTAGGCTGGTACGCCTTCTTGGAGGAGAATAGAATAGGCAGACTCATGACTTTTCCTCCTACTCCCCTCCAGGCAAGAATCAAAATATCTCTTATGGAAGGATAGGCCAAATTCCAAAGATCTATCCATGCCAACCCTGAGCCGCCTGTTTATGTATTGAGACATCTCATAGGGAAATGATCATCTTTCATGGGCAACCTACACTTCACAAGAGTAAGTTGTGGAGAGGGTGCAGGGAAAGTTTGAACATGGCAATAAGATGGCCAGAGTGGATAGCTGGATGGGACGGTCTGGCATCTGGATGCCAGCTAGATATAGTGGACCACTTGACTCTGGCCTCCCTCACCAGTCAGGACACCATGGCTCCAATGCCCCAAAGTTCCAAAGCTGAATGGAGTCCCAGGGGACTTCGGAGGTCTGGTGACAGAGTCTCAACAATAGAGAGAAGATAGGGATTTAGAGCCTCTATCGGAGAAAGTGGAAGAGGAGAAACCATTCAGCCTCACTCCCACCTGGAAAAAGGCCACAGAATCTGTAGAACACCAAAAGAGGAAGGACTGGGACTGCAAAGAACCATATGTCGAGCAGCAACCTAGACCTCTCCCTTCATTCATACGATGAATCATTTAGACTGTACAGGTTCAAAGGGAAGGTTGGAACCAACAGATAGGAAGATTTTGTTATGATGCTATTCAAAAAGGGGAGGAAAATTTTCCTTTTAAGAGCTTGCTCTCTCTCTGTCCCTGTTTCTGTGTCTTTGTGTCTCTCTCTGTCTCTGACTGTCTCTGTTTCTCTGTCTCTCTCCCTCTCTCTCATTTGTGTACAGCATTGCCTGATGCCTTGTTAGCCTGAATGCAGGGGAGATAAGGACCCTTAGAGAGATAAGAGCCATATTTTGTCATACATTATTTCATGTGATTCTCGCTACAGCTCTATGAAGAAAGATGATGTAGATATCCCCAATTTGTCAATGAAGAAACTGAAGTTCAGAAAGATTAAATAATGACATAGGCTTGTTCAAAGGCACAGAGTGGCACATGTAGGATATGAACCCAGGTTTTTCTATCTTTCCAGGGCTTACTTAAACACTGCACCATGTTGCCATCTAAATCAGAGGCTCTCTGTGAACGATTGATTTGGAATGAGACAGTGCATG
Source organism: Phalanger gymnotis (assembly GCA_028646595.1). Lineage (NCBI taxonomy): Eukaryota > Metazoa > Chordata > Mammalia > Diprotodontia > Phalangeridae > Phalanger > Phalanger gymnotis. The sequence goes on from CM053624.1 coordinate 329,048,473, forward strand.
CGAAAGTTCACTACACATATTGGGAGTGGCAGGACTCCTGGTCTTTTCCTCTTCCCACAAACACTGGATTAAGCGTGTTTCCCCTGGCACCTCTGCCCTCAACAAGCCCCATGAGGTCCCAGGGTCTTATTTGGAAAGTGGTGACCCCGGGTGTCAGCTATGATAAATAAAGCTCAGCTACGCCTGGATGAACTGGGGAAACCTTTCGTGATGAAGGCTGAAGGTACATGAAAGGTAGTGGGATGGGAAGGGGGTGGTAATGGTGTGGGCAGGAAGAGTGGTGGTATGGGCTGAAGGTGAGAGGAGTCCCCTGACCAAGAGGCCCATCCCTTATGCCAGCCAAACCCTGCTACACAACTTCGGAGAATGAGGTGCTATTCAGGGAAAGGGGTGGCTGGGGAGTGAGAATGGGACAGAGGGGGAGGAAGGGCTTGGCTTGCCTGGGCATGTGCCGGGGAGGAAGTCACATGTGGCATAGGCCTGACCCAGGGACCGTGCAGGGAGGGAGATATTTTAGTCCAGAGAGGAAGGGCCGGGTCCACAAGATGAATCACCACAGCCCTGATTATCCTGAGGAAAAACCTTGAAGGGTGGGAGAGCCCGATAACTGTCCTCTCGAGGTGACCACAGAGCCAACTATCAGCTGGCTCTTGTGAGAAGCACAGAAGGGCAGCTTCTCTCCCCCCTCCTCCAAATCACCTCAGGCCAAGGCCCTCAACATGTACAGTACTTGGACTCAAAAGCAATGGAGACCAGGGTTATCTTTAGGAAACCTGACCGGAAATCTCTCAATCTCTCTCTCTCTCTCTCTCTCTCTCTCTCTCTCTCTCTCTCTCTCTCTCTCTCTCTCTCGTCCCTGTCTCTCTGCCTGTTCCCTCTCTCTCTTTCACCCCTCTCCTCTTCTCTTCTTTCTCTCTCTGTCTCTCTCTCCTCTTCGGTCTCGGTCTCTGTCTCTCTCTCTCACGTACACACACACACACACGCCTCATCATATTGTACTTGTAGTGAAATAACTTAACCCTGTGTATAGGGTCCCATTCAGGGCTACTTTATTAATCCAGTAAACAATATTTCAGGAGTTGTTTCATAGATTTCAGAGTTCGAAGGCCCACTAGGTTACATCATCTAGTCTAACCCATCACTTTTTATGTGAGGAAACAGACCCAGATAGAGGAAAGTCATTTAGGCATTAATTAAAATGAAAATGTGAATCAGGGTCATCTGACTCCAAATTTAGTACAGCTAGGTGGCGATGAGCCTAGAGTCAGGAAAACCTGAGTTCAAATCTGACTTTAGATACTTAACTAGCTGTGTGACCCTGGGCAAGTTCCTTGACTGGTATTTGCCTCAGTTTACTGATCTGTAAAATGGTGGTAATATAGCACTTACCTCACAGGATTGTTGTGAGAATAAATGAGATAATATTTATAAAGCTTCTACTACAGTGCCTAGCACATGGAAGGTGCTTAGTAGATGCTTGTTATCTTCCTCTCTTCCCATTGTACCTCTATATCTCCACAGTGTACTATAAACTCATAGAACCCCTGGTCCCATTAGAATGTGAGTTTCTTGAGAGCAGGAACCATGTTTTGTCTCCCCAGTGCTTAGCAAATTACCCGGCACAGTGCAAACACTCAATAAATGCTTGTTGACTGGTCCCAAGCGACCTGTGACCAAGCTGCACCTTAAATCACGGCAAGCAGAAATCCTTTGTCCAACATTTCAGATGGATGCACATCCAGGCTCTGCTTGCCCCCAGCAATGGGGAATATTCACATTTGTTACAAGTAGTCCTTTCTGCTTGAGGATAGATCCTTTAGGACGTTTTCCCTTCTCTCGAGTCACACTCTGACTCTGTAATGTGCACCCACTGCTCTTTGTTCAGTCCTCTGGGGCCAAGCAGAACAAGTCCAATCAAAGACCTCACAAGAACAAATTTAATCTCTGTGCCACCTTGCCGTGCTCTGCATCTGTGAAAACATCTGTCACGTCCTCCCCAAATATTCTCATCCACCAGTTAAATGTCCCCAATTCCTTCAACTAATCCTAGTATATTTATATATTTATGTATACATTATGCACACATAAACACACAAGCATACACACAATGCATATGTATTTATAGAATATATAAGTATGTTATGCTTGTATATATGTCATATACACAGTATAACATATACAAGTATATACATACACACAGACATCCTTAGAGTTAGACCACCTGGGTGATTCAAATTTTAGCTCTTCCTGCCCAGTCAGTCAACAAACATTTATTAAGCACCTACTATATGCTAGGCAGTATGCTAAAAACTGGGGGCAAGAAGAAAGGCAAAAAATAGTCCCTGCTTTTAAGGAACTCATAATCTAATTGAGGAAACAACATTCAAACAACTGTGTACAACTATACCTGGGTATATATAGATATACAGAGATAGATATGCACAGATAGATTTTTGTATATACATACATACACACATACACAGGATAAATTAGAGATAATCTCAGAGGGAAGGCAGAGACAGCACTGAGGATTGAGGGAAAATGGTTTCTTATAGAAGACAGTCTTTTGTGTGGGACCTGAAGAAAGCCAAGGATGCCAGGATGCTACAGCTTGGCTGTGTGATTCTGTCACTTTGGCTCACTGGGCCTCAGTGTCATTGTGGATAACATAAAAATAAAAACAAAATGGTAAGTTATATATAATGTATATAATATTATTGAAATAAAATGGTGGATAGTATATGTTGTAAGCATTAAATGAGATTATAGTTGTGAAATCAGCCAATCAAAAATAATTCATTAAATGTCTATTAAGTGTCTATTATATATGGAAATAGGTTTTACATGATCGCACATATATAACCTATATCAAATTGCTTACCATCATAGGGAGGTGGGAGGGGAGAGAGGGACAAAATTTGGACAAAATACATAAAATGAATGTTAAAAGGGTCTTTACATGTAAATTTAAAAATGTTATTTAAAAGAAAAAAATGTCTATTACATGCTAGGTTTTGAGAGCATAAAGACAAAAGTGAAATGGTACCTGCCCTCAAGAGGCTTGCATTTCATCAGGAAAGGCAATATGTACATATATAAGTATAGCCCCTTGCTATAGGGCATGTGTGACCAGAGGTTCTTGGTTTGCCATTTGGTTCCTGCGACAGGTGCTGCACTGAGTTATTAATGATTAGTGATGAGGAGGCCAGGAAAAGCTTCTCTGTGGGCCATAAAGAGTGAGGACATGTGGGTTCTTTTCCTTTTTGTAGTGTTGTCTTTGTTGGGACACAACCAAAGCCAATTCTCTTTTGAATTTCTGGGTTTATGTGTGGGGTGGTAATTTTTCTCCTCTCCCTCAACCCCCAGGAGCTTTTATGGAACTTACACACTGTTGATAGGAAGTGTGTAGGCATGTTTGAGACAGGACCTGGAATCTCCTGCTGCCCCTTCTGTTTCTTTTCCTAAGCACAGGTGTTTTGTTGTTGTTGAGTTGTTTCCGTTATGTCTGACTCTCTGTAACCCCATTTGGGGTTTTCTTGGCAATAATATGCCATTTTCTTCTCCAGTTCATTTTATAGATGAGGAAACTGAGGTAAATAGAGTTAAGTGACTCGCCCGCGGTCACACAGCTAGTAAGCATCTGAGGCCAGATTTGAGCTCAGGAAGATGAATCCTCCAGACTCCAGGCTATATCCACTGTACCACCTAGCTTCCCTAGCAAGGGTGACTAAATAGCAATTCAGTGGGGTGGTCTTTATAGTCCCAATAGCAATCTGGTGAGTGTAGGTCAGGCATTCTTGGGTACTGATATGTTGGACAGTGGCAAGTCAATCTTGCAAATTTGGAGCTTCTTAAAGAAGATGAACTATGACCAGGTAAAACTGCCAGAAGTCTTCTGAAGCAAAAGGCCTGAAGCCAGGCCCTAGCTTTCCAGGAGATCTGGATTTGTTAGTTGTTGAGCCAGTGTGGGTCATCTGTTCAGCAGTCTCACAAAGTGTTTAATATTCCAAGTATTTGTCAGTACCTACTTCTGAGTCTTTTGTGTATTTTTAGCATTTCTTCTGTGGTGGAGGAAATAAATAGCTCTCTGACCAAACAAGAGATAGAGAACATTATAAAATGCATAATGCATAATTTTAATTACATTAAATTAAAAGAGGGTTTTACACAAACAAAACCAATGTAACCAAGATTAGAAGGAAAACAGAAAGCTGGGAAACAATTTTTACAGGCAGTGTTTCTGATAAAGTCCTCATTTCTAAAATATGTAGACAACTGAATCAAATTTATAAGAATACAAGTCATTCCCCAGTTAATAAATGGTAAAAGGATATGACTAGGTAGTTTTCAAATGAAGAAATTAAAGCTATCTATAGTCACATGAAAAAAATGCTCTAAATAAATATTGATTAGAAAAGTGCAAATTAAAACAACTCTGAGGTACTACCTCATGCCTAGCAGATTGGCTAATATGACAAAAAAGGAAAATGATAAATGTTGGAGAAGATGTGGAAAAATTGGAACACTAATGTATTGGTGGAGTTGTGAACTGATCTAACCATTCTGGAGAGCAATTTGGAACTATGCCCACAGGGCTCTAAAACTGCACATACCCTTTGGTCCAGCAATACCACTTCTAGGGCTGTATCCCAAAGAGATCATAAAAATGGGAAAAAGACCCACATGTACAAGAATATTTACAGCAGCTCTTTTTATGGTAGCGAAGAATCAGAAATGGAGAGGACTCCCATCAATTGGGGAATGGCTGAGAAAGCTGTGGTATATAAATATAATGGAGTAATCGTATTGTTATTTAAGAAATGGTGAACTGGAGGATTTCAGAAAAACCAGGAAAGACTTACATGGACTGATGCTGAGTGAAGTGAGCAGAACCAGGAGAACATCGTACACAGTACAGCAATATCGTGTGATGATCAACTATGATAGACTCAGCTCTTCTCAGTAATCCAGTGATCCAAGACAATTCCAAAAGGCTCATGGTAGGAAATGCTATCCACACCCAGAGAAAGAACATGGATGGAGTCTGAATGTAGATCGAAGCACATTACTTTCACTTTTTTTCTTTCTCATGGTTTTTCCTTTTTGTCCTTATTCTTCTTTCACAACATGACTAATGTGGAAGTATGTTTATGATAGTACATGTATAACCTATATTGGATTGCTTGCTATCTTGGGAAGAGGGGAGAGAAGAGAGTGAGGGAGAAAAATTTGGAACTTGAAATTTTACAAAAATGAATGTTGAAAATTATCTTTACATGTAATTGGAAAAAATGCTATTGAGAAAAAGAGAATTAAACAGCTCCTCTATTTCTTACCATTTTGTGCAACGAACACCTTTCTAGAAGGGCTGCTGTTGATCCCTTTTGGGGAGTCCTTAGGTATGATTCATCCTTAAGCTTTAAGAGATTTCCCCCTGGAATTCTACTCTGGGAGAGAAGCACAACGAGCCAGAGTATAACAAAAATCAGGAATCCTCTCTTTTGGGGGTTAGGCAGCCCCCATGACTGAACCTGGGTCTTCACAAGACTTTTAGAGGAGAGGGATATCTCCTGTTTCAAAAGATGATCTAGGCATATACAGAGTGTATACAAAATGGATGCAAAGTGATGGGTGGAGTAGGATACTAATAGCTTGACTGGCAAGGCAAGGCGTCACTAGTAAAGTAGCATTTGAAAGAAACTAGAGATTCTGAGAGGTGCAGGCTGGGGAGGGGGGCAGGGTATTCTCAGCAGCCTGTGCAAAGATACAGAGGTGGCAACTGGAAGGCTTTGGTGAAGAAGGGATTGTCTGGACCACAGAATATATGAAGGAGAGTGATGGCTAGAGGTAATAACAGAGTAACAAGGCTGGAAGTACCTAGAATATGCATGTCAATAGAGAGGATGTGAACAGGGATAAGCCTAGACAACTCAAAAAGGTTAAAAGATGGAACCTGTGGGTTGCTGGTTATGTCTCCTCCATAGGAATCATTGGTTGAGTCTTGCAAGTCATTTGGGTAGGATTTAATTGGGTTGGGCTCTTGTGGATCTAAGCTGAAACTTGGGGTCTATAAGAAAAGGCTGCCATATGTGCCAGAGCTTTGGGGAGATTCAGAGACAGGTGAGATCAAAGATCAGAGTGGAAATTGACTCCCCATGGGCAGGTGAGAACTTCGGATTGGCAAAACCCTTTCTCTGACACTTACTAAATGTTTTACCCCTCTATTTGCCAGCCACAGAACAGGGATGACAGCCAAGGAGAGGCTCTTGGCCTGGCAGCTACCTAGCCTCAGGAAATGAGGGAAGCATATGGTGAAAGCTGCTTGACTCGGGGCTTCTGGAGGACTGACAAGAGCCTTGGGCCCAGGCTTCTGGAGGAGGAATAAAAAGTCCAGGACCTAGCACTTTAAAAAGAAAAGGGGGAGGGGCCTGGGCATTGCCTCCTGGAGAGAAGGGAAAGATCCTGCACAGCCTTGGAAGCCTTTGGAGAAGAGATGCCAGCACCACTTACCTCCTAGGAGGTTGGGCATCAGCAAAGGACAGAGCCACCATCCAGGAGACAAATGTCCACCCCTCACTGTGAGTTATTCAGACTATGCAGATCTGATAATAACAATAAAAATACCTAGCATTTACGAGGTGATTTAAGGTTTACATATGTTATCATATTTGAGCCTTACAACAATCCTAGGAGGTTGGTGCTGTTGTCATCTCCATTTTACAGATGAGGAAATTGAGGCAGAGAGATTGATTAACTTGTTCAGGGTTCCACAGCTAGTAAATGTTTGGACCAGAAGCTAAAGTCGGGTCTTCCTGACTCCAAGTCCAACACTCTGTCTGCTGTTCCACCCAGATCCATGGAGAAAGGAGTTCCTCTTTTGGCAACCCCAAGTGCCAAATTCATTTGAAGAGAACACAAAACCTTAGGGTGGTATTATAAGGCTGGGGATCTCTACAGGTTTCTAGGATTTGTCATCAAGTAACCCAAGTCCATTTTCCTTCAAGGGAGAGTCCAAATTGAAAGATAGTAGGATGGGGACAGCTAGGTGGCACCGGCCCTGGAGTCAGGAGGACCTGAGTTCAAATCCAGCCTCAGACACTTGACACACTTACTGTGTGACCTTGGGCAAGTCACTTAACCCCAATTGCTCTGCTTTCCCACCTGCAAAAAAAAGGTAGTAGGATGAGCTGAGGGGACAATATGGATTCCTGGGGAGAAGGACTCATTAAGAGAGAGAAGGCTAATTGTTCTGGAGCAATGTTTGCCCTGCCCTAATTAGCCCAGGGTACAAGCTCAATAAATAAAATAAGATTCTTCTGGTAATCCTCTGGTCTTCGTCTTGCATTCCTTACATCTTCTTACCATCACAGAAAGCTTCTTCCTTCCGAAGACACCATATCTCTGGGTACCTTTTTCATTGCTGGATGCTTTCTCTCTCATTGCTCTAGATGCAAAGGACCAGGAGGAGGAAAAGGCACATCCCTTAATGCTCATTTCTACTTCCTTCACCTCCTTCAGCTGTTATCACTCAGCATCCTTTCTTCTTTTGAGATTTACTCCACCTGCCTTTATCACCCTTTCCAGATTGTCCCTAGGTCATTCTTCCCCTTTTTCTAAGGAATTCATCACTTGGCTCTCAGTAAGCCTCTCTGCCTTTGCCTTGGGTAATCACTGAATGGGCATTGTTTCAGACAAAAAGAGACCTGGAAAAGACCTTAGCTTAAAAAGGCCAAAATTCTGCATCTGGGGTCATTTGCAGTTGACTTGTGTCTTGCCAGTGGACTCAGATGACTCTGGAGGACAGAGTGAGGCCAATGACTTTGCACAGTCCTGCCTCTCTTAAATCCATTTCACTTGCAAGTCAAGACATCACCCTCTTGACGTCACTGCTCCTCTTCCAGAATGTATAAACAAACAGCAATGTATAGTAATATCAGCTCAAATTCCTCAACTTAACCATCAGCCATCTTCAGGGATGGACATAACCCCATAAGTGTTCCACTGCCATTATACAAAACTATGAAGTTCCTTCTTTCCATGACTGCATGCCCTTCCCTTTCTCCTTGTGTTTTATTCTTTCTGATCTTAATCTTTATCCTGATCTTGACCTCAGTCACTCCACTCCTCCTACTTCTCCCAGTTCATTACCCCTACTCTGGTCTTGCTTTCTATCCTTCCCAATCTTGAACCTGAAGTTGACCAGTTCCAACTATATATTGTCCTCTATTTTTCAATCCTTGGCACCTCATCCTATCACCTACTTTGTCCTGACAAACCCCAACCCTAGGTTATTCCCACCATCTGCCATCTCTCCTTTAAAACACATGCTGCTGAATGACTGGAGGCAGTCCCAGAACCATGCCAACTGGATCCACTACAGATTTATGCAATGTGATCTTAACTTGGCCCCCATAGCTGCATGGCAATTCTTCTATACTCCTGTGGTTGCCTCTTTGTCTCATCTTAAACAGTTGTCCCAACCTAGTCCAACCATATGACCCCTCTCCCTCTCAGCAGAGAACCTTGCTTCTTATTTAAGTGGAAAATAGAGGATATCTATCATAAGCTTCCTAATCTCCCTTGCTCCTTACTTCACGGTTCTTCAACATCATCTCAAACTTGTTCCATTCCCTTGTTCCATTCTCTTCAAAGAGTTACCTCTTCTGTTTTGGAGAAGGAAATGGCAAACCATTCCAGCATCCTTGTCGAGAAAACCCCAAGTGGGGTCACGTGACTGAAATGTCTGCACAACAACAAAATCTCTCCTGTTCAGCAAAGCCAAACCTTCTATTTGTCTACTCATTGCCATCCCTTCCTATATCTTCTGGGATTCTGTCTCTTAAACCTACACACTAGCCCCTTCTGGTCTTCATTCTTTTCCTGTTCCTTCCCTGAGCTACAAACATTCCCAGGTCTCTATCATCCTTAAAAATATCTTCATTTGACCTTAATATTCTCTCTCTATTCCACTCTGCCTTTTCTTACTTTCATCCCAAAATGTGTCTACTCTCCTCTCTGTTTCCTCTCCTCCTAATCACCCTTCAACCCCTTGTACTCTGGTTTCTGACCTAATTACTCTCCTGAAACTGCTTCCTCTAAGATTACCAACTATTTCTTAATTGCCAAATCAAATGGCCTTGACACTGTTGTCTCTTGGTTCTCCTTTTACCTTATGACCACTCCCTTGGTCTCTTTTCTAAATCATCATCTATGCCCTTTTCCCTGATAATTGGTATCACCAAGGGTGCTGTCTTTTAGGTCTTCTCTCTCTGCACTTCCTTTACCTCCACCCCTTGGTGACCTTATCAGCTCCTGTGGATTCAATTGTCATCTCTATGAAGAGGATGGCAGGACCTATATATCCAGCCTTAATCTCTCTCTAGAGCTCCAATCACGTATCACCAATTATTGGTTGAACATCTTTACCTATATGTTGCATATATTTCAAATCTAACATTCTCAATATCTTCTCTTCCAAATTTTCTTATATCTACTGGGGTTAATATCATCCTTTCAGTCTTCTAGTTTTGTAACCTAAACATCTGCTTCAACTTTTCCCTCTTCCTCATCCCCTCCTCCCTTATAATCAGTCAGTTGCTGAGTCTTATTAATTCTGTCTCCACAACATCTCATGTATCTGCTCCCTTTTCTCCACTCATATAATGATTCCCCTGTTTCAATACCTCATTGCCTCTTGCTTGGACTATTGCATTAACTTCCTAAATGGACTTCCTGTTTCCAGTTTCTTTCTCTCCAATTCATCCTCCATATAGCCACCAAAGTAAGTTTCCCAAACAAAAGGGCAGAATCTCCTCTGGGCTCACTCTCTCGATTTCCATTCACACTGGATGATTGAGTCCACAGAAGATAACTTACTACTCTCCTCCTCAAGGTTCTAGGGGGTAATGCTGAGGGGTCAGGGTTTGTAGTATTGGTCCCAACAAGCCCCTATCCAATATGATCCCTGATGTTATTCATCCAGGTGATATTAATCAGCTTTTATAAAAGTATATTTATTAAAAAGGCATGGCAAGAATAGTGATTATAAAAACAACCTCTCCTAGCCCCCCAAAACAGGGGTCACATTCTCCCCTTGAACACATACAAGGTCCCTGAGAAGAGTGCCCAAAACTTAAAATACAAATGTAGTCAGGTACACTCTAAAGAACATATGAAGCTGAAAGTACCTCTAAACTCTTGGTGGGGTGGGGGGGGCGGGTGTCATTTTCTCTCTTTGTGCGGTGCTTATGAAGTTCCTCTTGGGTGTATCTCTTGGTTTGGATTCAAGGATCATTTGCTATGGCTGGCATTCTCTGTTCTATCTCTGGAGCTGCTGCCACCTTCAGGTGAACTTCCTTTTGCAGGTATTTCTTCTGTCAAAACCCCTGCTACTATTTCCCATGGACTCTGTAACCAACAATTGTTCCTGGGAGCCTTTGGGGGAGAGGTCTTAACCATCATTTTATCTACAAATTCATTTTTGGTTTTGTGCCTCTTGAGCAATCAATTTCTATGGATCTTCTATTGGCAGCTAAGTGGCACAGTGGCTGTGGTGCCCAGATACTTACTAGCTGGGTGACCCTAGGAAAGTCACTTAACCTCCGTTGGCTTCGGTTTCTTCATTGGTAAAATGGGGATAGAAATAGGATCAAATGAAATAATGTTTGTAAAGCAGTTAACATAGTGTTTGCACATAGGAGGTACTTATATAAATGCTATTATTATTATTATTATTATTATTATTATGGTAGCTAGGTGGTACAGCAGATGGAGTGCAAAGCTTGAAGTCAGGAATACTCATCTTTGTGAGTTCAAATACTCCTCTGTTTGACCCTGGGCAAGTCACTTAACCCTGTTTGCCTCAGTTCCCTCATACGTAAAATGAACTAGAGAAGGAAATGGCAAATCACTCAAGTATCTTTGCCAAGAAAACCCAAAAAGGGGTCATGAAGAGTGAGACATTACTGAAAAATGACTGAATGAAATTATTATTAACTACAGCCAACCAGAAAATTCGCTAACCCGTAACACTATCTTCACTACCCTTTCCCCCTCCCCTCCCCATTCACTCATAAAGTTAGACAGACTCATAAAACCTTGACAATGGGTTGGATTGGAAGCAGGCTGGGAAATATATATATATATATGTGTGTGTGTGTATAGATATATATATATATATCTGGAAATCCTGTATAGAGATAATAATCGAACCCATGGGATGGGAGCTGATGATGTCACCAAGTAATAGTATAGATCAAAAAGATAAGAGGTCCCTTGATAGAGAGTTGGGGGACATCCACAGTTGGTGGGTGTGGCATAGATGAAGAATCAGGAAAGGAGACAGAATAAGTGGTTGGACAGATAGTAGTGTCACAAAAACCTGGAGGGCAGAGAGAATCTAGGAGATGATCAATAGTACTAAATGCCACAAAGATTACAAGTTTGACCACATCACTCCTCTGTTCTGAAAGTTTCCTTGGTCCCTATTTCCTCTAGGATAAAATTCTCAGCTTGGCCTTTAAAGCGTTTTACATTCTGGCTCCTACCTACCTTTCCAGACTTCTTCCATACTCTTTTCCTTTCTACACAGGAGGATAGTCCATGAAAAGGTACAGAATTGGGAGACAGAGTGTTGTAGGTAAGGAACAGCATGAAGGCCAGTGTTTCTAGATTGTAAAGCACATGGCAGGGATTAAATCTCAGCTCAGTGAGCTGAGACCTGAACCCAAGTCCCCTGACTCATGGTCAGGTGTTCTTTCACATACAATTAGCTTATATTTCAGGCCATCAAAACTGGTGGGTTTTCTGTTCCTCAAATTCAGCATTCTATCCCAATTCCTCCTTTTTTAACCTATGTATGCCCAGAATTTAATCTCTTCTGATCTCTGCATCCTAGAATCCCAAATTTCCATCTCAGACTCTTTTTCTACTGGACCTGTGATTTCTTCAGGGTAGGGATCACCAGGGATTCAGAAGCAATTAATTTGTAACCCATTTTCTTAGAGACTTGCTCCTGGTTAGACAGCTAGAATGTGTCAGAGGTAGGATACAAAATCAGATCTACCTGATTTTAAGGCTAGTTCTTTATCTGCTATACCTGACTTCCTTTCCCTAGCCTCCTTGAAGCTCCATCTCTCACACTACCTTCTATAGAAAGCCTTTTCTGACACCGCCCCACCTCCACCTTTTCTCCTTTCTCAAATAATTAGGAATTATTTATATTCTCCCATGTTGAATCCTCCAGTAGACTGTAAGCTTCTTGACACCAGAGCTTCTTTTTGTATTTTTCTTTGCAAGCCTAGTGCCCAGTAATGTACCTTGAATGTTGAAGTCTCTTAATAAATGTTTGTTGGATAAGATCGCATATACTCCACGTTCCAGGGTTCAGGTATCTTTAATTCCCCCTTGTCTCTCCCTCACCTTCCACATCTTCACCAAGTGCTGTTCATCTTCACATATTTTCCCACATCTAGTCCTTTCCTTTCATTCATTTCCACCACCCACAGACTATCATCATCTGTTTAATAAAAACAAACAAACGAAAAACTTCTAACTGGTTTCTCTAACTCCATTTGCTACAGGCTATTCTGCACAAAGTGTCAGAATAATGTTTCTAAAGCCTAACTCTGCTAATGTTACTTCCACACTCAAAATCCTTCAGAGTTTTCTCTATTGTTTCTAGGATAAAATCTGTCTAGAAAGGCTCACAGATTTCCATCTTTGGGAATGGAGGAGGGGGAGTCCTTTGAAACCTTCTTTAGGTTTTTTGGCAATAGGATTTTAATACAAAATGGAACTGCTAAATTTAACTATTTAAGCTAATCTAGCTATCAAATAGGATTCAGGGAAACACCTGATAAACATGGTAACATATTTCTAAAGAGTGACAGTGTTTGCATAGAGATCGTTTATAGATTTTTAACTACTCATCAGAAAAAAAGACCTTTAACAAGAGCTTGTGGGAAGTGAGGCTTCTTCTAGGTTATTTCCCTTTCCTCACATTTTCTGATGAGGTAATCAATCCATAAGAATTTATTGAGCCCTTACTGCACGCCAGGTGCTGTGCTAGGCACTGAGGTTACAATGTCAAAATGAAACAGTCATTTTCAGGGTGTTTTTGTTCTATTCAAGAAATTTCCTAGTACATACAAAATAAATACAACATAAATTTGGGGTAGGGGAGTTAAAACCCTAGCAGCTTGAAGGTTAAGGAAAGATGTAGGTTTTAGTCCAGCACCTGTCACTAATGTGTAATTTTGGGCAAATTTTGGCAAATCGTTTTACCTTAAGCCTCAGTTTCTTTATCTTTAAAATAAACGGGTTAGAACAGATGATCTCTAAGGTCATAGGATCAAAGATCGAAAGGACCTTCTGAAGTAATTTTATAGGCAGTAAGTAGAAGAGGCAGGATTTGAACCCAAGTCTTTTGCCCTATAGCTACCATATTTTCCACTGTACTTTGCTGTCCCCTTTCAGGGCTCACATTTTATGATCACTATCAGAGCTCATATTTCTTAAGGCTTAAGTTTTACAAAATATCTCCTTACAATGGCTCTGTATGGTCAAAAGAAAGTATTATCTCCATCTTACAGACAAAGAAACCAAGGATCTGGTTGATTTGCATGTAGTAAAACAGCTCCTTCAAGTCAGAGCCAGGATTGGAACTGAGGTGTGACTGCTTATCCCAGTCTCCCTCGTCTTCACAGACTTCAGCCAGAGAGAGTGAATTTCTCCTGTCCTTCTACTTTCGTCTCTGGCAGGCCTACCTCCCTGCACCTGCAACCTTAGAAGGCCTAGGACCAGACCTGACCTGCACCTGTCTGGCCTCTTAACAGCAGGGACTTTTCCTTATGACAGGCGCGATGCACCACTCCTTCACTCCCGCCAGGTGGCGCACCGAATGCTAACTAGTAAGGCTGCCCTGGGGTTCTATCCAGGTGAACTGACTTTGTCCTGTCTCAGCCCGCCAAGTCCCCTGTCCCACACCCGGCTTCGCAGCCTGCCCTCTCTTCAGGGGTCCAGGGGCCCGAATCCAGCCTGGCTCCAAGAGCGGTCGGGGCAGAACTGGCCTTGACATTCTCCTTAGCAGGGAACCCTCCTCAGGAGAATGGGGAAACCCCCACCCTGGTTTTGTAGAGCGTTGCCTCCCTATCCTGGACAACGTGTGGACCCACAGTTCCCCATCCATGCCTATGGGCTAGTCCCTAAGCCCAGCAAGCATGCGGAGCTGTAGTTGGAGTGTGTGAATGTGGGGGAGGAGTATGACTACTGATTTATTTTTTAGCTTTTAAAAAAAAATATTTCCTTTTTTAGGAATAACACCAGGAGCGGAGTCCTGATTCCGGGCCCCACCCCCGTTATCACGGCAGCTCCCTCCTCGGCCCCCTGCGGGGCCACGAGCCTCAGGGCGGGGGCGGATAAAAGTCCGGGTGCGGCCGGGATGCTGGGCACAGTCCCCCAGGAACGAACGCCAGATCTGTGTAGGGCTCTCCGTGCCAACGACGACGGCTTTGGCCCGACGTGCGGGGAGGGGGCCGGCCGAAGCCAGAGTTGCCGGTGCCGCCTCCCGGTTCGGGCTAGCAGCTGTGCTGGCGCGCTCTCACACCTTGTCCGGGGCCACAGGGCTCTCCTGTTTACGGAGGGAGGGAACGGCAGGCGAGATGGAGAGTCAGTGAGTCTCGGGGAGCAGCTCGGGAGCGTCTGCGGGGCTACCTGGGCTCAGCATTCAAAGCCTGCACTCCCCCTCCCCCCGCGAGGTGAGGCCCCCCTCCAGCCCAGCGCTGACAGCTGGGGTCGGCGGGCACCTCGGCTGACCTGGGGGCTCCACCGCAGGGAGCCCCGAGCAGGAGTAGCTTGGGGTTAGGGCCGAAATCTCTGGCCTCCGAGGACCCTGTGGACCCTGGCTGGTTCCCGACCGAGAGGCAGAGGTGGGGAAGGCCCTGGGAGCGAAGCTGGAGGTGCGGCAGTTCTCCGTGAAGAGGTGGCGCCCGGGTGCAGCGCGGCTTGAGCCCGGGCGTTCGCCTTGCGCCGCCAGGCTTGCGGGGTGCTCGAGCTTGCGCGCGCGCGCGGGAAGATTGTATCCCCCTCCCCTTTATTCGCCCCCCGCCAGCTTTCCCTCTTCCGTTCCCCACGCGAGGCCAGGACCCCTTGGTTGCCCTCGGCTGGGGAGGGGAGCCCTGAAAGCTGCGGGATCGGAAGGCGGACCGGGCAGCCGGGGCCCGGCAGGTGATAGTGAGCGAGTTCTCACGCCCCCTCCTCCTCCCCTCTACACAGACACACACGCGCGTACACATACACACGCACACATACAGCCCTCCTCCTCTCCCGGCCCCCACCGTTTCTCCCCCACTCCCGCCCCCTTTTTTTTTTTTTTAAAGCAGCACTCTACCCCCACCCCACCCCCACCTTCCCGGAGAACACGCCCCGAGTATTTGGAGAAGAGGCAGATAGTAGCAGTAGCATTGAACCTGAGGGGCTCCGGCTGTGCGCAGACCTGCCGCTCGCGGAGTGACGGGCGATAGACGAGGCGAGAAAGCCGGAATAAAAGAAAAGGAGAGCGAGGGGGCGGGGGTGGGGGGAGCGACGGAGAGGCTGGGAGAAGGAGGGAGCCAGGGAGACAGACATCTAGAACCCGGGAGATCAGACAGACGCGCACGCATACATACACACACACACACACACACACACACACACACGCGGACCTTTAGCCAGCGAGCGCGGGAGAGAAGGCCAGTCTAGAGCCAGACGGACCGACGCCCCGAGACGACCCCCTGACCCCAGCCCCCCCCCCCCCGCACCCCAGAGACCCCAGGGCGGGATATGGTGATTGTCTCCGCTGCCTCTCGGGATTTACAAAGACAGCTCCGCCTGCTCAGGGTGCCTGCTCCAGCTCCTGCCCTTAGCCCCCGGGGCCCCGTCCCCCGCGTCACTAGGGGGGGCTCAGCCCCGTGGGGGGCGACCCTGGCCCGAGACTGAGCCCCAAATCCCAGCCCCCTTCCCACCTAGTGCATGTGGAACTGAGCGCCGCCGGCCAGCGGGGAATATGAACCGGAAAGCTAGGCGCTGGATCTGCCCCATCTTCCTGAGCCTGGGCATCGTCTACATCAAAATTGGGTAAGGCACTTTGGAGGGCTGGGCTGGGTGGGGGCGCACGGTCCAGGACGGGGGCCCGCGACCACGGGGATCCCAGCAATCGGCTTCCCTGCCGAGCTCTTTGTCCCTTCTCCAGCCTGTGCCAGCTCCCGCCTCCGTCGGAAAGTTTTCGGTGCAGACTAGGAGAGGGAGGTTGCGATAGGTACATCTGGGGACGGCAAACTTCCCTGTCCAGGACTCGGGGCACCGGAGCCTAGAGCGGTGGTGAGCAGAGCGGAGAGCCAGACGGGAGAGGCGTAGGGATGGAGATCAACGCGCGCTCACGTCACCAGATCCACCTAGACCCACAGATACAGAGACACATACGCACACAGACACGCAGGGAGACACTCAGACACAAAGCGAGATCCACAGACGTCCAGAGTCATTGACTCAGTCACAAGAGATACCCAGAGCACACTCGCACGCCAGCCGGCTAGCCAGCCACTATGTAAATACACCCTGTACAAGCTCACGCACACAGGTAGTCACACATCCATCCATCCATCCATCCATCTCTCTGTCTCTCTCTGTCTCTGTCTCTGTCTCTCTCTCTCTCTGTCTCTCTCTGTCTCTCTCTCTCTCTCTCTCTCTGTCTCTCTCTCACACACACACACGCACGCACGCACACACACACACACGCACACACACACACACGCACACACACCCCGGACAGATGCCCACCCCAATCCTACACAGCTCGGACCCACTGCCTCCTCGCAGTCTCATTCCGATTCACAGTCTAGCTAGTGGGGAGTGGGCAAAAAGGTCCCACTAGCTCTCTGTCTTCTGCTTGCGGGGCGCCCCCTTTATTGTACAGTGTAGAAGTCTTCTTCGTGTCTCCCCAGCACCCACGCACCAGAGACCTTCCAGGCTAACCTCTCAGCCCCTGTGGGACCCCAGGACCCTGTGCAGGTGCTGTTCTGGGCGGGCTGGGTGCGAGCTGAGCACATTCACCCTACTACTCACTCCTCCCTCAGGCAGTGCGGCGCAGCACAGCTGGGGTGGGGGCAGGGGCAGGCAAGCTAGGCCGCTGCCGTTTTTTTTTTTTTCTGATTCTTTTAAAAAATAACCTTATTGATTTATTTTTCCACTACCCCTCCACCCCCATCTCCAGTTTCTCCTTTACACATGCCGGCCTATCGTCCTCATTTAGCAATCAGGAAGCGGGGACACTTTGAAGAATGACCCATTGGCTCCTTATTTTTCTTTTAATTTGAAATGGGGGTAAAAAAAATCACCCACCCTGCCCTCATTGACCCTACTCCTTTCTGAGATCAGGGAAAAGGTGCTATCAGAATCTGACCCAAACCTCCTGGCCCCTGGAGACTCAGGTTGTACCCTGCCTAAGGCACAGAGGAAGTGGGGTGGGTTCATTGAGAAGGGGAGGAGCACTTTCAGTTTTCTTGGAGTCTGTGTGCCACTTACAGTGATGAGCAGCTTCAGTCTGCTTTCCCACTTTCTGGTGCCAGTGTGGAAAAGGCACCGGATCCAATGAAAATAGAACTGTTCCAAATGTGTCTCTGACGTTTCTAGCTCATTGACCCAGGGCAAGTCACTGGACCCCTCTGTCAGCCTCAGGTTCTTATCTGATTCTTGAATTTAGAGCCGGGACCTCATACCTTTTCTAGTCCAACCTCCTCATTTTCGTATGAGAACACCAAGACACAGAGAGGTTAGGTGATTTGCCCAAAGTTACCCAGGTAGTAAGGACAGAGATGGAACTTGAACCAAGATTCTCTGATTTCCAATCAGCTCTCTTTCTACTTCATGCAAAATGAGGGGATTGGACTAGGTTACCCTTACAACTATAAGATGCTCAGTTCTTTTTGGAAATGTGTGGGTTCCTTTTGCACCCTCATTACTATTTTACTTTTATGACTCAGCTAAGTCTGTTAACTTGTTATAGGAGTCCTAGCCTTTTTCCTTAAGAACTTTTTTTTTTAATGCATACTGTATTGTTGATGTAGAAATCTCCCAGTGATACAGTCTGTGTGTAAACTTTCCCTTCTGAATTCTGGTCAAAATGCCATTGGAGAGTCATGGCATGTAAGCTAGAGATTGAAGGGAACTCAAAGATGTTTCCAGGGGTGAGGACCCTGTGGCCTTGAGGCCACATGCAGCCCTCTGGATCCTCAAGTATAGCCATACCATAGAGGGCTGCGTGTGGCCTCAAGGCCGCAGGTTCCCCACCCCTGATAGACCAACCTTTTCTTTTTACAGATGAAGAAACTGAGCCCAGAGGGATTAAGTACCTTGCACAGTCACATGACTCTTAAGTGTCACAATGTCTTCTGATTTCCAATTCATACAGTTTGCATTATCATTTTCTTTCTTTAACTGAGACAACTTTGGTTCATACTAATAATTGTTATGGGCTTATTGGCTAATTACTTTAAATAATCTACCCGTTCCTTAGGTTATTATTGCAGGTATATCCAATTTTAAGCAAATTCATTGCATAAAAATTCAAATGTACAAGTCTTCAAATTGAGGGGAGTGATTTTTGAATTGTAAGCAATGTCCTCAAGTACATTTAAAAAATAATTCTCTCTAGAAAAAAGTAATTTACATGAATTTATAGAAACACATTTATTGTACAAAGTGAGGCTTACCTGTATTGCCATCCATTTACGACTAATGAATAATTGTTTTATTGTTACGGTACATATTGTCAACATCAGTTTTATAACCATTCTAGAATTCTTCTTTAAAGCTTCAGGTTCAGAGAGCAGACTATTTCGAGTTTTATCCTCTTGAAGTAGGCACTCAAAATGAATGAGGGAGATATTTGGCTGAGATAAAGTTGTAGCCTCTGTTGTTAAAAAAGAAAGCTTGGAGTCACTGTTTGCCCCAGAGGGTGGGCCTGGTCTGACCCTGACCCCACAAATTGCTCCCTGCCTTGATGGCCAGTCTGTCTCTCTCTTCCTTTGCAGGGGCTTCTCCTCTGTGGTGGCTCTTGGGGCCAGCATCATCTGTAACAAGATCCCAGGGCTAGCTCCCAGACAGAGGGCAATCTGTCAGAGCCGACCTGACGCTATCATCGTGATCGGAGAAGGGTCTCAGATGGGAATCAACGAGTGTCAATTTCAGTTCCGAAATGGTCGTTGGAACTGCTCAGCCCTGGGAGAGAGGACAGTCTTTGGGAAAGAGCTGAAAGTGGGTATGTTACCTCTTCCTTGTTTACTGCAGAGCTAGAAAGAATCTCAGGGCCACCAAACAGTGGCAGGCAGGACTTTGAGCCTTAGTCATTTGTGGACTACTGGTTACCTTGTAAGCTCCCTTTATGTTATCCATTCCACTTGTTTACTTCGTGCTCTTCCTCCCTCAGTGGAAATACAATTTTGAAAATTTGTTCGTCACTTGTTTCAGTTGTGTCTGACTCTTCATGACCCCATTTGGTGTTTTCTTGGCAAAGATACTGGTTTGCCATTTCCGTCCCCAGCTTATTTTACAGATGAGGAAACTGAGGCAAACAGGATTAAATGACTTGCCCAGGATCTTGCCCAGAGAGATGAGTCTTCCTAACTCCAGGCCCAGCACTCTATCTACTTTGTCACCAAGATGCCCTTATTTTTGAAAAGACTACTCTTCTTTAAAGGGTCCTAGCTTCGCCTGTCTAGGCCTATTCTTTAATGGAGAGAACTCCATTTTTCTCTCTCTGTGTGTCTCACTCTGTGTCTCTCTCTCTCTCTCTCTCTCTCTCTGTCTCTGTCTTTCTCTCTCTCACATACACACACTGTTTAGGTATTTGTTTCTTCAGCAATCAGTGAAAACTGGGGGATAAAGTAGTACACAGTTGATGCCAATATTTGTCCAAATGCCAGACCCAGAGAAGTAGCCAGTCCATGTGGATTTAAGGTTGCCTCTTCTCTTTGGGCTGAGCCGAGGGAGGCAGAGAGTTGTACTAGGTTGTTGTATGATTTTGACCCCAACCCCCTGTCAAGAAGGAGGTAGTATTTTTGGACTGTTCATGATAATTGGTAGCCATGGTTTCTCAGCTGACCACTGATAAGGAACACTTTACTTGGAATATCACCTGAAACCTCCAAAGTTTCTTTCACTCTTATTTTATTGGACCCTCACAACCACTTTAGACAGGGCAGGGATTATTATTCATTTTCCAAATGGGAAAACTGAGCTTCTGAGAAGTTAAGGAACCTATGGCCAAAGTCAGACAGTTAGTAGCAATGCTGGGACTGAAATTAAGGTTTTCTTTTACTCTAGTGCTCTCCCACTGATACGTTAGTGGTCTCTCGTTGCATTTTTTTTCTATTTCTATCTTTATTGTGAAAGTTGACAGACTGCTTGGAGGAGTTGTTGTTTGTTCTTGTGTCAGAGGTCACAATTTCTAGAGCAGAAATACTTTCAGGACAAAGGGGGAAACCATCAGAGTTGAGAGTGATATTAGAAATATGGCATACAGGTGATTATCATCAATGGTGATAATCACCTTGGTGACTGTACTGTCTTGACCTCCTAAGCTTCTTGTCTCTATGGGCTCAGATAGAAAAATTTTTCTTAGGGCTACTTCCTGGAGGGAACACAAACATGAGACACATGCCCCTTGGGAATCAGATAGAGCAGGGGCCTTAGAAAGTTGTAGGGAGTTTACTCATGAAAAAAGGAAGGACTCTCCAAGAACACTGTAATCACATTGCCTTTCTATGCTAGAGAGAATTCCTAACTCTTATTAGCGGTGATATTGTAACATATCTCACTTTGCTACAACAGAAGTATGCTGGCAATTTGCATTTTGCCAGTGGTCTTCAGCCACTGACATCCTTCATTAAATATTTTGCATTTAATCACTTCTCTGGCTAGAGATGAATTCTAGGTTTCATTCCTTGGAATCAGTCCTTGCTGGTTACTTCCACTTTGACCTTCTTTTTAGTGGGGTTAGATAGCTTTGGGTGCCTGCATCTTGGTATTTTGAGGAGGATGAAGAGAAGTGATTCTTGCTCCATCAGAGAAGTCATCTTGGGTAAGGAGTGAGATTGAGAGGTAAGGAGCAGAGGAAGTGGCCATTGTGAAATGGAAGCCTGTTGGAGGTAGAGCGGCTCAATAGAAAGTCATACAGAGATAGGTGAAAGGAAACAGCACAGAAGGTGTTAAGAAGCACATGCAGAGGGCAGGAGAATGATCTTTAGAGCCATGAAGAGCAGGCTTAGGGAATCAGAGAATCTCCGTTGGAAGGAACTTCAGACGTCAGGCAGCTCAGCCTCTACCTGAATGGAAATCCTGACTTTTTGCCATTCTCAACCTCATCCAACCACTTTCTTGAATGCTGTCAGTGACAGAGAGCTCAGTCCCTCCAGAAGTGGGGTATTCCGTCATTGAATAGAGCTTCTATCCAGTTCAAATCTATCTTACTGTAAATTGACTCCAGTAGTACAGTACTGCCCTCTGAGACTACACAGACTGGGTCTAATTCCTCTTCCAAAGGGCAGGTGGATTTTAAAGATGTTTCCCCCAGGACTCTTCCAGGTTAAACACCCCAGCTCCTCCAGTTCATGTGACATGATTTCAGGTCCTTTTGTCATCTTGTTTGCTCTCAGTTAGCTGAGAGTGGGTAACTTGGAGCCGTTGTTGCTGGCTTTCTCTCAGGCATAAGTACTTCTCCGTTTTCTCTGCTTCCTTTCTTAATTTCCCTGCACTCTTTATCCTCCTTTATTCTTCCCTCCTTGTGCCTTAGCATCTCTAATCTTATGGTCAATGTGATATAGTGGGTAGAGTGCTGGACCTCGAGTCAGGAAGATCTGGGTTCGAATTTTACCTTTTACACTTACTAGCCATGTAACACTCAGCAAATCGCTTAGCCTTTATGGACCTCAGTTTCCTCATGTGTAAAATGAAAAACATTGGATTCGATGGTCTGTTTATAAGGCCCTTTCTGGCTCTAAATGTATGATCCTATGAGCATGTGGTTCCTCTTGGAGGGAAGGAATTGTTTCCTTTTTTTTTAGTCTCTGTATCCTAGGCACCTCACCTACTGTGCCTGGCACACAGAAGGCCAGAATAAATGTTTGTCGACTGGCTCTTTGAGGTCCTGTGTAGCTCTAGAGGCTATGATATTTTATCCTGTGATCTCTAACAGTAAAAGGAAAATCAGCCTTGATCAGAAAGAGAATCTAACAAAAGATTGAACCTTGGAAATAGGATCAGAGGATCCTAGATCTTTGAACTGGAAAGGACCTTAGAGGTTGTTGAGTCCAGTCTTCTCGTATTACAGGAAAGGAAACTGAGGCCCATAGAGTCTGACTTAACAAGGGTCCCACAGCTAATAAATATTGAGTCAGAATTTGAACTGAGGTTCTCCTGACTCTAAATCCAGTACCCTTCCCACTATATTGCAGTACCTGTCAGGGGGAAAAATTGCCCAAAGACAATTCCATGATTCAATTTACTGTTTCCAAGTTAGTGAGATTGTGGAAAGGTAGGTTCCTCCAGTGGTGGCGAAGAATGGGGCCGAAGATCAGGAAGAGAGGGGGAAAAAGAGCTGTCTTTCTTCTGTTGTGTAGTCTGTAACTCAAGATGAGACACAAAATCCCACAAGGAGACGTCTTAGAGAGTGGGCTGGGCAAAGGAAGCAGTCTGAAATTTAGAGATCGATACAAGGTAGTCAACCGAGACTGGTATAAGGTAGTCAATCCAGGAAACTCTTCCCAAAGAATGAAAAGGCCAGCGAGTGGTCTTTGCTAGGGCTAGGTGAGGGGGTGAAGCAATTATTAGACAGGGAACCAATGCTAAGGGTGAAGAAGCCTTTGAAAGAGATGCTAAGGAAGCCATCAAGGAGGCCAGAAGCCAACAACTACTAGCTATGTCAGTAGTGGTACTAGGAGCCAGCCTGGGTTCATTAAGAATAAGCCATGCCTAGATCAATTCATGTCTTGTAATCTGGCTTCTAGCTCTAGCATTAGAGAGGTAGCATGGAAAGAATACTGTTGAAGGATCTGGGTTCAAATCCTAGCTTTGATACTTTTCAGCTCAGTCACCTTGACTAAATAACTTAACCTCACTAGATCTCAGTTTCTTCATCTGTAAAAACGAGGGAAGTATAATAGTTAGCCTCTGAGGTCCCTTCTAGCTCGAAATCAGTAGTTCTATGATCCTAAGATCACTTGTTTGGAACAGTTCTCTTCATCCCACTCTCTAGCTGTACACCCTTGGCTGAGTTGTATAACCACTGTCATCCTTAGTCTCTCATCTTTAAAATGGGGACAATAATAGCACTTTCCTTACAGGATTGTGGCAAGGATCATATGAGATAAAGTATGTAAAACTCTTTGCAAACCTCAAAGTGATACATAAAAATGGGCTATTTTTAATTGGTAAGTCTTATTTGGCCTTTTCTCAGCACTCGTCTATCTTGACTGGTTTCCAGACTGGGCACTTTTGATAACTCCCCCTTCATAGATATTCTCTTGGCTTTCTTGACAGTGTTCTCTCTTAACTCTTCTTTCTGTCTGTCTACTTGGCCTCCTTTGTTAGATCATCATGCATGACTTGCTCCCCAGTGAAAGGTGTGACCTAGGGTTCTGTCCTGGGCTCCCTTAAGGGTCAGCTTAGATGCCATCCATTCCAAGACACCTTTTCTCATCTTCCTAGTTGTTGATAGTTGCCCCTTCTTCAGATGTTATGCATTTATTGATTTACATATCACATTCCCCCAAGGGGAATGTAAGCATCTTGAGGGCAGGGACTGTTTTGAGTTCCTAGAATCTAGGAGAGTACCTTGTGATTGGTATGTATTTAACAAATACCTGTTTGATTGAGTTGGCTTTCTTGGTAGCTTTACTAGATTGGTAGATCAGGGCAATGCTGTAAACATATTTATCCTTAATTTTCAGCAAAACATTTGGTAGAATCTCTCAGGATACTCTTGTGGACCAGAAGGAAAGATGTCACCTGTCGGATAGGAGACAACTAGGTGGCATGGTGCATCGGAGTCAGGAAGACCTGAGTTTTAATCCTGCCTCAGATACTTACTGGTTATGGTGCTCTTGGCAAGACACTTAACCTCTCTCAGACTTAGTTTCCTCTTATGTAGAAAGGGGTTAATAATGACACTTCATAGGGTTGCAGTGAGAATAGACAATGTATTAGAAAGTACTTTGCAAATTTTAAAATAATATATAAATGATAACTTGATTATTAATAGTAGAAGTGC
This sequence comes from Phalanger gymnotis, assembly GCA_028646595.1. Classification (NCBI taxonomy): domain Eukaryota; kingdom Metazoa; phylum Chordata; class Mammalia; order Diprotodontia; family Phalangeridae; genus Phalanger; species Phalanger gymnotis. Next base: position 329,072,774 of record CM053624.1, read on the forward strand.
AGCTAAGTGGATTCAGAACTGTTTGACGGACTGTCTCAAAAGAGTGTAAAGAGGATTGAGTGATGTCTCTAGTGGCATGCCATGGACTCTGTTCGTGGCCCTGCCCTGTTTTACATTTTTACCAATGGCTTTGATGGAGATGTAGGGCCAGAGAATGACAGATCTAAGGTTAAAAGGGGCCTAAAAGCCATCTCAATCTCATCCAATTCCCTTATTTTTACAGTGGAGGAAGCTGAGGCCCAGGGGAATTAAGTGACTTGTCTGAAGTCATACAGATAGTAAGAATTAGAGGTAATATTTGAATCCCAGGTCCTCTGACTCCAGAGTCCAGGCTTTTTCTTTTTCTTTTCTTTTTCTTTTTTTCATGATAATAAGTTTTATTGATATCTTTAGGTTTTTAAATCATAAAAGTTATTTTTTCACATTTTTTTCTTTTAATATGTTGAGTTCCGAATTCTTTCCTTCCTTTCCAACCCTTCCTTACCCAGTAAGAAGTTGAAGCCATATGGTGTCAATTATACATGTAAAATCATGCAAAATACATTTCCATTTTAGACATATTGCAAAAAAGTGAGAAAACTGCATTTCAGTTTGCACTCAGAGTTCAACAATTCTCTCTGTGAAGGTGAATAGCATTTTTTCATCAAGAGTCCTTTGGAATTGTCTTGGATCACTGTATCCAGGTCTTTCACAGTTGGTCATCATTATGATGTTGCTATTACTGTGCACAATGATCTTCTGGTTCTCATTTCACTTTGCATCAGTTCATATGGGTCTTACCATGGTTTGGTTTGGTTTTATTTTTTCCTGGAAACCCCGCCCCCGCCCATCATTTCTTATAGTACAATTGTATTCCATCATAATCACATGCCACAACTTGTTCAGCCATCGCCCAATTGATGAGTATCCCCTCAATTTTTAATTCTTTGTCACTACAAAAAGAGTTGCTACAAATATTTTTGTGAATGTAGGGCTCTTTCCTTTTTCTTTGATCTCTTTGGGGTGCAGACCTATTATTGGTATTGCTGGGTCAAAAGGTATGCACAATTTTATGGTCCTTTGGGTATAGTTCCAAATTATTCTACAGAATGGTTGGACCAGTTCACAACTCCACCAGTGGTGCATTAGCATACCTATTTTCCCTCATCCCCTCTAGCATTTGTCATTTCTAATGGGTATGAGGTGGTTATTTTAATTTCAGTTTTTAAAGTTATTTTAATTAATTATTATCTTTTATCACTTTTTTGGAACAGTTCTCTTCATTCCACTCTCTAGCTGTATACCCTTGGCCAAGTTGCATAACCACTCTCAGCCTTAGTCCACTCATCTTTAAAATTGGGATAATAATAGCACTTTCCTCAGAGTTATTTTAATTTGCATTTCTCTAATCAATAGTGATTTAGAGAATTTTTCACATGACTATAGATGGCTTTGATTTCTTCTTCTGAAAACTGCCTATTCATATCCTTTGACCATTTATTAATTGGAGAATGCCTGTTATAAAATTGAGTCCTTGCTTTTTCAACACCGCCATCCTGCCTTCTCTTATCCCTGCCCTCCCCCCGCCCCCCGAAAAAATGTTCCTCAGGTAGGAAGATGACATAAAACAGGAAAGAGAGCTTATTTATGGAACTACCAGAGTCAGGACTCAAAAAAGTCTTGAGACCACCTGGAACATGAGGTTAAACCATAATTTCATCAGTATGGGGAACTCCCCGTAGGGAAGCTCCCTTCACTGATACAGATCAGCCACAGTTTTATAACTGATGGTCTCCAGAGAAGGCTGGAATGCTTTGTCCATAGTCATATAGATCGTGACTCAGGTTGGAATCCTAGTCTTAAGATAGGACTGGAACCTGGGTCTTCCTGACTCTAATTTTAGCCATCTGTCTCCTATGCCACATTGCTTTTCACCAATGAGTCAAAATCAAATTAGGATGACTGTCCTCCATGTAAGTCAAACAAATCGACTACAAAAGTATAGGATGTGTGAGCCTTGGCTTCACAGCAGTTTTTAATGTGAAAAAAAGACAACAGGTTTTAATTGTCTGAAAGCTCAGTATGAGTCAACAATGTGATGTGGCTGCCAACACAGCTAATGCAATCTGAGGTCATCCTGAGAGAAGTGTGGCGTCCAGAAGAAGGTCAGACCACATCTGGAGTATTTTGGGTGCCCTACTTTAAGAGGGATATTTATAAGTTGGACGTCTTCCAGAGGTGTAAAGCAGGGTGGTGAGAGATTGAGAAAGCAGACCATCTGAGTGAGAGGCAGAGGAGCCAGGCATGGAGGCTTTGCTTGGTAAAGTGAAGTCTTCCATGGGGCCAGGGGCATGGGAGCATTAGTATTGAGTCCTTAGATGTCTGTAGGGCCTGTGGAAGAGAGTTTAAATTTCTTTCGTGTGGCTTCAAAGGACACACCCAGTAGCAATGGAGTGGGGGGCGGGGTGGAGTTAGTGGGAGACAAGTTTCGGTTTACTTTCCAACAAAATGTGGGAAGGAAGAATTCATGGTACTGCAGAAACAGGACTGGATGTGGAATCAGGGGACCAGGACTCTCTCCTCAGCTATACTTGGAGTCAGACCTTTCACGCTTACCACCTGTGTGATCTCAGACACGTTCCTTGACGTCTCTGCGCTTCCCTGTCCTCATCTGTAAAAAGAGTAGATGGCCTTTCGACTCTACATCTGGGCTTCTATGCTCAGGGAGAGCTTTCTAATAAGGGAATGTTGCCAAGAAGAGAGGAGAAGTTTGCTTGAGCAATTCAGGCAGAAGTAGATGACTACTTTTGTTAGGGCTAATTAGAAAGGATTCCTGAGCTGTGTAGAGGCTGGGAGGTAGATAGAGCACTAGACAGATAGACTCTGTATTCTGCCTCAGACACTGACTGGCTCTGTGACCCTGAGAAAGTCATATAACCTCCGTTTGCCTTAGTTGTCTTATCTGTAAAATCAGATCCTTTGCAGCTTTAAATTTATGTTGTTATATGACCTCTGAGGTCCATTCTGACTGATTCTGTATCTTTTGATTTCATGGTAAATGTTAGGTAAAGAGAACTCAGAGGGGCCAATAATAGCTAGCCTTTAGATAATGCTTTAAGGTTTGCAAAACACTTTATACATGCTGTCCTGTAAGACTTTATCCCCATTTGCTAGATGAGAAAAGTGAGGCTGAGAGACATTAAGTGACTTGCCCAGAGGCACACAGCTACTAAGTGTAAGTCAGGATTTGGACTCAGGTGTTCCTGACTCCATCTCCAACACTCTATCCCATGGGTGGGGAATATGCAGCCTTGAGGCCACATGTGGCCTGCTAGGTCCTCAAGTGTGGTCCTTTGGATTTGTTTGGTGAAGTTTGGATTCAGTCAAAAGGCCACACTTGAGGACCTAGAAGGCCACATGTGCCCTTGAGGCTGCAGGTTCCCCACCACTTCTCTATCCACTGTCTTACCTAGCTGCTAATGAAATGTTAGATGGCAGAAAACCCAGAACCAGATCTAAATGGAAAGGAGTCCCTGGAAAGGATAGTGTTTATGGGATGTAGATTCCTGTGCTCTTGGGAGTTAGCTTCCCAAGGAGGCCGCAGGTAGGGCCAGGTGGGAAGAGGGCCTTAGGAGTCTTAGAAGGCCAGTTCTGGTCACCCAGAGCTTGAAGGAGTTTGTTTCTTGCCAATGTTTTGCATTTTGGACTAGTGGTCCTGCCCCCAAGTTGTAATCTATGTGGCCCTTTGAGGAAGTAGAGAAAGTCCTGGGGAGGTCAGATATCAGGGGGAAGGTTGGGCTACAGTGGATGTCTAAATTGTCTAAATTCAGGACCCCTCAGATAGGACATTGGCCTTTGAGATCTCCTCCAACAACAGCCTCATTGGGCCCTGGGAATCCAAGCTCTCACTCTCTGTAATCCTGGCCAGCTTGTGTTTTCTCTCTCATCCTAACCCCCCTGAGGCTTGGAACAGAGAGCAAAAGCAGCTCAGAATCCCTCCCAAGATGTGGTTAAGCCGATGTTTTTCCCTGTTCTGTGATCAGTGATTCCTTATTTACTGTAAATTAAAAATAAATTTGCCTAAGTAATCCTCCAAGTATACCTACCAGCTTAAAAGGAAAAGCTGTCAAATTGGCTTGACCTTGAACTCGGGGCTTCCCAGGGCTTCTTCTGAGGTCTTTGCAGTGAAGGGCTTTCTTGGGCCCCATTCAGATTGGAGACCAAGACTCACGGGAAAAAAATGGAATTAATCACTCAATCAACAGATATTTAGTGAGCGTCTCATATGGTCAAGACCCCACATGGATATGTTATGGGATGTGAACAATCTCCAGCTAGGGAGATACCATGTATGGGCAAGGCTGTATATGTTATGATAAATAGTAAGTCCTGTGACAGTCAGGCAAGGCTTTAAAGGATGTCTGGAGGTGATCTTACTAGTAGATAGCACTTTGGTAACCCTTTAATGCATTCATCTTGTATTATTATGTATTATATATCTATGCTTGTGCCTTAACTCTACCGGATTATAAGTTCCTTGAGGGCAGGGGATCTAGACTTTGTGGTTCTTCCAGTTCCTACTTCAGTACAGTAGGTGCCTAATACTTATTTTTGGTTTTTAATTTCAAAGAAATGGCATAATCAAAAGTAGGTCGGAAGACACCAGAGGTGGTCAGATTGTAGTAAGATCAGTTTGCCTGGAAGGGTGGCTGTTTGTAGAGTAGTGGGAGAAGAAGCTGGAAATGATAGTTAGGCCAGACCATGGAAGTGGACCTAGAACTTTACCTTATAGAGCATGTGGAATCCCTGTAGGTTTTGAAGCAAGGGAATGATCTAAGTGATAGGGGCATTTCAGGAAGGGAAGGGAAGGAATGAAGGCCAGAGAAACTGGAGATAAGGGGACCAGGGTGGGGAGGGGAATGTTGTGATTGTCCACATAGGAGGCGATAAGGGCCTGAACCAGTGTGGTAAGAGTTTCCTGGTGAACCTACAGAAGAAAATGTTATAATGCCTCATGATCCAAGAGGGCTTCCCTCCTCTTGGCCTGGGATTAGTCTCTGGAGACCAAAGTCTAGAGGGTTGGGGAAGGGGGGTCAGTGGGGTAGGTGGCAAGATTCTAGAGCTTAGCAGGCCCTGCTTTGCTGGTAAGTGCTGGATGGGATGATGTCAGATGGCATAGGACTTACTGCTCATTTTTTCTCACAGTCATAGAGAAGGAATAGGATAGACTGAAACTGAGGAGGGCCTTTCTATGAGCTTTCCCTAGTAACAAAGATTAAAAAGAAAAAAATTCAGCAAAATCAGTAGACACGGCCACACCTATAATCCCCTCCTCTCCAATTGGAAAGGAGGGAGGTACATTGTTTTTTGCTTCTTTGGGGCTGTGTTTGTTCATTGAGTGAGTTTCTTTTACCCAATTCAATTAAAGTTCAACCCAATAGACATTTATTTAGTGCCTACTATGTGCCAATTTAGGGATACAAAATCAAAAACACAGAGGCTCTACCCCCTAGGAACTTAAACTCTATTGGCTGATTTTCTTCACACCGTGTTGTTTCTGATTTTCCCAAATTCTGGGGTTCTCACCCTATTTTGAAACAGTAACTTTGTAATTCTAAGTACTGGCTACAATAATGTTAGTGATGTTGTCCCACTCATGATAAGAAGGACATGAAATTGGAGTTTTTTTCTACTAGTGGGATCTGTTGTTCTAAGTCACAATAAGCACTTTGACCTTTACAAAATGCTTCCCTTATAACAGCCCTATGAGGAATACAGATGTGATACAGATATGCTTATCCTCATTTTACAAATGAGTAAACTGAGCCAGAGAGAGGTTAAGTGAGGGAATAGCTAGACAAAGCACTGATTAAGTGCTTATTGTGTGCCAGGAACTTCAATAAGTCCTAAAAACAAGTAACTGAGTGTGTTTCCTCAAGGAGCTTCCTTTCTAATGAGGGAAGCAAACACCCAAAGGGGAGTTGCCAAAGGGTTCATGTACAGGCATGATGGGTTGGCTGGGGATGTCTAGGAAATGCTGGGGAGGTCCGAAATGGAACAGGATAAGGCCCAAAGCTGGCCTCTCAAAGCCCAGGGATGTTCCCTGCTGGCAGAGTCCAGTTTTCCTGTGGGAAAGGAGTGGATATGATGGCTCAAGTGGAAGTGAGTGAAAATAGCATATCCAGGATGTGGACAACTACTCAGTGTCAGAGTTCAGATTCGAACTCAAGTCTACTGACTCTAAGATCAGTGCTATCCACTAGAATGTCCTTCAGGGCAGGGACTTTTTCAATTTTGCTCTTGTCACCTCACTGCTTAAGAGTAGGCACTTACTTTAAATGTTTGTTTATTGAACAGGATTGTTTGTTGAATTATTCACATTCTCTTACCTGTTCCTTTTTGTGATCATAGGACCATCAATTTTTAAGAACTGAAAGAGACTTTAGAGGCCAGCTAGTCCAGCTCCCACATTTCACAGATGAGAAAGCCGAGGCTCATGGAGAAATGGCTTGTTCAAAGCCACATATATAGTGCTCAAGCCTTCTGACTTCAAATAGCCCATTGCCTCAGAAGCCTGGCAATGGAGGGAAAACCCAAACAGATGAAATCACAGATCATTGAACTATTAAAGAAATACTGGAAGATTACTAGGATTGGACACTTAGCATTCAAAGGACAAAGTTGGTCGTATACTCCAACCCCAACAAATAGCCATAGAGTCTTTGCTTGTAATAATAATAGTTGACATTTATATCACACTTTAAGGATTAAAAAGTGCTTTATATAGCTTATCCTGTCAACATGTGTTTCGGAGATGACTTTAGGAGGGCTCTGGCCAGCTCTAGTCAAGTAAGATATTTGACTTGGAGTCAAGAACAGAACTTTCAAACCTGGCCTCATCCATATTAGTACTCTCCTTTTGGAGAATATTTAAGGTTTTAAGAACAAAGGAGAGGACGAACTAAAAAAGAGTTGAGAGGGCCATAGTGGTTGTCAGTGTTTATATTGCTCAGAAGACCATATGATTTCGAGCTACTTAAAGATCATCTCATCCAACTCTCTCATTTTACAGATGAAGAAACTGAGGCCCAGAGAGATTAAATGACATTTTCAGTTTTGCTTCCTCTAATTCCCATCATTTTGTGTGTCTCTCTAAATTTTTTCATGAGCTTCATATCTGCCACATTTTATTAGTATTCTTTTTTGTTGTGTATGTATGTGACTTTGTTGGTGTGGGAACTCAGTCCTCTGACACAGAACATAACCTTTCTCTGACTTGGTTGACAGTCTGAAATTTTACTCTCCTACAGCCAACTCATTGCTCAAACTGATATACCATTATTTATTCATCCATCTGCTAATGGCAGGACGTATTTAGATTGTTTTCCATTTCTTTGGAATTGCAAACAATATTACTACCTTTAAACATATGCTATAGTTTTTCTCCCCTTCCATTTATGATGACTCTTCAGGTACTTAACTAGTAATAGAATCATAGGGTCAAAGGGTCTAGATATTTTTCTTTCTATCTTCTTCTGTGGGGCCAGATTACTCCTCCAAAAAGTTTTGAGCAATCTGCAGTATGTGAGTGGTTCTGTGGCTCTCTGTCCACTGTTGGATCTGTTTATGTACCTATAAAGTTCTGTTGCTTTTGATAGCTTTATTTTTATAAGGATATAGTCAAACGTCCACGTTTTGTCTCCTATTCTGCTAAACTCCTCGTGTATCACCTTGGATATATCTCTTTCCATTTCTTTGTATTGTTTATGTTTGTCATTTTATGGGGATATTTCCACTGTAGTCATAGACCATTCAGTCATCGCCACTGGATATGTAGGTTGTTTCCAGTTTTTTTCCTATTCTAAAGAAGGCAGTTATGAATATTTTTGCATGGATAGGCTCTTCTCCTCATCTCCCTTTTAATGATAACTTTGGGATATAATCTTCTGCAGGTACATAGCTGAAAAGAACCAAAAAGATTGACTAACTTGATAAGGTAGCAGGTTGGCTCCAGCACACTTTGTCCCCCACTTGGGACAAGAGATAGATTTCTTCTCAAGTTAGTGGACCTTTGTCATAGACTATCACGTCAAGTGCGGGGGATGACCAGTAACAAGTGATAAGGATGAGTCACACATTCCTAGAGGGACTTGGCAAAGTTGTTTCTGCCTTTGGGATCTCTTCCTCTCCTTGGCAGGGTCCTTTCAGCCTCTGATTAGAATGTTAAATAATCAACGGGTTCATGAAATCAAATTAAACTTACAGAAATAGAGTTGGGAAATGGGTAGAGGTGACAGAGGTTGGGAGGGCTTGTGGATTTGCTTTCTTAAAGCCAATGTGTTAAACTACTTAAAGCATTTAGAATTGGAAAAAAATATCTTTCTCGTGAAACTGAGATCAGAGAGATAACAGCTTGGACTTGTGAAAAGAAGTCTCTTTGGGATCATGAGTCTAGGTGGTATCTATGTGAATATGAGCATGTCAGGATTTTTGGGGAAGTATGTTAGGGATTATCTGTGAGGTATCTGTGGAGGGGGTATTTATGGGTTAGTTTGTACATGGACTATGGAAGTGTGTCAGTGGGGATGAGTTTGTGGGAATGACGTGAGCTTCTTGAAAGCAGGGACTATTTAATTTTTCTTAATTTTTCTCTTTGTATCTCTAGTGCTTAGCACAGTGCCTGATACATATAAGCCACTTAAATGCTGGTTGATTGGTTGACACCTGTGCATATGTAGAGGCATCTCTGAGATAACATATGAGATGTACATATATATTGTAGCATTTTATTGGAGTACCATTGGAAAGGATGTTTTGGAAGAGATATGAGGGATTTTTCTATGGGGTATGTCTTTGGGAATGTGTGTTTATGTGAAGGTGTACCTATAAGGTCATTGGTGGAGGGTTTGTTTATAGGGATGTATGTGGAAGGATATCCTTGTGGTTGCACCTGAGTGATTATAATCTTTCTGTGAGTGTGTATTGATGGAGATGTCAGTGGTGGTGAGGGTAGTTGGGGGTTATGTGTGTGTTTGTGTTGGGGCATATCTGTGGTACCCTGGGTCTATGAGTTTGTTTGAAGTACTCTATGGGGAGTTTTTCTGACAAGTTGTGACCGTTGGGGGTTCTGAGGGGGGATTTGTCTGGGGAGTGTGTCTGTGGTGGAGTTGTGTGATATTTACTGGGACTCTATTTCTATTTCTCTAATTACTTGGTACTCTGTTTCTGTCATGCTGTGATGACACAGATCAGATGTTCCCACAGAGGTCAGCCTTGGCACTTACAACGTAGTAGCCTTGTCCCAGAGCAGGTGACCCAGCCATGCCAGTTTTCTCATTCACCAAGACAAGCTGGTTTGGGGGAGCTGCCATTTCTTGGACTTAGAGTCAGAAAGACCTAGGTTCAAATTCCACCTCAGACACTTGTTAGCTGTGACCCTAGACAAGTCATCATTCTGTTCTCTGAGCCTTATTTGTCCAATGAGCTAGTTGGACTGAAGAGCCTCTAAGGTCCCTTTGGGTTCTAAATCTATGATTCTACGATCACCTCCCCCTCCCTGGTTAGATGAACATGCCATGATAAATTTTGGCTATCTGAGCTAATTTGGGAGAGGCATTCTCTTTTTGTTTGCTTGTTTGAAAACACGTTTAAGGATGCCACATAGAAATTTATTGTTGCTCTAGAGGGTAGAGCAAGAAATAATGGGCAGGGATTCCAGGGAGGAAGACTGACTCAATAATTTTCTAATGGTGAAAACTGTCAAATGGGCTAACTTTTGAGACAGTGAGTTCCCAGTCACTGAAAGTGAGACTGTGAAGATATTCTAAAGGAGACTCTTGAATTAGGGAGGAGCTTAGAAAAGATGGCTTTAATACGCTTTTCAAAAATCAGGTTCTGTGAACTATTTGGAGACAGCCTACTCTTCCATTTAAGTCTTCTATAAATTGCGCATACCTCATTCCTCCAACCTCTCCTCATATGACTTGGTTTCCAGACCCACCATCATCTTACCATCCTGCCCTCAATGTTCTCTAGTTTGTTCGTGACCCTCTTAGGATAGGGTGCCACAAATGAAGGCATGATTCTAGATGTGGTTTCCCCAGTACAGGATACAGAGACACTACGGCTTCCTACATTCTGTTAATGCAGACTGATGGGCTAGCTTTTTTTTTTTTAAATCCGAAGCATACTTTTAACTCATATTAAGCCTGGAATCCTCCAAAATCCTGACTTTTTTCCCTATACGAATCAACACGGTAAGTCTCATCTTGGACGATATAAATGGGATTCATGATTGGATAGGAGCAAGAGACAGCATGGCTTGGTGGAGAAAGCATGATATTTGGAGTTTGAGGCCTTGGGTTCAAATCCTCACTCTCTGCTTAACCTCAAGTTAAGTGACCTCAGGCAGGTCAATTAAACTCTCTGCACTTCTGTTTTCTTCTGTGCCAAATGAAGGGTTTGGATTCAATGATGTCTATCAGTTAGTGTCTGTGACCTGTGAGGCCTGCTGTCCTTGCCTTGGTAGAGGCAGAAAGAAATAGAAAACTCATCTAATCTCTTTCTTCTTAGAATGAAACCAAGGCCCAGAAAATCGAAGTCATTTGTCCAAGGTCCTATAGTGACTTAGTAAAAGAGATGAGAGACCCCTGGTCAAGTGAACTTTCCACCCCACCAATAACTTTGGATGACTCTTTTCCGTTTGTCTTTGGTTATATGGCTCTCCTTCCATTTTTTGCACACATACATAGAGCTCCTATATTCGTATAAATATTTAATCTACTCCACCTAGACTTTGGCTCCCCTATCCTCAATACTCCTCCATCAATAGCCAGATGCCCTTCCTGAGTTTCTGCCTTTCGTTTCAGCTCAATTTATAGTCATATACCTAGGCAGGAAAAGCTGGATCCCAGGAAATAGGCCAGGAATTAATTTGTCTTCATCGGGCCCTTTACAGCGGGAATCATGAACTCAGAGGAGCCTTGAACTAGAGCTAACCATCCCATGGGACTGGCAAGATGGACTGTGTTTTCCATCTGTATATTTTCCTAATCATCATATATTTCAGCTCATGTCATTGCAGATAACTCCCTTTCTGACCCATTGCCTTTAAATAGCCAAAAAAAAAAATACAATGCACTTTGTGGTTTCCAGTAAGATACTGTAAATACACCCTGATAATATTCCGGTGCGGACCATTTATAGCAAGCCTACAGGGTGGTGGAATGGAATCTATTAGGCAGGTTTGGATACAACTTTGTTTCCTCTGTCACAGCAAGCTGTCCTGGATTACTATCTTGCTGAAATGCAAAGTGGGAGTTTAGCTATCCTCCCTGTTTTCATTTAAATGAACTAGAAGTGACAGGCTCTGGCCTCCACTAACAGAGAGAAAAGCCTGTTTTGAGAATTCACATGTTGTCAACACAGGTGTTCAATATTCAGAGTCAGTTTTAAAACAAAATAACTTTGAGGTCAATCTGTCTTTTCCCCCCATGGCAAGACCTCATCTTCAAGCTGGTGTTTTTACTGTGGATGATGACTGGGCCTGTCAGCGTCCCAGGGCTCCAGAGACAGGAACTTTCCTGTTTATCCCGGGGCTTGCTCTGTGGGCTTGACTGCCCCTCCAGTCTCTGGGGCACGAGCTGGTCACAGAAACCCAGGGTTTGAGAGAGAGGCTTCTGCTTTCCTGACTGCCTCTCAGGTGGTCCTGGTCAGCTCCAGCCTTGGCTAGAGAGAGAGGGTGTTTGGGAAGGGAAGGGCTCTGTTCTCATCATGTAGCGGCTTCCTACCTGAATATGGCAACCTCTAGAAGAATAACCAAAAAGGTGCCTTCATTGTCCTCAGTGGGGAAACAGCCTTACTGACCCCAGAGTTAGCAGCCCAGGATCCTGGGCTCAACTCTGCTGGACAGGCTTGCCTCTCTGTGCCTCAGCGGTATCATCTACAAAACAAGGCAGCTGGACTTGGATCATCTCTAAGGTTGCTTCCAGAGCCTGGAATCCTGCTTTCTAGGTTTCTTCTAGCACTAAAATTCTGTGAAGCTCTGAAGCACTATCATTTAATGGTGCCCATCATTGGAACTTATTGAGATCTTTTTTGCATGCTAATTGAAAGAACATTCATAAGACAGCATATACAAGTGACTGCTTAATCATTAAATAGGAGAGGCCTAATATAGAGATTTAGGACATTCCAGTACTGATATCCTTCCTTCAGTGGGGATAAAAACCACCCAAATGGCCACCGTATGGCAGAAAGGTGAACACTTGGCAAATCACAGAGAGCAAGGGGGTCTTTTGGACACATTTTGCTTTAGGACCCCATATTCCTTGCTTTGCTGTTACACTCAGAAATATAAGAAGCTAGGGGGCAATTTGATAGAGCAGAAAGCATGCTAAATTTGAAGTCAGAGGACTGATGTTCAAATCCTCTTAGTTTCCGCTGCTGTTATACCTTAGGGAAAAAGCATGGTAAAGTAGAAAGAGAATCAACTCTTTTAGAGGGCCTGTGTTCAAATTCTGCTTCTGACACATAATACTTGTATAACCTAGGGCAAGGTTCCTCATTTGTAAAATAAGAGGGTCAGACTAGGTGCCCTTTGATGTTCCCTCCAGCTCCAGATCTGTGATCTTCTGTCTAGCTGGCTTCTGAGGGCTCTTCTAGCACTAATTCTGTGATCTTAAGCTGGCTCAATCAGTCACTGAGATTTTCCAAAATAGAGCAGATTGGGCCAAGGCAAAATTATGCATTTAAGAGGCTTGCCTTTGACACCCCCCTCAAGATGCTCTAATGCAAGGATCTGTACTTTTTGTGTGTTATGGACCCTTTTGGCAGTCTGGAGAAACCATAGCCCTCTTTTCAGAATAAAGTTTTTAAATGCATGAAATAAAATACATGGAATTACAGAGGAAAATAATTACATTGAAAGACAGCTATCGAAATATTAAAATGAAGAGACAAGTTCTTGGACCCAAGGTGAAGAACCCCAGCTCTAGCAGCAGGTGCCAGGGGGCCCTCAGGCTGATCCCAGGCTGTATGGGGTATCCCCACCTGAGTTCCATATAGGCCTGAACACTAGACCCCTTTCCCATTCTCATCTTTAGGATATCCTGTTCCAGTAGCTATGACCTGGGACAGGATCCGATGAGTAAATCTACCAGAAGTTGTTAATGACTAAACGGATCTTTTGCATTTTCACAAAGCCCAATGACTTAAGTAAAGAAAAAAAGATTCTCTCATGTCCAGGCCATAGGAAGGTAGTGGGAGACATCTTCCTTTTTTCAGGGGAAATTTTGGGGGAGGGGGTGTTCTTGGCAATCCTAAAATTCTGCCATATATGTGGATACTTACCTGCCTCATTTATTTGACATGTTAAGAATGACGATGCTTTCTTTTTTCCAACCACTCTGTTAGGTTAGTAGCAGAAGAATTACTTTCCTCATTTAAGAGAGGAGGGAATTGAGTTTTATCTAGTGGAGTGACTAGGCCAAGGTCACACAGTAAAATGTTAGAGTTGGCATTTGAACTTGTGTCTCCTGATACCACACCTAGAATTTTTCCATTATGTCACCATGCTTCCTTCCTACTCCATGCTGTTCTCAATGCCATCCCTTCTGTCAACCCAGAATATGCTACCTAGGTCCTTTTCTAACGGAGAGATTTCAGCCATAAAGGCTCGTTAGGAAAGGGGCTGGATTTCTACCCATCCTCCCATCCCCTTTCCAGGATCAGAAACATCAGACCTTTTCTCTTCTTCTGCCCAGTGCTGAAGTGCAGTCTGAAGGAGAAGAAGAAACTGTCCAAGAATAATTCTTTCTCTGCCCAAGCTGTAGCTGCTGTGTTGTTGCCAAGGTCAGCGAGACCTTGGGTTCCGGGCTGTGGAATTGCCTTCTTATATGCTTTTTTGGGTAGATGGACCACACGCCGCAGCTGAAACCACCTTCCTGTCTCCCTTTCTCCCTGCCACACTCCCTTTATCTGGCTTCCCTTTATCTTTCACATGAGTATTGAGCTTCTGGTCTTTATTTCCAACTTGGAGGTTTAAAGAGACATCGAATAGAGAAAAGGCCTTGAAAGCAGGAAGACCTGCCTCTTGCATATACTGACTGGGTGGGTGACCCTGAGCAAGTCTCTTAACTGCAGACTGCTCTAGGCAACTTTGTAAGATAGTAAGTTATATAGGAGGTGTCAACCTGCACTGGTAAAGGGAGTTTTTATCATTTGAAAGTTTCTGAGACTAGTGGTTCTCAAAATGTTGTCCATGGACCCCTAGTGGTCCCTGAGACTCTTTCAGGTACCCATGAAGTCAAAACTGTTTTCATAGCCATACTAAGATATTTTAATTTATAATACGCTAATATCAATAGTCACAGCTCACATAAACAAAGGCTTTTTGGGGCCCTCTAAAATTTTCAAGAGTGTTTAAGGGGTCCTGATGCCAAAAAGTTTGGGAACCACTATCTTAGACCAATGAAATCACAGGTCTATTCCCTAACCCTCATCCTTACCCTATCTGTAATTTAATCTCTCCCTATAGTCTTTATCTTAACACCCTAGGACTTAACAGATAGAGTCAGTCCATTAACAAGCATTTATTAAGTGCTTATTCTGTAATAGGGATTGGGAGTCAGGTGATCCCAAATAAAATGTACCATGCTTTATGAGAACTTAAAATACCTTCCTGCCATGTGATCCAGAGCAGATGTTTCAAAAGACAGAGTTCTAGAGTGGGATAACAGCCAATGAGCTGTGTGGCTTCCCTGTGGCTTCCCCTGGCAGATTCCTGTCTCTCATGTCTTCATCCCTGCTAACGGCAGCAGTGAGGGCAATGATGATTTCATAGCTAGAATTGTTTTCTTCTTCCTGTGAGTTCTAGACACTTTTCATAGAATATGTCAAGAGAATTCCCTAGTGGCTCATAGCATGCTCACACTGTATCTACTCCATCCATCCCCCTCCCCAAATTGCTGTTGGAAACAATTGTACCACACTATAAAAAGCAGCAGCTGACATTTATAGGGTACTTATGGTTTTCATGGCCTTTTACCTACATGGACTCAGTTGATTTTCCCAACCACCCTGTGAAATGGGTGCTATGATCACCTTTTTATAGAGAAGTTCAGTTACCCAAGATCACCCCGCTACCAAGTGCTGGCCGTCTTTTTGTTTCTAAGTCTAGCTAGCATTTCATTTAATAGGTCCTATCCAGAATCATAGAAATGAGGCTGGCAGAGGGTACATGCAGCTTATGACAGTGAAAACTGAGTCCCAATGTGAAAAGGGACATTTGACATTTAAAAAAGAAGAAACGTTTGTAATGATTTATACTTTTTAAATTTTTTTTTAGACATATTATCTAGGTAGCTGGGTGACTCAATGGATAGAGTTCTGGGCCTGGAATAAGGAAGACCTGAGTTCAAATCTGGCCTCAGATACTTTCTAGCAGTGTGATCCTGGGCAAGTCACTGAACCTCTGTTTGTCTCAGTTTCTTTCTACTGTAAAATGGGGATAATGGTAGCATCTCCTTCCCAGGATTATGAGGATCCAATAAGATAACATTTATAAAGTGCTTAGCATAGTATATGTCATATAGTAAGCACTATAAATGCTATTATTATTATTATTATGATTTCATTCATTCTTCATAATATTTCCTTGATGTGGATAGGCAGGGAAAGGAAATGAGTGAGTCATAGAGGTATAATGGGTTCACTAAGAACAAATCATGCCAAGTTAAACTGATTTCCAATTTTTTTTAGCTTATAAGATGGATAGAATATGCTAGAGTAAATGTATCTTGATTTGGTAAAGCATTTAACAATGTCCTTATGATATCCTTGTGAAAGACATATGGGAATGTGGGCTGGATAGTAGCACTATTAGGTAGATTGGAAGCAAACTGAAGAACTGTGCCCAAAGAACGCTGGTTAGAGAGTAGGATGGTGCAGTGGATAAAAAGTACTGGATTTGGACTCAGAGGACAAGGATTTAAAAATCGGCTCTACTGCTTAATCCCTCTGTGTGACCTTGAGTTGGTCAGTTCATGACTGAGCCTCACTTTCCTCATAGGTAAAATAAGGCAGTTGGACTAGGTGACCGCTAAGGTCCTTGCAGCTCTAAATCTATGACCGGGTAATTGTGGAAAGTGGTCTTTCATGATGGCTCCGCCCATAGGCTTATCTCATTTAATATTTCTATCTGTGAATTAGATGATGGTCTAGCCATTGTTCTTGTCACATCTGCAGATGGGAGGAATGGTTAATGTATCACAGGATGAAGGTTAAGAATGATTTTGGACAAACTGAAGGGATGGGCTGAAATCAAGAGGCAACTTCACTGAGATCAATGTAAAATCTTATCCTTGAGCTCAGGAAGTCAAGTGCCCAAATGCAGGATTGGAGAGGTGTATCGTGACCTCAGGTTTTGTGAAAGAGACATTGGGAATTTTTAAAGGGGTTTAAGCTGACTTCCATCTCAACATTGCCATTTGGATGCAAAAAAAAAAAAAATCCTTACTTTAGGCTTTATTCAGAGTCAGGAAAACCTAGATTCAAGTCCTACCTTTAACATATAATGTTAAAGGGGTGACCTTGGACAAGGTACTTAATCTTTTAACATCTCTGAGTAACTTGTTAAAATTGTTAAATTGCAGACCTGCATTGGTGGAGGGAGTTTCTTCTCTGGGAGTTCCTTACACCAATGAAATCACCAGTTTCCAGAAAAGGGGTACTGAATGGTCTCACTGGATTTGTTCTATTCCCACATATTGGGAAACATATTAACCAAATGAAATGTGTCCAGAGACAGGTGACCATGTTGGGAAAGGCTCTGGAAATAATGCCATATATAAAGAAAACGTCATAAACTATTTAACCTAGAGAAGAGAGCTCAGCAGATGTCATAACCACCTGAAAATCTCTGAAAGGCAATGATGAAGAAGCTGCAGACGCTGATTCCAGGACCTAGAGCTGGAACATATGGGTAAAAGTTATGCAGAATATCTTTCTAAAATAAAGCTGTCCAATAATGGAATGATGTGCCTTGTTTGGCACTGAATCCTCTGCCACTAGAAGGGCTGAATCAGAGAGACCTGTGAAAGATGATGTAGAGAGAACCACTAAGGGAGATTCCCAATGAGTGGTCTTCTGGCCTTGATTTGGTAGAGAGGATGGCATCTACAGTCCTTTTTAGATTTCAGTTCTAGGCTTGTATGATATCCAGGACCCTCGCAATTCCTGAGGCTGTGATTCTGTGAACAGAGCTCTGGGCTTGGAACCAGGAAGACCTGTGTTCAGATCTGAACTTGGACACTTAGTAGCTTCATGACCCTGGGTAAGTCACTTAAACCTCTGTTTGCTTCAGTTTCCTCCCCTGAAAAATGAGCATAATGACAGCATCCATCTCTCAGGGTTGTGAGGATTAAAGGGAATGATACTCATAAAGTGTTTAGCACAGCGATTGGAACATTTTTGTTGTTTGGTCATTTTAGTCATGTCCATCCTATTCTTTGTGACTCCATTTGGAGTCTTCATGTCAGAGACACTGGAGAGATTTGCTGTTTCCTTCTCCATCTCGTTTTACAGATGAAGAAACTGAGCCAAAAAGGGTTCAGTGACTTGCCCAGGGTCACACAGCTAATAAGTGTCTGAGGCTGGATTTGAACTCAGGAAGATGAGTCTTCTTGACTCTAGGCCTGATACTCTATGTACTTTGCCACTTAGCCGCCCTAAACCTATGTCATAGTAGTAGGTACTTTATGAATACTTATTCCATTCCTTCTCTGTCCCCTTCCCCTTCCCTTTTCTCCCAGATGAGGAAACTGAAACCAGTTTGTGATGGAATCAGGGTTTGAATTTGGGTCTCTTGACTCAGTCATTGCTCATCCCATTCACCATGTTTCTTCTATAAACCCAGTTTTGTTTTGGGAAGGTTATAGATTCTTCATTCTTCCCTCTTACCCTGGCAGAAATCCTCCCTCCTTTCCCACCTGATCATTTTATTTTCAGTCAAATGTTATGTGTCCACCAACATATGTATGTTAAACACATTATCCTTTCCCTTTTCAAATCCCTCGTTTCCTAAGAAAATAGAGATACTGTCAAATTTTTGTTCCCAAACTCTCTGGGCCAGACCAGTCTCTCCTCTCCTTAATGCCTTCACCCCCTTCATTCCCTTTGTTGTTCAAGTATCTAACCCTTGGTTGGGAAAAGATGTTTTTCTTCATTCCTTTGGAAGATCAACTCTTTCCTTCACCATTTTTTTTTTTAAGATTCCTTCTCCTTCCTGGTGAATAAGGTTTGCAGGGGCCAGCCCCATACCATATTTTATAATAGCTCTCCACACCTTGGTAGGAATGTCAACAAATGACTCAGACTGTCTGGATTTTCTTATCAGTTACCACTTGGGAACATCACTTAGCAAATATTTATGGAGGGCCTACTATGTGAAATATATTGATGCTTTGCAAACTGATTTCCTTGCTCCCCTGACATGATAACTGTGGTCTGCCCTGATATCTCATTTTTCTCTCTTTTCCCCTCAGCCCCCCAGGGTCTTACTACTTGTATAACATATTTATTTCAATCCAATGAATAATGAGTTAGCGCTTACTATGTGCAGAGCTCTGTGGTAGGTTCTAGGGGAGGTTAAATAAGATATAGCCCCTGCCCTCAAGGAGCTTATGGTCTAGGACTGGGAATAGGGGGCGGTCCATGGATTTCAGGGGGTTTGTGAACATGGATGGAAAAAATTATATTTTATTTTTGCTAATTTCTAACTGCAATTTTGGAGAAGGAAGTGGCAAACCACTCCAATTTTTTTTTTGTCAAGGAAGGCTGAACAGGGTCATGAGGAGTTGGACACGATTAGACAACAATTTAGCATTCCCTTCCATCAGAAATGTAGGCAACAAAGCACGTGGGTTAGGCTTTACCAGACTGCCAAAGGGGGTCTGTGACCAAAAAGGTTCAGAATCTGTGGTCTGTATTATAGAAGAGGAGGCCATATCTATGCAAATGCCTTTTTTTCTTCTCTGACCAGACCTACTGTTTGACTGATAAAGGGAACTCCCTTTGGCAATGCAGGTTGGCACCAGCTGTATAATTTCTAGTTTGAAGAGAGTTGTTTAGGACCCTGAAGGCTAAAGGACATGCCTTGGGACATAAAGCCCATAGGTGTTAGAGGCAAGTTTGAATCTAGTCTTTTCAATTTGAGGCCACTTCAGTCTACCAGCCCAGGCAGCCTCTCAGACAAATGACCATTGGGCAAATAAAGCAGTACAAGGACATAAAAGAGGGAGAAATAAAAGTGCTGTGGGAGGCCCAAGGAAGAATAATGCCATTTGGGGGCAGAGGAGCAGAGAAAAGGATGATACTTGTAAATAATAATAGGTAGCCTTTGTATACAGTTTTAAGGGTTACAGAGTCCTTTACAAAGGTCATCTCTCATTGGAGGATGATAATAACTTGCATTTCTCTAAAGTTTAGAAAGTAGTTTCCTTCCAACAGCCATGTGAGGCAGGTAGTATGTTATGGTGATGAGCTTAACTTCCTAGCAGTGGGATCTTAGGCAAGATGCACTGAGCCTCAGTTTCCTCATTTGTAAACTGGGGAAAATAAGAGTATCTACTTCACAGGGTTGTGAGACAGGTAATACATTTAAACACATTTTGAACCTTAAGATGTTATATAAATACCATTCCTCATTTTGCAGATGTGGAAACTAATGTTAAGTGACTTGCCAAAGAAACAGCAGAGATGGAATTTGAACCCAGATCCTGTATTGTTGTTAAGTCATTTTTAATTGTGTCTGACTCTTTGGGACCCTATTTGGGGTTTGCAGAAATATTAAAGTGGTTTGCCATTTCCTTCCTCAGCTCATTTTACAGATGAGGAACTGAGGCAAACAGGGCTAAGTGACTTGCCCAGGGTCGCCTAGCTAGTAAATGTATGAGGCTGGATTTGAACTCAGGAAAATGAGTCTTTCTGACTCCAGGAGTGGTGCTTCATCCACTGTGCCACCTAGCTGCCTAACCAGATCCTGTGCCTTTCCACTAAAGTCAGTTTGCCTTTCCAGTGGCAGGGGTTCATGCTGTTGAATTACTAGGTTACCTGCCATGTAGTTGGTGCTTAATAAATACTTTTGATTGGTTGATTGAGGAGTGGCACTTGGAGGATGGGTAGATTTCAGCATCCAGAAGAGAGTGTGGGGGAAGGGCATTGAATGCCACCTAGGTTTTCTTGAATTCTTAATTGGTTCACACCAGTTAATCTTGGCTTGGAAGTGATAAGCAATAAATGCCATCAGAGCAGAAACCATCTTCTACTTCTCTTGTTTCTCCCATAGCATTTAGCAAAGGACTATTCAGCCTGACTGTGATTAAATCAATGTTCTCTTGCTCTAAGAGTGACCATAGATCCCTGGAACATAGATCCTTTAAACAGGGGTAATCTGGAGTATGGGAACTTGTTTTTTAAAAAAAAGTTGTTTAAAAGATACTTTGGGAACTTTTTCAATATAATTGGTCTCCTTTGTTATTCTTTGTATTTTATTTTATTCTTTTAAAAACATCATTCGGAAACAGAGTCCATGGGTTTTACGTGGCCGCTGAAGTGGGATTCTTGATATATGAAAAATGTTAAGCATTAAGTAAATGCTGAAAGACTCAGGAACATTGATCAGCATCATTCCTGACCACACAATTTTAGAGGACTCATTATGAAAAGTGCTGTTCACCTTCTGCTAGAGACATGAAGGACTTGGAGTGCAACTTTGAGACACCTTTTTGGGGGCCATGATCAATGGGAGGATTTGTTTGCTTGATTATACATATTTGGAATAGGGGTTTTGTTCTCAACTGGGGAATGTGAGGAATTGAAGGTGGATTTTTGTTTGAAAAAAATTAAGTAAAAAATATTTACAGATTAAAAATAAAGGTTAAGAACCTTTCCTTTAAATAGGACCCACTATTCCACAGAATTTGGAGTAACGTTTTGGGACCCCATCCTGAAATTGTCATGTTCCTGGAAGTTCAAGGACTTTCCCAGTCAAGCCAAATCATTGAGCGTTTAATATTAAGCACCTACTATATACCAGGCACTGTGCTAAGTCCTAGAGATACAAAGAAAGGCAGAAACAGTCTGCTGTCAAGGAACTTATCAGTCTAATAGAAAATGTGCAAGTGATTTTGTAGAAAAAAGAGACAAACAGGATGAATTGTCTTAGTATTCTGATGAACATAGTTTTGATCTTGTAGATCCCCTGCAAGGGTCTTGGGGACCCCACCCAGAGCAAGACCACTGGCTTAAAGCTATTCTAGGGGAAGCCTTTTCCTCCCTTCTTCATAGGCTCAAGTTAGGGTCTCCATGGATTTGTAATCAAATGATCTGGGTTTGATTTCACTGGTTTAGGGAATTCCTGGTGAGGAACTTCTACTGCCACATGTTTTCAAGGAATTGAAGCACTCTCAGATGGAATAAAGATTTGACTTCTACTTCTTAGTGCCAAAGGGCAGAATTGGGAGGAGGGGGTAGAAGCCACAGAGGCAGATTTGAGCTTGATTTAAATAAAAACTTCCAAAGGACTAGAGATCTCCCAAAGTGAAATGGGCTGCCTTGGGAGGTAGTATGTTCCCCCTTCATTAGGGATCTGTAGAGGAGATTCTCAGGTACAGGGTGGACTGGGCAGCCTTCCTGATAACTTCAAGCTTTTGAGAGGCAGTCTGGTGTACCAGAAAGAGAACCAGCTTCTTAGATTCCTGGGTTCAGGTCCTGCCTCTGATATCTATTGACTATCTGACTCTGGGCAATTCCCGTAACTTCTCGAAGCCTGTTGACATGATGTTCTGATAATGTCCTTGGGTCTTGCTTATCAGCATCTCGCCATCCCCTAGGCATCAACAATGACTTGAGGGCAGTCTCTGGCTGCCAGACGTTCTCCATTTCCCACTCCTTCCTGGGTCCAGCACAATTCATAGAATCTTAGAACTAGATCTGGTCCAATTCCTCCATTTTACAGATGAGGAAACTGAGGGAGGGATAAGATATCTTGTCCAAAGGCACATGGCTAACAATGGGCAAAGCTGGGACCCAGGCCTACTTTTTCTAACTTTAAGAACCCATGTTCTTACTGGTCTACCATATTGCCCTCTCAGGCCCAGGTAGCACCAAGTGTTCTGGAACTGGGGAAGAGGCTGTCTGGGGGCTGGGAAGATTCCCCAGTCCTCCTCTGGCTCTTTACTCAAACAGTCAGGGAGGCTCAGTTCAAAAACCACTTCTTGAACACTATAGTTCAAAGAGTAATTTTTTTAAGGCAATCTGAGAAACAAGTTTTGCCCATCCTGTAGTATGGTGGTAGCCCTCTCTTATAACTACCATTTCTAAAGACCTCACATAGCTTGTTTTCTTTTTATAGGAATCAGGGATGATTATTGGCCAGGGCTTGAGGAGGCCACTGGGACTTGGCTGCCCAGAGGTGTCACCTCTTGGAACAAGAGGGCACCTCTCTCCACTCTCTCCCCAAAGAGAGTCCACATACTCACTGCTCACTTCATGCTTGGAATATCCATGGGCCCTGGGTTTGTTTTATAGTAGGAACAATGGTGTCTTTCAGCAGCCTTCTTAGCCAGCCAGGGATGCGAGTGTAGGCTGTACATATCCCAAACTCCAAGGCCTCTTTGATTATTGTAACTCTTGTCCTTACTGGGGCTGCAAGGCGGTGCAGTTGATAGAGCACTGGACCTGGAGTCAGGAAGACCTGTGTTCAAATCTGGTCTCCGACACTTACTAGTTTTTTGAACCTGGGCAAGTCACTTAATCCTGTTTGCCTCGGTTTCCTCATCTATAAAATGAGCTAGAGAAGAAAATGGCAAACCACTTCAGTACCTTTGCTAAGAAGACTCCAAATGGGGTCATGCAGAGTCAGACACAACTGAAACAACTGAACAACAAATTGTTTTTATTAATAGTTACAATTATTCTTGTTACACGGATTCAGCAAACATTTATAGGATATCTGCTCTATGTAGAGTTCTATGCTATAGGATAATACAAACTGGAATAAGACCCAGGTCCTATCCTCAGGGACCTCATAGTCTAGGATCAAGGAATGTCAGATTTGGAAGGGATGTTGTGGCTGTCTAGTCCAACCTGTACCTGAGAATCTCCTCTACAGACCCCTAAGGAGGGGGGAACACACTACCTCCCAAGGCAGCCCATTTCACTTTGGGAGATCTCTAGTCCTTTGGAAGCTTTAATTTAAATCAAGCTCAAATCTGCCTCTGTGGTTTCTACCCCCTCCTCCCAATTCTTCCCTTTGGCACTAAGAAATAGAAGGCAAATCTTTATTCCATCTGAGGGTGCTTCAATTCCTTGAAAATGTTTATCACGTTCTTCTGAAACCTTATCTTTTCAAGGCTAAACATCCCTGATCTGTGAACCAGTCCTCATATGACATTATCTCAGGGCAGTAAATAAACTTCTCTGGGTGCTTTCCACCTTATCAATTTCCTTCCTAGAATTTGGTGCTGTATATATAGAGTATTAATGGAACTATTATTATTATTAATGATTATAACAATAATCACACAATCAACTGAAGGTGATATTCCAAATAGAGCCTAATCAGGAGAAAGTATAGCCTAGATTGGTACCTCCTCTCTTCTGATCATTAATCCTCTCTTAAGGAACCTCAAGAGCTCATTCCTTTTTTTTGGCTGCCATATTGCATTGTAGACTCAATTAGCTGACACCCTACTAAAACCCTCAGGTTTCTTTCAGATGAATATGCTTGGTAGTCTTGACTTCTCTTTTACTTGTGATGTTGATTTTTTTGAATTCAGGACTTTATATCTATCCCTATTATAATTCATCTTCATGAATTTGGCTCAGTGTTCAAGGCAGTAAAGATCTTTTGGAATATTTAATTCTCCCTGAAAACATCAAGAATGGGGAGGCATTCTTTTTTCTCCTTTTCCCTTCCTTTCTAGGAGGTAGGCCTTAAATAGTAATTACTTGGCCAATGACAGAAAGATAAACCTTGTACAATATATCCAAATTCTCCTCTCCCACCCCACTCCCCACCCAAATCTCTGCAGCTCTTGACATTGTCTGCTATCTCCTTCTCTTGGACAGATTCTCAACTGTCTTGACTTTTATGAACATTGATGTTTACTTGTTCTCCCTTTATGTATCTGGCCATTCTCACTTTGTTGGATCCCCCCAAGAGTGGGTGTCCCCCAGGGTTCCATCCTGGCTTTTCTCCTCTCTGTCTCTCTCTGTTTCTCCATCTCTGTCTCTGTCTCTCTCCCCTGTTGATCTCACCTATTCCCATGGGTCTATAGATTATGGATTAATGGATTTAGATATGGAAGGAACTTTAGAGGCCACCTGGTAGAATTCCCATTTTTTTAACAAATGAGGAAACAGGCCTCTAAGAGTCAAATAACTTGCCCAGGGTCACACAGATAGTAAATGGCACAGAAAAGGGTTAAATTCAGGCTCTCTGACTTAAGTACAGTACTCTTTGCACCGTACTATGTTTGCTCTCACCTTGTTCGGTTATAATCTTTAGGTAGATGACTCCGAGATTGACACATCTAGCCTTAGATGCCCTTTTAAATTATAGTCTCTAAATACTAACCATTTGCCATATAACTTGAAGTTCTATTGGCAGCTCAAACTCAGCATGGCCAACGCTTGATTATCACGTTCCCCCTGTCCCTTAAATCTACCTCTTCTCCAGACTTCCTTATGTCTGTTGAGGACAGCACAGACCTCCCAATGACCCAGACTCACACCGTTAGTCACACTTAACTCTTCCCTCCTTCCCCTTCCATCAAGTGAGTTGCCAAATCTTGTTGAGTCTTTGATCACATGCCTTTGTCCCTTTCTCTGTTGTTGTTGAGTCATTTTTCAGTCATGTCTGACTCTTTGTGACCCCCTTTGGGATTTTCTTAGCAAAGATACCGGAATGGTGTTGCCATGTTCTTCTCCAGCTCATTTTAAAGATGAGGAAACGGAGGCAAACAGGGTTAAATGACTTGCCCATGGTCACACAGCCAGTAAGTGTCTGGGGCCAGATTTAAACTCAGAAAGATGGGTCTTCCTGACTCTGGACCTGGTGCTCTAGCCACCCAACTACTCACTCATACTCATACTACCAGCATTCTATTTAAGGCCCGCATCACCTTTCAGCTGTGGAATATGACAAAAACCTCCTATTTAGCTGTCTGCCTTAATTCCCTCCCTACTCCAGTCTATCTTGCAAAGGGCTGCCAAAACAATTTCCCTAAGAAATGGGTCTGACCATATCATTTCCCTGCTCAAAAATCTTTAGTTTTGCTTCGAGTATAAAATGCAAAGTATCCAGCTTAGAAGTTAGGATCTTTGATGTAGAGTGAGAAGGAATGTTAGTGGTCATTTCTAGATGTCCAAGGTCCTACAAAATCTGGCTCCTGCCTGCTTTTCTTGCTTTATTTCATGTTATTCCACTTCATCCTATTTCTTTGTTTTTGTTTGTTTGTTTTTGAGGGGGGAAGGCAGGGCAATTGGGGTTAAGCGACTTGCCCAAGGTCACACAGCTAGTAAGTGTGTCACGTGTCTGAGGCCGGATTTGAACTCAGGTCCTCCTGACTTCAGGGCTGGCTCTCTACACACTGTGCTACCTAGCTGCCCCTCATCCTATATCTTAATCAAAGTGGCCTGAAACTGACCACACTTGGTGCTCTATCTGGACATTTCCATAGGCTGCCCCTTCATTCCTGGCATGGACTTCCTCCTCCTCCTCCTGTTCAGCTCAAGTGCCATCTTCTCTAGGAAGCCTTGCCTCATCCCCTACCTCCCCCAGCTTGAAGTGCCCTCTCCTCACTTCCACAGAGCATGTTTACTGCTGTCATATTCCACTACTAGCCTTACCCCCAGAAAACTGTAAGCTCCTTGAGGGCAGGGCCTAGTGCTTTGTTCAGAATTGGTGATGAATAAGTGTTGAGTTGAAGTCGCTGTAAAGTTTTCCATCCCTTCCAGACTTATTGTGCCGTCCTTCGTTTTTAGTCATTCGTAGTTATTGTTGATAGCCCTTGTGGCAATACTCATGTGTTTTGATGCTTTCACAGATAACACAATTTAGAACTCAATAACAAAAATGCCTCACAATTCTTTAGTGCTTTGAAGCTTATAAGGCAATTTTCTCTGTGAAGTAGGTAGTACCTGTTAATTCTCATTTTACAAAAAATGGAAACCAAATCAAGTAATACTCAGAAGAGTAGAAAGTCTTGTGAGATCAGAGGTCAGTAATAATGACCCATGGCCTCTGAGGTCAAAGAAATCTGAGATCATTCTATCCTGTGGCAATAAAGGGGAAACTTCACTGTGTTGGGGTGTAGTTAAGACTCAGCCCCGAGTTAGGAATAGTGACTGAGGGAAGAATCTTTTTGAGGGGGTAGTGTGTCTTTTAGAACAGAAGGGATTTAATTATTGGTTTCTATATCCCTTAAGTTTCTTCTAAGCCATGGTAGCTTTTGGCTATGCCTCAAAGAGCTTTATAAGTCTTGTGCCCAGACCCACCAACGGCCAGAAGGTGTGTCTGCAGGAGGCTGACTGTAGCACCTGCCAAGAGCCTTTTGGAATGTTGAGTGCCTACCTTGGGGGTACTTGGTCTTATCGTTAGAATCCTGAGACCAGGACATATCTAAGAGGTCACCTGGTATATCCCCTTCCTCCAGGTAGAATCATCCCTAAGCCATGTTATATAGATGAGAATTGACCTTGTTTCCAAAGGTCTCCTGAAAAGTAGATTGTTCAACCTCCTTTGTCTTGGCCATCTCACACATCCTGCCTCTCCAATCATTCTCCTCCCCCCAGGAATTTCCCTATATAATATTGTTCACTGTCAAAAAAATTCTTCCTTAAGTCTAACTTGAAGCCATCCTGATGCAGGAAGTAATTATAGCTTATTTTCTTTGGCCAGCCCTCATGGAGAAGGAGAATAGCTGATTATTATCTGTTTTGTAATGGACTTGAATGCTAATTGCTATTTCCTAGGTTACAATCTCCGAATCAGTGCACTAAGATGCATTCATACATCAAAAAGTTGTATGTAGTGCACTTTTGTTCTGGGTTTTTTCATTCCTCTTTGCTGATTTTTGACCAATGGCATGAAGAAGGTGGGGTCCTTGCTGAAAGGGGAAAGGGATTAGCTGGTAGACATGTGCAGATTTCTGTAGAAAACTCATAGAGATTAGGAAACTGAGACCCAATGTGGGGAATTGACCAGTGGAGGGGCACATAGATATTTAATGGCAGAGCTTTTGACATCTACGGGGAGCAGAGGCCAGTGTTCATGCTGTATATGTCTGTCTGTATCCATAAATACAAATATGTGTATGGATAAGTTCTTCTTGATTTCCACTGCCACTTGCTTAGTACGTGTCCTACTTACCACTTGTGTACTATTGCAACAGGCTCTTTACCTGCCTTTGGTCTCTCCTTCTAGTACATCCTGTTGGCAGAATAATCTCGCTTATCCATTGACCCACTCATGGCATTGCTCTGCTTAAAAATCTTCAATGGATCTCTATTGACCCAAGTAAAGTTCAGAATCCTTTGTTTGACATTCAAGGCCCTTCACAATCTGTTGCCATCTCACCTCTCTAGCCTTTTTTCATTATTCATCTTCATGTGTTTAATGTTCCTGTCAAACTGAACAACTCTGTGCCTCCTAAACACATACCATGTTCAGCATTCCTTTGCTGTGGTTGTTCCATAGGTCTGGCATCCCTCTGTTCCTGTGCCTGTTGGACTCATTTTTCTAAAGCCTATTTCTAATACTGCCTCCTTTAGGAAATCAGACCTGATCATCGTATTGTTCTGACCTTCCCTTTCTAATGGGGGGAGACAAGGCCCATGGAAGGCTTTAGTTGAAAGTCAGGGCCTTGGGAGGAGCAGCAAAGTGGATGACAATGCCTCTTCTTTAATGTCATTTCAACTGATAAAATCCTATCAATTTTCTGATGTTGACTCATTTAACAGTGCCAGACACTGGGTGACCGGAACTTTCTTTTCTGGGACTATGATAGATATGGCTGTAGAACCTCCAGGGGCAGTTAGCTGCCAGGCTGCATCTCCATAGGATCTGCTTCTGGGAATGATGGCCAAAAGCACTGACCTGGAACCATTTCCAAAGCCTGTTGGGCTGTTTCCATGAGGATCTGAGGGGAGATTCTGGTCAAGCGGTGGTGGTAGTTGTGGTTTGACTCGCTTAGTACACCGTGCCCCGTGTCTCTCAGAGTGCTCCACTGCCTCAGATAGGCTGGCCTGCCCGCTCTGTGAATGGCAGATGGCGGCAGCTGGTGGGGATGCCTGGCCACTTCTCTACGGGAGTTGCCTCAGATAGATGGTGCAGTGGATAGAGTGCTAGCTTTGGAGTCAAGAAGACCTGAATTCAAATGTGACTTTAGACGCTATCTGGGTGACCCTGAGCAAGTCATATGACCCTCAGTTTGCCTTAATTTCCTTGACTATAAAAGAAAAATAATAATAACACAATACGATATAATATAACACAACACAACATAATACAATATAATATAAAGTAATATAATGTAATACATAATAATAATATAATATATTGCCTGAGGATCGGATGAGATAATATTTATAAAGCACTTAGCATGGTGCCCGGAATATAGTAGGTGCTATATAGATGCCATCATTATTATCCATCTCTATTCATCTATCTTAAAAATGCACATATGTATAGGTTTGTTTACGATGGCATGATGGGTACATCTGTATGGGCATATGTCTGTGGCTGAATATGGGTGCATGTGTGAGGATGTTTATGTATTAATTGTGCTTAAATAGCACTTGAACGGATGAGTGAAAAAAACAAACAAACCATTTATTACTTTCTTAGTATGTTCCCAGCAATGTTGAGTTCTGGGGATACACATACAAAAATTTCAGCCTTCCTAGAGGCTACATTCTAATAGATGGAGGAAACATTCTAAACTTACATTCCAATGGGGAGAATGCTAGTTGAGATGGTGAGTTAATCCGTACATTTCCAGAAGCAATGGTGCTATCAATTTGCTCACTGTTCCCAGAACAAGAGGCAGAAAACTGATTGAGGGAGGGATGGGATAGGTTCCTGGTGGAAAGACAGACGACCAGATGACAGGTGTATAGATATGAGGCGTGATTTAGGCCTGGCTAGGGTCCCTCAACCCCCCACCCACACTTTCCCCATTACAGTCCTGGGCAACACCATTCTCTCAGCCTCTCAGGCTCACAATCTAGGGGTCATCCCGGACTCCTCACTATCTCTTACTTCCATATCCAAGCTGTTGCGAAGGCCTGTTGATTTCACCTTTGCACTATGTCTCCAATCTGCCCCCTTCTCCCCTCTGATGCTGCCATCATTCTGGTGCAGACCCTCATCATCTCACACCTGGATTACTGCAATAGCTTCTGGGGGATCTGCCTGCCTCAAGTCTCTCCCCACTCCAATCCATTCAGCCACTAAAATGATTTTCCTGAAACACAGGTCTGATCATGTCATAATATCCCCTCCCCCCAACCTTCTCCATAAATTCCAGCAGCTCCCCTTTGCCTCCAGGATCAGATACAAAATGCTCTGTTTGACATTCAAAGCCCTTCATAACTTAGCCCTATCCTGCCTTTCCAGTCTTCTAACATCTTCCTCCCTACCACATCCTCTTCAGTCCAGTGACACTGGCCTCTTGGCTGGTCCATGATCTAGACACTCCATCTCTCAGCTCTGGTCATTTTCTCTTTCACCCATGCCCAGAACTCTCTCCCTCCTCATCTCCTCCTACTGACTTTGCTGGCTTCCTTTAAGTTTTAACTAAAATCCTGTCTTCTACAGGAAGCCTTTCCCAATGCCTCTTAATTCTGGCACCTTCCCTCTCTTATTCCTTTTTATACTGTGTATAGTTTGTTGTTTACCCTATTAGATTGTAATTCCTGTTTATACTGCGTATGGCTTGTTTGTATGTTTACTGTGTTAGAGTGTAATTCCTGTTCACACTGTATATAGCTTGTTTGTACATATTTATACATTTGTTGTTTACCCTGTTAGATTGTAATTCCTATTTATACTGTGTATGGCTTATTTGAACATATTTGTAGTTTACTCCATTAGTTTGTGATTCCTGTTTATACAGTGTATAGCTTGTTTGTACATGTTTACATGTTTGTTGTTAACCCAGTTAGATTGTAATTCCTATTCCTACTGTGGTCTGGCTTGTTTGTACATATTTGTACATTTGTAGTTTACCCTGTTAGAATGTAAGTTTCTTGAGAACAAGAACTATCTTTTGCCTCTTTTTGTATCTCCAAAGCTCAGAACAGTGCCTGGCATATACTAGGTGCTTAATAAATGTTTGACTGACTGAGTCAGTCAACAAGCATTTATCAAAGTACTCTGTGCCAGGCACTGTGCTAATCACTGGAGATACAGACAAAGACCAAAAATAGTCCCTGCCTTTAGAGAGCTCACGTTCTAGTGGAGGAGACAACCTGTAAATAACTAGGTGTTTACAAGATGTACACAACTAGGTGGCACAGTGGATAGAGTACCAGGCCTGGAGTTAGGGAGACCTGAGTTCAAATCCAGCCTTAGACCCTTATTAGCTGTGTGACCCTGGGCAAGTCACTTTACCCTGTTTGCCTCAGTTTCCTTATCTATAAAATGAGCTGGAGAAAGAAATGGTGAATCACTCCAGTATCTCTGCCAAGAAAACCCCAAACGGGTCATGAAGAATCAGACACGACTGAACAACAACAGAGACAATCTGAAAGAGGAGGCCATTTGCAGCTGAGGGAGGGGGACCTAGAGAAGGTCTCCTACAGAAAGTGGGCTTTATGCTGAATCTTGAAAGAAGTCTGCGTGGAGGAGGCAGGAGGTTAAATGTTATATATGAGGAGGTAAAAGTAAAAAAAACTGGAGATGGATTGTAGAGCTTGTGGCGGGGAGTAAGGTATAAGAATACCAGAATGATAGGGAGGGGCTGGGTTAGGAGGAGCTTTAAATGCCAACCAGAGGACTATATTTGGGCCTGGGGTGAGTCACTAGAGCTCATTGAGCAGAGGAGAGTGACACTGGCAGACCTACCCTTTTGTAACTGAGATTGGAGTGGGGAGAGATGGAGGTAGGTACGGCTGTTAGGATAGTCCAGCTGAGGAGATGATGAGGGCTGCTCCTTTGTGGTTGCAAGACTAGAGAGAAGGGGAGGTGTGTGAGAGATGTCCTGAAAGTAGGAATGGAAAGCTTTGGCTACGTTTAATACGTAAGTGAGAGAGAGGAAGGAAGGATGACGTTAAGACTGTAAACCTGGGAGAAGAGGAGGGCAGTGCCCTCAGTAAGAACAGAGATGTATGGGAGGAGGGAAGGCTGGTAGAGCATGGCCACATACAGTGCAGCTAGGCAAGTTTGTGTTCATTCAGTGATCATTTCTGATCAAGACGGTTCAACGCCTGGGCAGACGTTCCAAAGATGAATGGATTAATTCTGCCACCGACCAAGAGCATGGTTTTGGGGTGTCCAGTCCAATGGTACTGTCCTAGGTGGGGAGAAGTGGGGCCAAGGCAGCATTTAGTTTAAGGTTTTAAGGTTTATAAGGGCTCTTTTTCTACCATAACCTTGTGAGGTAAGTGGTGCCAGAATTATTAGCCCCCATGACAGGGAAACTGAGACCCAGAGAGACTAAATCATCTGTCCATTATTCCTAAAAATATTTTAATCAATCTGGGTCTCATTGGTGTGGCTATCATCCCCACCTATGCAGGTCATAATTGGTGTTATACAGTTAATAAGTAGAAGAGCTGTCTTTATGTGTGAGTATATGTAGGGGTGACTGGGTGGATTTATTATATATTATATCATTGATTATGATAATAATAAGATTTATTGACTAAGCTCATAGATGACAGATGGCTGGATGAGAGATATGATATCACCTTCTCTCTTATTTCTGTCTTGGCAGAAATTCACAAGTGTCTTAGAGGGAAAACATATATGGAAAGTAGGGTTCTAGGCCTTCTCTTCTCTAGGTAAAATTGATCATCTTTCCTTTAACCTCAATTTAATTCAGTTGAAAAAAGAATTCTTATTAAAAACTTTAGAGGCAATGTGGTTATAGGATAAAGTGCTAGGCTCCAAGTCAGGCAGATTTAGGCTCAAATAGTAGTACTCTGGCCTTGGACAAGTCACTAATGGTTCATGTGCCTCTGGCAGTTCCTTAGAACTTATCTACTGTATTGGAGACGAGTTGTGATTAACCACGAATGAAGGAAATTCCCCCCACCAGGAATTCTCTTCATTAATGAAATCACAGGTTGTATCTGCATGTTAAGCCCCTACAGGAGCCTGCTGGTAAATGTTTAGCAACAGACTCTCTAAAAACAATGTAAGCCTGACACACTTTTAAGTTTATTCTGCGCAATAAATCAAGTCTTGATTTGTAGCTTATAGATTTCTAAAGGGCAAATGGTCACATTACAGATTTAACCATCAGCTTTCCTCATGATTCCAGCTCACCTCTCAGCCCCAACTACCATATACAGAGTCCGGTGCTGGGGGACAAGCATCTACCGGCATGGAGCCTGTAGTCTGGGTTCCCAATTCCCTTTTCCTCAGTATTGGGATTCCTACCCCAGTGATGTGATGCCCGTGTTTTCTTTCAGGGAGCCGAGAAGCTGCATTCACCTATGCGGTCATTGCTGCAGGAGTGGCCCATGCCATTACAGCCGCCTGTACACAAGGCAACCTGAGTGACTGTGGCTGTGACAAAGAGAAGCAGGGCCAATATCACCGGGACGAAGGCTGGAAGTGGGGCGGCTGCTCTGCTGACATTCGCTATGGGATTGGCTTTGCCAAGGTCTTCGTGGATGCGAGGGAGATCAAGCAGAACGCTAGGACCCTCATGAACTTACACAACAATGAGGCTGGACGCAAGGTAGGCAGGCTGTGGGGTCTGGGAGGCAGGTGAGATGGATTGGGGAGGACAGGACATCAGCTATTGATTAAATACTGAAAAATGTGTTAAGACATTTATACGGTTTTATATATGTATATTTAATATATGCTTAAAATGCGTTCCACTGTCAAAAAAACTGCAAAAATGCAAATACAGTTATGCATATGTGTGTATGTGTATGTGTGTGTGTATGTATGTATGTATGTGTGTGTTGTCTGAACTTCTGATTTCATCAGTGTAGGGGGAACTTTTGGTGTGGAAAATTCCTCCCTTGATGCAGAACTGCCTTTTGTCTCTAACCTTTAGTCTTTGAGAGTTACTGGAGGGTCCTGAGAGGGGGTGAGTGACCTGCTCGTGGCCACACAGTTCATATGTGCCAGAGGAAGGGCCTGATGTCCCAATTCCCATCATGCTGCCTGTCTATACACCCACATACGTTGATTTAAGGTGTATTATTGTTCTCATCAATGAAACAAAAACAAGGTAAAGCCCAACATGTTTGCCTGGAAGTCTGGAGCTCCTTGAGACCTCTATGAGCTCCTAAAGTAGTTTAGTCGACTTCAACATGAGTCAGCAGCGGCTGAGAAAGCTCACAGGAACCTAAGCAGTATTCATGGAATCCTGGTGGCTGAGACACAGCAGGTGACTGATTGTCTGATGAGGAGGTGCCCTGGTTAAACTATGTCTGGAAGATGGTGTGAAGGTCTGGGGACCGTATCTTAAGAAGGACTGACAAATAGAAGTGTATTCAATGGAGGGTGACCAGGGTGATGAGAGATCTGGAAACTATGTCAAAAAAAATAAGAGAAGGCTT
The DNA here is from genome assembly GCA_028646595.1 of Phalanger gymnotis. Taxonomy (NCBI): domain Eukaryota; kingdom Metazoa; phylum Chordata; class Mammalia; order Diprotodontia; family Phalangeridae; genus Phalanger; species Phalanger gymnotis. Next base: position 329,106,560 of record CM053624.1, read on the forward strand.
AAAGGGTTTGGGAGCACCCATTTGCTACTTTCAAATATAAAAAAGACTTTCTTCTAGAAGAGAGAATAAGCTTCTGCTTGGACTCTAGAAGGGCCAACTAAGATCAAGGAGTGAAGGAAACAGAGAGACAGATTTTGGCTGGAGAGATGAACTCATTACCGATGAAATGGAATGGGATGCTCCATGAATTCTTGGTCAGTGGAGGAGTCCAAACAGAGGTTGGATGACAACATGTGTCAGGATGTTATAAATGGAATTCATACTGTGGGTTGAGATTAAATTGAATGCTCACTAAAGTGTCTTGCAATTATAGGACTGGGTGATTCTAAGCCATGATATTCTGGCCCTCATTGTGTGTGTGTGTGTGTGTATGTGTGTGGTCGTTATTACAAGGTAAAGACTGGATATAGTTGCTGAGTTGCTGTCAGTGTCTTTTGAAAGACCCTGGGGAATAGAAGTGCCCCAAAACTGAAATAGTGCAAATGGCACTCAAATTTTTGTTAAAGAGAATGAAGTATGCCAATAATTGGACAATGAGCTTGACTTTTCGTTTCTGGCAAGATTCTAGAACACAGTAAAGGGAGGGTTAGTGAGTGTTTAGAAAAGAAAGCTGTGCTCCCAAAGACCTATCATGACTAAATCGAGAGCAAGTCATGCCAACTTAGCCTCATTTTTTGACAGGATTACTACACTGAAAAGTCAGAACTACTGTAGGCATAGTTTACGAGGGATCTCTGTATGAGCCTGTACTGTTTAACTTTTTATTGATTCATGATTTGGCTAAAGGCATCAGTGACATGCCTATCATATTTGTCAATGCCATGACACTAGGAAAGATAGTTAACACATTGGATAGAAGAAATGGGATACAAGGCCAATAAGCATTTATTAAGCACTTACTATATTCCTTGCATGGTGCTAGGCGCTGGGCACACAAATACAAAGAATGAAACAATGTCCACTCTCAAGCAGTTTATATTCTGACAGGAGAGAAGGCAAGTAAATAAATACATGCAAAGTAGTTAAAGGGAATGTAGTTAGGGAGAGAGGGTGTTAACAGTTGGGGAATAAGAAAAGGCTTCATGTATGAGGTAGTATCATAAAGCTGTATCATAAAGGAAGAGAAGGATTCTATGAGGTGAATATAAGGAGGAGAGAGGACATTCCAGCCATGGATTACTGTCAGGGCAAAGGCATGGAGATGGAAGAGGAAATATCATTTGGTTTTTTGTCTTATTTTTTAAAATTTCAACTTATTTATTTACATTCATTTTATTTATTTACGTATTATTTTATTTAGTTCAACTTATTTATTTTTAAACATTCATTAAAATTCTTTCTTTCCCTTCCCTCTCACACTTGAGAAGGCAAGCAATATGATTTCAATTATACGTGTGAAGTTAGGCACAACATATTTCCAAATTAGATATGTTGCAGAAAAGAAAAAAGCAAGAAACATAAAGAAAGTGAAAAAAGCATGCTTCAATCTGCACTCAGACTCCACTAGTTCTTTCTCTGGAGGTCGATAGTCCTTTGGACTTTGGGTCCTTTGGGATTATCCTGGATAATTGTTTTGATGAAAGTAGCCAAGTCTTTTGTAGTTGATCATCCTTACAATATTGCAGTTGCTGTCTACAATGTTTTCTTGGTTCTGCTCACTTCATTTTGCATCAGTTCATATAAATCTCAGGCTTTTCTGAAACCATCCTGCTCATCATTACATCATTACAGTATATTACAGTAGTATTTCATCGCAACTTGTTTAGCTCTTCTCTAGTTGATGAACATCACCTCAGTTTCCAAATTTTTTGCCACTTCAAAAGAGCTGCTGTAAATATTTTTGTATACATAGGTCCTTTCCCCTTTTCTTAGATCTCTTTGGGATACAGACCCAGTAGTGATATTTGCTGGTTCATATGAATGTGCAATTTTACAGCCCTTTGGGCATAGTTCCAAATTGTTCTCCAGAATGATTAAACCAGTTCACAACTCCATTAACAATCCATTAATGTACCTATTTTTTCCACATCTCCAGCAATTATCATTTTTCTTTTCTGTCTTATTAACTAATCTGATAGGTGTGAGTTGGTACCTCAGAGTTGTTTAATTTGCATTTCTTTAATTGATAGTGATTTAAAGCATTTTTGATACCTTTGATTTCTTCTTCCAAAAGTTGCCTCTTCATATTCTTTGACCATTTATCAACTAGGGAATGGCTCTTATTTTTATAAATTTGTCTCAATTCTCTATATATTTGAGAAATGAGGCCTTTATCAGAGAAAATTGCTATAAAATTTTCTCCCAATTTCCACTTTCCTTCTAATTTTGGCAGCATTGGTTTTGTTTGTGCAAAATGTTTAAATTTCATATAATCAAAATTATCCATTTTACTTCCTGTGATCCTCTCTGTCTCTTGTTTGTTTATAAACTCTTCCCTTATCCATAGATCTGACAGGTACATTTTTTCATGCTCCTCTAATTTACTTATGATGTCACACTTTGTATCTTAAATCATCTACTCATTTTAACCTTATTTTGGTAGAAGCTGTGAAATGTTGATATACTCCTAATTTCTGCCAAACTGTTTTCCAGTTTTCCTAGAAATTTTTGTCAAATGGTCACTTTTTACTCCAACAACTTGGCTGTTTGGGTTTACTAAACACTAGGTTACAATGGTCATTTACTACTGTGTATTGCATACCTAATCTATTCTATTGCTCTATCACTCTAAAACTGGAGTATCCTTCATGAGGAACAGAGAAAGTGATAGTCTGGGCAGGATATCAGAGTTTCTGAGGGGTAATAATGTATACAGAAGATGAAAAGATCATGAGATGTAGGGATGACCAGGGGAATCTGAGGAGATAAAATTGAATAAGGATAGGACTAGAGTCATATTGTTCGTTTCAAAAAAAAAAATCAACTTCATAAGTATGATATGTGGCTAGGCAGCAGTTTGCTAAAAAGCTCAGGTGTTTAATGGATTGGAAGCTTAATAATATGAGAGAACAGTATGATATAGCTGCCAAGAAAGCTAAAATGATCTTAGTTTGCATTAAGAAACAAATATAGCATCTAGGACTAGGGGGCCTGATAATCCTTTTGTCTACTGCCCTCGTCAGATCACATCCAGATGGCTATGTTCAGTTACCAGTGCCATACTATAGGAAGGACGTGGATAAACAGAAGATCATCCGGAAGAAGGTTTTTGGGATGGAGAAAGGACTTGAGATCACGCCATATGGTTGGCTGCGAGAGTGGGGAATGTTTAGCCTGGAGAAAAGATGAATTGGGTCTAGGGGTGGGGCAGGATAGCTATTTTCAGGTATTTGAACGGCTGTCACATGGAAGAGGGATTAGATTTGTTTTTCATGGGCCCAGAGGGGAGAACTGGGAGCGATGGGTTACAAAGAGGCAAATTTAGGTTAGGTTTGATGTAAGGAGAAACTTCTTAATAATTAGAGCTGTCCCAAAGTGGAATGGGCAGCCTTGGGGGAGTAGTGGGTTGCAGTCCCTACCTTACACCCCTCTTCCACCAGGATCTTCCAACAAAGACTGGATGAGTACTCAGGGAGCATAGCACAATGGCTGGCACGTAGTAGAAACTTAATAAATGTTTATTGATGGATATATCGTAGGATGTTCTCTTCTTCAGGTATAGATTACACGGGATGGACCCTTTTAACTCTGGTCCCTTTTAACTCTGGGATTGAGGCAACTGGGATATGGTGGGAGGTGGCTATGCTGTCAAACCAAGCAACCCATAATATTTTCAAGTAATGCCTGAACCAGATTAAAACATAATTAGGGAATATTTAACAAAATAAAAACATAATGCAGCATAGTGTTAATTTGTGGTTTTTCCAAGGCAATATGAGGCTAGCAAGGATCTCTTTTTATTTGAGTTTGACACCACTGGTGTAGAGGACCAGACAGATTTAAAAGACTTGGGTTCTAGTCTTGGAAGTCAGCTAACCACTCAATGCCTCAGTTTCCTCATTTGGGAGATTGAGTTCAATTCAATAAGCGTAAAGTGCTTACCATGTTCAGGGCACTGTGCTAGATAGGGATACAAATACAAAAACAAAATGAAAATTGGGGGTTTGGTTAGATGGAGTGCTTCACCTGGGGCCCATGAATTTTTTTTTAATATTTTCATAACTACTTCACTTTAATTAGTTTCCATCGTAGTCCTATACATTTTATTTTATGCATTTAAAAAGATGATTCTTAGAAGAGGTACCTAGGCTTCCCAGAGTGCCAAAGGGGTCCTTAACACACAAAAAAGATCAAGAACCCCTGGATTAGACAATCTCTAAATTCTCTTCCTTCTCCAAAAACTATCAGTCTATCAATCTGTGAGATCATAATGGACACAGCATAGCCTTTAGACTGTCACATCCTCTTTCCCAAAGAAAGGAAGCATGAGCTGATAGAAAGAGTCAGGGGTAAGGAGTCAGGAAACCTAGGGCCATTCATAAACTGAACGACCTTGTACATCAGTTTCCTTGTTCATCCATTGGGATAGGCATCCCTGCCCTGACTCCCATAAGCAGATTGTTGACTAGACCCCACTGTTTAGATGTATAAAAATACTTATAAAAGGGAAAAAAAAAGACTGTGCAGCTTCAAGAAAAAGAGACAGCAAGGCCCTATGTCTGAGGCACTGGGAACTGGTGATAGCAGCCTCAGCTACTGTGCAGCCGAATTGGATTCCCTTCAGGCTCCGACATGCCTCCTCATCAGCACAGTAATTGCTATAGGGATCACTTTCCACCCGGCTGGCTGGCTCCCCTGACACTTCGAGAAGTGGTGGGTTGGCAGGAGATCCCAGAGTGCCTCCCTTTCTCTCTTTCTCTTTCTTTCTCTCTCCCTCCCTCTCGCCTCTGTTGGAATGGAAAACACACTGACCAGGGTTATCTGATGTGAAAGCAAGCTAGAAACATGTGAGAATGGGGCATAGTCACATTGGGGGCAGGGCACGTGTTACCGAATTGTAGAATCTTCCTAAAGGATCGATTCTGGTCAAAAACATTCAATGGCTCTCTACTCCTTATGGAATGAAGTTCAAACTTCCTTTCTAGTAATTCAAGGCCCCAACTTATCTTTCCAGATTTGTCCTGTGTGGTTACCCAGCTGGGCTACTCTTTTCTTTACTCTCTGATCGTGGTCTATACCAGGAGTAAGGAAACTTCGGCCTCAAGGCTACATGTGGCACTCTGGATCCACAAGTGCAGCCCTTTGACTGAATCCAAGCTTGTGAACTTCCTTCCCATAGCAACTTTGCTGGTATCTCATATGTGGTACTTCTCACATTCTGTCTTCCACTAGAGTTCTTTGTCTTGATGTCTTATTTGCCCTGCAAGAATTTGAGTAAGCTCTTCCTGAGTAGGGACTGGGTCTTGGCTATCTTGGTATCCTCCTCTGTGATTTGTACATGGCTTTGGGTGTAGTAGGTACTCAGTAATGCTTGTTGATTATTATCACAAAATGCCACATATGGAAGGAATCTTTGAGACCATTTTACAGTGGAGGAAACTGAGACTTAAGAAAGATAAGGTCCAGAACCCAGGTCTCCTGACCTCTAGCCCAAAGTCATTTCCATTAGGCAAGATCATCAGATCCCAGGTTTAGAGTTGGAAGGAAGCTTTGGGGCCACTATCTAATCCTCTCATTTTACAGATGAAGGAACTGAGGCTGATAGGTCAATTTATTCAACCAGTGTCACACAACCCATAAGTGTCTGAGGTTGGATATGAATGCAGGTGTTTGTGACTCTAGGTCCAAGGCTCCATCCACTGTGACACCTTGCCAAGTCTGGATGTAGGCATGTTAGAGTACAGTGTGGCTATACTAATGTTAAGTCTTAGCTTAACCATGTTAGGGCATGCCATGTATGTGTTAAGGCACTATTAAGGTACACACATGGTAGGGTGTAGTAAGGGGTGATATTTGGTCAAATGGTAAAGTCTGAGCAGTTTAGCTTTTGTGCCTTCCTATGTGACTTTCCTATGCCCTCTTGTCTCTTTTCCAAATGGTCCTAAGACCCCTGACTTGTAGATCTCCCCAGGCATACCCTTCCCTATAGGACCTTCCCTTGTTTAGGCCTTCCCTTCCTCTTGCTACTATAAAAACTGACCAGTCCTGTGCCCTATCCTTTCTTCTTCCTTCCCTATTCATCTGATAAGCCTATTTGAACTAGAAAATAAAGTTTGATGACAAATCACTGTGTTACTGTGTTATTGAGGGGATATTTTCACTTAATGGTGGTGTTTTGAAGATATAGTACTTTAGTCCAAAGAAATGAATCTCTAATTGTAGATTTAAGGATCTACTGGTAAGGTCAGTAGGGATGGTATTTTGGAACTGGTGTGGGGAAGACCTTCCCATTGGCTCTTTTTATCACACTGTGCGACGAGGACTGATCCTACACAATTCTTATGTGTCCTGGAACGGAACTGAAAGGAAGATGAGCTAGTGGTCTGAGCATCACCATCTGCTGGGATGACTGGGCAGCTGTGAGAAGGCAAGGCCTAATTTATCCTTTCCCAGCTTTCTCGATGCTGTCTTCATAGCTCATCTACAGGCTGACAGTCAACCACGAGAGAGCTGTGCATTCTTCTTCTTTCTCTTCTGGGTCCCTGCCTGTTGGCACCATCTGGACTCAATGACCTTCCAGGACCTTGCCGGATTTAAATCTACAATCTTAGGATCTAACCCCAGTTGGCTACTGCATCTCCAGTTCTGCTCCCTGGGCTTTTGGGATCATAGGTCATGAGCTTGGAAGGCACCTTGGGGGTCATTGAGGCTAACTCTCATTTTTCAGATGAGGAAATTAAGATAACAGAGCCTAATTAACAGAGGATAGGGGAATTGCCTGTAGTTGTGCAGGTATTAAAAAATGGAGTAGGGATTTGAACCTAGGCCCTCTAAATTCAAGATCTTTCCATTAGTAATAATAACATCTGATATTTATATAGTGCTTTTATAGTGTATATATACATACATATGTGCCTACATAGGTATATTTATATATTATATAGATCACTTTACAGGCTTTTTTTGAGCCTCAGTAACTCTATGGAATAGATATTATAGATCTATAATAATCTATCATGATTAATATTATGTAGGAGAACTACGTATTATATGACATCTGTTGCATACATATATGTACTATATGTGTATGCACATACAGTATGTGTATGTGTATGTGTATGCACATATATATGTGTATGCACATACATTACAGATATTATTGTCCCCATTTTGCAAATAGGGAAGTTGAGACTTAGAGAGATTAAAATCCTTGAGTTTGGCCGCTCAGCTACTTGGTACCAGAGGCAGAATTTGAACATAGATCTTGACTTTGAGTAAAGCCCCTTATTCACTATGCCATGCTGTCTCTTACTACATCATTCTAGATGTGAATTGTTCCTTTTCCTTCCTTTTGAGTATTTGTGTTAGGTTGAGTGTATTTATGAGTGTGTATGTGACTGTAGGAGAGACGGATCCAACTAATATTTTCTTTTCTGTGGGTGCCCCAGACATGGGGCCAGGATAAGTTTATTGGCAGCTCCCAGAACAGGAGTGAAGTATCCAGACCTATAGGCTTCAAGGCTTTCCTCAAGGCTGGACCAGTTGTAGGGTCTAGAACAAGGCTGCAGGATGGACTCTTTTGGGACTGACTCAAGTCTGGCTGGGCTCCTGCCTGTGGCTGCTCTTATCACCCCCTGATCCCCAAGGAGTTGGAGCTGTTGTTTCTCTAAGGAGCAAGGGTATGGGTGTGTTTGAGAAGTGAGAGTGTGTGCCTGTGTCCTTTATGCATTCAAAGGGGAGGAAGAGAGTCACTCCAGAGAACTGTGTCTCTGTCAGTGGCTGTCAAGGATTGAGATGAAGGGGAAAGGAGTGTGAGACACTTCTATTGTTCTCAGGTCCTGTCATCCTGTGTCACTTTCTTGCTCTGTGTGGATGATGGGGACAAGATCAAATTGCTTTTTTTTTCCTTCTGGCTGCCCTTTCTCTCTCCTTTTGCTCCCTCCTGCCCCCATCCCCCTTCCTTGAATGGCAAGCCTGTGTGTTAGGGCTACCTCATGCTGTCTCCTGAGTCACCATGATCCATCATTACCTGGGTGGCTGTGACCAAAGAGCAAGGGTACCTCAAGGTGGCGTCTGATTGGCTGTCTCTCTCTAGACCAGTGACAGAGCAGTCCCAGTCACTTATGGAAGAGAGAGAGAACTCATGGTGATACTTTCTTAAGCTGTGGGGTCTTGTCTGGGGCTGTCTGGAATGAGGAGAGCTCTGGGGAAGTGTGAGGATGAGACATGCTTTCCCTCCCAGGAATCTCCTGTATGGGGCTGAGAATTGCCCTGAGGCCAGGCTAGGAAGTGGTTTCTAGTACCCAGCCTCAATCAAAGTCCTGTTACACTAGCAAAAAAGGCTTCAGCAAAAAAAATTCATTGCTCGTGACCAAAGATGCAAGGACAATTCAACAGTAGGAAAACAACCTAGGAAGCAGCCTCTGCTAAGAAAAGGAATCACTCTGCCAGACATGGCACCATCCCACTTCTGTGAAGGCAGTGTGGTGTAATGGATAGAGCTCTAGGATAGGAATCCGGAAGACCTAAGTTCAAATTCCACTCTGATCCTTATTACCTGTCTGATCTTGGGGTGAGTCACTCTCAGGCCTTGGGTTTCCTCGTCTAAAATGAGTGGGTTGGACTAAATGCCTTTCAGGTCGAAAATCTGTGATTCTATGGTGAAGAAGCAATTGATAAATAGGTATTGTGCCCTGACTGTGTCCAAAGCACTGACTGGGGTGTACTAGACCCAGTGTCTGCTCACAGGGAGCCTAAAGCCGAGCTGGGGAGATAAGGATGGTGGTCAATGTTTCCTCCCACATTGAGTTGTGCGTGTGCATCTATATATCTTGGTTTTCTTGCTATTTCTTTCCAGTAAAATAAAAGCTATTTGAGGACAGGGACCATTTTTGGTTTTGCCATTGTATACTCAGAGCTTGGCATAGTAGGCATTTAAGAAAAGTTTATTGGATTTATTATATTGAAAACTCCAACTCACAAAAAGTTTCCAGACAATGTAAGGCAGGTTGTCATGTGTGTTAAAGGAATAGAACAGACAGCACATGCTACATGGGCTCTGAGAGGAGAGAGAGAGGTCCCTGTGGGCAGGTGGTCTCAGGGAGGGCTTCATGGAGGAGGCATGCAGAACTGAATGCAGGTAGACTGAATCACGGTGGCTATTTCAGGTAGGGAAAAGGCATGAACAAAAAGCTGGAGTGAGCAGAGCTGTAAACAGGCATTTTTTCACCTGGGGCAGAAACTGTTGGGGGAGGGTAGGCAGTTGTGGTAGTACAGAGGAGGATAGTCTAGCCACAGATGCAATTAAGCTGGAGCTGATCAGACTGGGACACTGATGGGTGGCTGGGGGTGGGGTGGGGTGGGGAAGAACAATCTGCCTGCATTAGGATAGCAGTGGAAAGAAAAGCTAGAAAGGTAGGTTGGGATCAGCTTTTCTGGCTTCTCTTTCAGTACCCATCCCTCTTCCCAATACCCTTTGCATGTACTCTCTTGTGCTTGTATCTGTTTTAAGAGTTTATAGTATTTTGAAAGGAAGGTTAAATCCATAAATAATCGACCAGCTGCAAAGATCGTGGGGTTTTTAGAGTGGGAAGGGACCTTTAAAATAATTTAGTCCAGTTCCCGAGGCTCAGAGAGGAGAAATAGCTTGCCCAGTGTTATGCAGGTTGTAAGTCATAAGGCTGGGAATCGAAATTGGATGCATCAGTGCCTGATTGATCCGCTAGCATGTGCTAGCATCCTCCTGTGACTGACTGGCAAGTGTAAATGGCTCAGACTCTGTCAGCAAACTTGGCATGTTGGGTCCATCATTATCTCTAAGCCAGGGACCTAGAGCCTTGAACTTCTTCCTCATTAATATTGTCCCTGCTGACGCCCTGTGTTGGTTTGGCCACACCCATCTCCTGTTTCTCCAGGCTCCAGCTCTTCATGACTTTGTAATTCTTGATGTAGGCATCTCCTTTAACTATGCAGACAGACATCTCTTTATGACATAGAAGATGTCTTCAAGAGATGCTATGGCCAAAACATTTATTGCCTGCGGCCAACCTACCAGTCCTTAGTCAACAGGCACTTATTAATAGCACTTACCATGTGTCAGGCACTGTGCTAAGTGCTGGGGATACAAAGAAAACACAACAAAAAATACCCCAAAACAAGCTAAATAAAGGTCTCTTTCTTCAAGGAGCTCACATTCTAATGGGAGAAACATGTAAATGATGAGATATATTTTAAAAAGGACATGTATGTATGTTACCTGAAGTGAGATGTATAATATGTATAAATTAATTTGCATGGTCATTATAATTTAATATATGTATAATGTATATTATATGTGTGTATAATTTATACGAGATACATAAAGTATGAAGTACATGTGCATTTGTATATACATATAGTTTGCATTTTATGTATCTCATTTGCATATTTCTTTCATGTATATCTATATTTGTACATAAATAAACATAAATGTATATACATATGAGAGAGAGAGAGGGAGAGGGAGAGAGGGCTAGTGATTATTCTATGAGTCATTATCCCAGAGTGAAGAAGGCTACATCTTCTCCAGTTTCTAGGGTTCAATAAGGGATGGAAATGTCTTTTTTTCTAATGCCATCAGCTCAAGCCCCCATCAGTAGTATACCAGAGACAAGTGCTCTACTTCCATTTAATTGCTAAACATCAATTAGTTTTTACAAAGGCATATTTATTTCAAAGACATGACAATAACAAAAGTACAAACATTTCCCCCCAATTCCTTGGGGGACACACTTTCTCCTCTTTCAGTTCAGTCTCTGGAAACAGTGGGCTCAAACTTAGCTCAGATCCTACCTAGCTTTGATTCCATCAAGTTCACATCAAATACAGTCTAACCTACTGCTGGCCTAGGTCCCAAAACGTCACTCCTTGCTCCTTGGGAGCATTGATGCTGAACTATCAGCAAACCTGGATTCTGGGATGCCAGTGTTTCCGATCCTTTCACCTAAAATGGAAAAGAACAAATGTTGAGTCAAGCAAAGAATTCAGACCTATATTCACAGATCCATCGGATCTCTTTAGAGGGGAGAAGGCCCAAAGTCTGGTGGTGAACCTTTTCAGATTTAACCAACGTGGTTCACAGATGAAAGATACATAGTCTGTGATGGGGCCCCTACTCAAAGCCTTTCCAGCTTGGTTGGCTTTGCCGATGCTTCTATTCTCCTTCCATTATCTTTAAGAACCAAAGATTATCTTCATACTACGGCATTAGAGTAGGACTTAACAAGAGGGTCAGTCCATTTGAAAGATCAGCCAGTCATAAATGGCCAGCTGGTTAGGCCTGTGGTGCTCTGCTCTCACACACATATTCAAGTGATGACTAGTTTCCTCCTTTCCTTTAAACTTAACCACAGGTACAATTTATTATTTTCTACAATAACTGTCTTCTAGTTAAAACACCCCCTCAAAGTTCATGATTTGTTCCTCTTTGGAAGAGAAAATTCACTCTCTCTACATAACTAAAAGGGAGACAGGCATGACCACAGAGAGGATGACTGGGAATAGGGGGAAGGGTTGGAAGGGTGGAGAATTTCCTTGGAAGGCTGAAATGCAAAGGGTGTATGTAGTTTAGCAAGTACGTTGGACACTCATGGAGTAAGGGGTGGAGAGCTAGACAAAGAAGGAGGAAGGAAGGAAGAAGGAAGGGAGCAGGGCCAGGAAGGGATGAAGTTTATCCTTGAGGGATGTTTGAGGGACCCTTGTGTTGGGAGAGGGCACAGAAGGAAATCAAATCTAGACCTGTCCTTACTCACTGTCCTTGATTTAAGCTGAGCTGGCCTGAGGTCTCATGGCTGGAGAGTGGAAGCTCATAAGCTGGTTTAGTGGAAGGAAAGGGGGACCACAAATCTGAGCTCCATTAGAAAGAAAAGCCCTTTCCTCCCAGGGCAGTGTCTCTCCCTTCCAGCTTCTTAGTTCATCTCTTAACAGACCAAACGAAGCAGAGGGTGAGGATTAGAGCTTTTTGAGCCAAGCCTTGAGAGCAATTTCCTCTTTAAATCAAGGTTGCTGTCCATACCCTTCCTGAGCTCCAGTGACCCCCCAAATTTCTACAACACTTTAATTTTCATTGGGTTCCCTTGGCTTTGTGATATCTTTAACCTTGGGAATTTAGCATGACATTGTAGAAAAAAATAAAAAATGAATTTGGGGTCATGCATCCTGAGTTTTGAGTTTATGACCAGGGTCAGTTGAGTATGCCTTTCCAGTCTCAGCCTTCTCATTAACAAAATGGGTATAATAGTAGTTACACCCACAGACCTGTTGTGAGGATTGAATGAGATCATAAGGTCATGCCAGAAGAGACTTTGAAGATCATCTCTTCCAGCCCCTTCACTTTATAGCTTGTGGAAGCTGAGTTTCAGAGATGTCAAATGACTTGTCCATAGTCACTCAGCTGGCTGATGACAAAGGTTGGTACCAGAACTCCAAGTCCAGTGTTCTTTCCTTCATTCCATGATGCTCTCCTCATATAAAACACTGGAACCACTTTGTCAATGAAACTGATTTTTTTGAACATTGAAGTGAGGTTGGCCTCAGAGCAACCATGGTCTCAGGGCAAGCCCCTTCTTTGAGGGTGTGGCAAGTCTTGAGAAAGATCCTTTACCTTAGGCCAACTTGGGGGGTGTAGGTTGTACCCAAACCATTAGGCAGAGGTGGTAGGGACACGAGGGCCTTCTGGTCAGGATAGGGGTGTTGGGTGTGTGTGTGTGGAGTGAAGCTAGCAGAGGATCTCCTCCTAAGAGGGCAGTGAGTCTAATTTTGTCTCTCAAGGGCAGGGCAGGCAGGACTCCCACCTCACCTAGCCCATACCCATTAGTGGTGGGGTTTGAATGTTTTTGTAAGCAGCTCTCTAACAAGGTCAGGGCCTGGGAAAAGGTCATCCCATGGCATTGTGCCTTGTCCAGGTGGTCAACAGGAACTTGGCATTAGGAGTGGGGGCATAGAGATTCCCGACTTTACTCACCCTTTTAATTCTCCAGACAAAAATGCAGCTTTAGTCCAGCCTTGGTAGGTCCAGACACGCCCGCCCTTCCTCCTCCTCTCTTTAATTCTATTAGCATTCATTTTTAACACTTTGCTCACGAGATTGTCGTGAGTATCAAGGGAGGTGATGTGAAAGGCGTTCCGTAGACCTCAAAACACTGTGTAAAAATGAACTTGTTATTTAGTTTTCTCAAGTTTGCAAAGCACTGTTACTTTATTTGATCTTTGAAGCATCACTCACTGGTGAACTCTATACTACAAGTAATTGTTTTTTTTACAGATTAGAAAACTAAGGCTTGAGGAAGTTAAATACCTCCTAAGTCCATAAGCATCGGAGGTAGGATTTGAACCTGAGTCTTTCTGATTCCGGATTCAGTATCCTTTCCACTCCTCTCTGTTGTCTCTTTTCCTTTCTTTCTTTTCTCTCAGTCTTCACTGCCCTTGTGGCAGTGACCTGGGTTTTTTGATGAGACTAGCACTGTGGCTTAGTGGTTAGAGCCCATGAGCTGTATCTGAAGCTTTGGATGCTGTCTGTGCTACTTAGTACCCTGTGATCTTGGGGTAAATTGAAGGCAGGATGGCACAGTGGAAAAAAACATGAACTCAGCAATTAGAGGGTCTTAATTCAAATCCTGGTGTTGGGTAAATTGCTTCCCCGTTCTGGGTTTCATTTCCTCTTCAGTAAGATGAGAGGGTTAGAGCAGATGGCTTCTAAGTCTATGATTCTCCATTGCTTTCTCTGGAACTCAGTCTCCTCAGAACTTGGACTGCTTGGTCTCTTGGGACCCTGCAAATGCTCAGCGTGATGATCCCGACTAATGGTTGGGTTTGGCTCAGCAGGGATTGGTAGAGTTTCTCTGTCCCGTCATGGTGGTGACTCCCCGTCCGTTTCTCCAAGAGTTTGGTGACTTGCCTTGAGCTGCCCCAAGCAGACACCTGCCTCTTGCCCAGACTGGTCCTGCAGTCCAATCACATGGGCACCATCTACAGGGAGCAGGAAAGGAAGGATGTGCCTGGGGTCTGGTTGTCTAACTACCCTTGGGTTGGATGATATTTGGAAGGATCAAAGATATATTTTTATCACTGCTTAGTGCACTCTTGCCTTGGAGATAGTCATCCCTGGGCAAGACCCGACCTGACAGACAGGCTCTGTGTCTTGTCAGCAGCAAGAGTGAGAGATAAAGGGGATATTAATGTCGTTCTGAATTACGAGATGGCATCAGGCTGTGCTGGAGTCAAAATGGGTGAGGAGGAGCTCTCTTCCTACTGCTAGTGTGAGATTCTGACCCTTCTGCCTGCGGGACCTTGACTCCCAGCTGGCTGTTCCATCTCCGGGGGTAGAGGAGAGGCTTCCTGATTCATCTTGCAGATTAAGGGATGATGAATTTGCTTGCTCACCTGCAGTCTGCTTTAGAGACTCGAAGCCTGGAAGCCCCGGGTGAGTGGTGCCCACGCCCTGCTTGGATGTGGGGGTGGTGAAGAGAGCCATCCTGCCACACAGAGTATGTGTAAGTTTGGGGGTTTGGTTGTTTCCTCCTGTATTGAGGGCTTGTGACTGGGTTCTCCCATTGCCTCTAGGGAGTGCTGCTGTTCGGGATGTCTGGCCCTCATTCTGACCTAAGACATCATGTAGTTTAGGAGAGGAAGCGTCAGGGTTTGGGACTTGGCTCTGTTCAACCCTGGGGAAATCATTTGCTTTATGGCCTGAAGCTTCCCCATCTGTAAAATGAGAAGGTTGGACTATATTATTTTGGGGGGCCTTTCCATTCTAAGTGCTATCATCTTAGGATGTCTTAGGGAAACTGAGGCAGCATGGGGTGGCTGTTTCAAACTCTAGGAAGTGATCAGTTCAAAGCGTATGAGGGGGAAAAACACTGCGCCTAAATCTGGATGGTTCTGTCTCCCAACAGTATTTTTTCTGAGCTTCTAGGGACACCCCTCCCCCAATACCTGGTTGGGCCATTGTTTCTACTCTGTATTAGTACCTTAGGTGCAAGGTGAAATGTTACCAGTTATGGGGACTTTGGAGGACCAATATTAACTCACCTCCTCAAAAGAAACTATGGGGCTTCATGTAATACCTGCATATATGGAGAAACTAAAAGTAGCCAGGTGGAGCATCTTGTAGACTAGTGTCTTTTCTGTAGGGTCAAACTATGTCTTCTTTCCTATTGCTAGGCTTTTCCCCTCTCCCCAAATAAACCCCCAACAGTCTTAGATGGGAGTAGATCTCTGAGCTAATCCCTTCTTATATTTAGTGCATCTTTGGAGAATAAGAAAGCAGTGATGTCCATATTGCCCCGAGTGCACTGCTTCAGACTAGGCCAGGGCCAGACCAGGTGGATGTGAGCTGGATCAAGTCTGGCTCCATCTTGCTTCCCACTCCCTGCAGCCCTGAGGGTGGGGGACAGGAGGGGCAGGGGCGGCTGGGGCTCAGCCTGATTGGAATGTGCAGCTCCAGGGAGGTGAGCTCAGGGGGATGGAATTTCAGCCTAGCAAGAGAGTGAGGGAGTCACCCCACCAGGCCCTTGGTGGAGGGATTTTGGTCTTGTAGTTTCCTGCCCCTGTCCGGGTGCTCATGGCGTCAGTGAGAGGTGAATTCCCACCCCTGCTTCACTGTGTGGTGAGTCAGGGACCCAGGAGGTCTTCCGAGGACCCATCTCCATGACTACCAGGATAGAGCAATCAGGGGAGTGGCTGGAGATAAAGATCTCCCCACAATGCTGCCCTTTCAGCCACAAGGGCCACTTACATATTTGCCCCCTCTGAAGGGCTAGGAAGCATGACAAGGGCCTAGCAAGAGTGATTGAGGCTTATAGATTCTTTCCTGAGAGTAAGGCAGGGGCTCAGCTTGGGAGCCAGCCACCACCCCACTGGGAAACTCTCTGTGTTTCCCTTCTCTGAGGCATGAGTTGGCTCCAAGTTCCCTAGAGTCTAGGAGGGTGGGGCAGTCTCCAACTCCTCCCATAGGGGTGGGGGCGAGTGCCTCTGGCCCAGGTATGTCTGGGGTGGGATCCAGAGAAGGGTGTCACTCTGGTGGACTCTTAGCTCCAGGCTCCTGTCTCCTCTGCTTGGCTAGTCCTTCAGGACATAATTCTTTCCCCGTCACTCTGGGGGGAGGTAGCCAGAGGGGCTGGGCTGTGGTTAGGGGGCAGCTAAGGCCTCCCAAGAATGAGCACGGGGGCTCCTCACAGGGGCTGCAAGACAAGGAGAAGGGATGAATGGGGAGGAAGGACTGCCTTTTGAGTAACCGAAGCATAGGAGGACAGGCTGGGCAAAGCAGGCCCAGAGAAGGAGACTGGGCCCGACTCCACAAAACCTGTCACGCCCCCAGGGCCCGTGCTCCTGGAAATGGAAACTGGTGAGGAGCCAGTAGGGTGGCTGCTGGGGGACAGCTGGAGCAGTGGAGATGGGTACCAGCTGGAGACTGGGGCTTTCTAGCTTCCTGAGATGACACAGCAAAGAGGCCTTAAGGAGCTTGTGATGGGGACCTTGATAGCAAAGGCATGGTGCTGGACAGGAAGGGCAGAGCTGAGATAAGAGGAGTTCCTGGGAAGCTGGAAGGGAAGGAGTCACCAGGGAGGACCTCAGGATTCCATTTCCCACAGAGAAAAGAAGATGGCTGGCAGTGGCAGCAGCCTCCAGAGCCTTATCATCATTTTTATCAAGGAGGTACATTGCTCTGATCCCCTATCTCTTCTTAGACTGTTAGTACCACAAGGGAAACATAGCCAATGTAGACAGGGTAATTCCTTTGGGGATATTCCCTCCCACCCTCGCCTCCCCATCTAGGAGAAGCCTCCTGTCACTCTGGGACTGAGTTGCCACTATAGGAAAATTAAGGATCCCCCTGCTTGGGGGAAGAAATGTTTGCTGCCAATGGCATGCATAAGCAGGAGCTGCCTACGGCTGATAACCTCTCCGCTCTCTCCTGGTTTCCAATGCCTGCCATGCTGCTGCTGGAGTCCACTACCAGGCCACTGGGGCCACCTCTGCCATTGACGGCTTGGTTACTCAGTAATCCCTGCAGCTTTGGGACTCCTGCCCTGGGCTTGAACTACCTTGGTTAGTGAATGGGTGAGCACAAACCCAATTAGGCCACTGTTATTTAACTGGCTCCAGAACACTAGACCAGATCATGCCTCACACCTTTTACAACTCTTTGGGCCTCAGGAATTGAGTCTACCACACTACTGTTGTTTCTGGAAAGGACATCTCAATTGACTTCCCTATGGAGTCAACTCATCATCCTTGTGACTTCCCAGATCTCTTCCCACCTACCACTTCCCTATAAGATGTGTTGTCGTCTTCTATTAGAATGGAAACTCCTTGAGGGCAGAGACTGTCTTATTTTTATATTTGTATTCATCTCCACCTCCTTCCCCTTCCCTTCAAATCCAGCAGAGTAAATATTTATCACATGCTTTTTCATTCATTCATTCATTCATTCATTCATTCATTCACTCATTCACTTATTCATTCACTCATTCATTCATTCATTCATTCATTCACTCGGTATCCCTTGCCTTTTCCCTGCCTCTTTGCCTATCCAAATCCTACCAATCTTCCCAGGCTCCCTTCAGGTCCTCCTTTAAGCCTTCCTTGATTATCACTTCAGTCTCTTACCTCTCCCTTCTTCTCACTAGCATCTTTTCACTGGCAATCTCCTGCTTAGTCACACACTGTTTTGTAGTATTGTTCTTGTGTGTTTGTTTTCTGGCTGGTGTTGGTGGGGATTCAATCTATGTAGGTTGTTGAATACGAGGGTGATGTTGGCTGTGGGAGTGGAGCAGAGGCTGCTGTAGATGTAGCACTGGGGGAAAAAGTTCCTTGTCCTCTTCTTTTAGCCCATCACAGTTTGCTGTTCAGCCAGCTTCCTTTTAGAATATCAGCTGGAAAAGGGCTTTTCAAGGTCTGGGATTCATCATTGTAAATCTCAGATTCTTAAACAACAATTTCCAACTCATGGAAAGAAACACTTAGAGATTGGAGGAAGGGATCTCAAAATTCCCTCCCCATTTTCACCTTTTTTGTTTTAAAGTTCTATCCCAGCCCAGCTCTAACATTCTGTGTTCTAAAATTCCATTTACTGAAGTCTTTTGCATCTGGCATTCAATGTGCTAACATTTTTTTTGAGTTTTAAAGTTAAATTTTATTTATTTATTTTTATAATAAATTTGTTTTTATTTTTAGTTTATAACACTCAATTTCACAAAGTTTTTGGGTTCCAAATTTTCTCTCCCTCCCTCTCCTCTCCCTTCCCCCCACCCAAGACAACATGTAATCCAATGTACTTTCTACATATACCTTCACACTGAACTTATTTGCATAATAGTCCTGTTGTAAGGAAGAATTACAACTAATGGCATGAATCATGAGAAAGGACAAATGAAACCAAAAAAGGAAAAATAAAAGAGAGAGCAAAAAGAATGTGCTAACATTCTATGTTCTAATGTCTCTTCCAACTCTGACATTCTCTGTTTCAAAATTCAGTGTTTTAACGTTCCTTCTGACATTTTATGCTTCAGAATTCTGAGTTCTAAGGTCTCTTCCCTTCTGTCTCTGACATTCTATGTCCCCAAATTCCATTTTCTAAGATATCTTCTAGGTCTGACATTCTGTGTCCTGTGATCTTCCAAGCTCCTTCCTAGCTCTGAGATTTTATTTTTTAAGGCCAAGGTGTCAAACATGTGGCCGGCAACACTCCCATCAACCTGAACCAGATTAAAAGGTAGTTGGGAGACATTTAACAAAATAAATAAAAATACAATAAAACACAGGTAATACTGCATTTCAAAAATTTCCCTATGTAGCCCCCTGGGTTCTTTATGTATGGATTAATGCCCCACATTTCCATTTGAGTTTGACCTCACTTCTCTAAGGTCCCCTCCAGCTCAGACATTCAATGTTCTTAGGTCTCTACCCTCTCTAAAACCTTACATCCCCACTATGGCCTAGTTGCTTGCAACGTTCTTCCCTAAACCTACCTGCTCCAAGAGACTGAGACTTTAGCTTGGACCTGTGTCATTAAGATTTTGGACACAACCTAAAAGAAAAAGCCCACGCCTTGTCTCCGAAAGTAAAGCAGAGGTCCCTGTTCCTATATGCTACATTGTCAGGAGTAGCAGTTTGCAATTCCTGTGTTGGTTGATTTCCATAAAGGGCTGATGTAGGGGACATCAGACTCCATCCTGGCAAAAGGCTCAGGTGTCCAATGGTGAAACCTTTCCCCTTGGGGCCTCAAACGTTGGCCACTCAATTTCACCCAGGATATGGAAAATTTAGCTGCTGGCCATTCAGCTCAGGAATATATTTGAAATCCAGCCCACCCTGGAGGGACTAGAGTCATTAGTTTCAGGGGTCCAGTCTTAAGTGAGATGAACTCTTGAGTCTCAGTTTACGTTTCAGTGAGCCCTGAGTCAAACGCCACTCACGGGTGACAATCAGGCCTTTGTTCCCTAGGGGTGGAGTCCTCCATTTGCTGGGGATCCACAATACTCTGTGTGTTATCAGATCTGAAGGGGCAAGGAGGGGGCAGAGAAGTAAAGACACAGAGTTGGTTTCCAGAAGTATTTGGGGTGGGCACACAGGGGGTTGGAGTACAAATAACCCACATAGATAACTCCGCTTCTTCTTTTAAGCAAACCCAATCTATGACATCCCAGCTAATGTTAGCGGCCAATAATTCACTTGAGAAAAAAAGATTCATCACAGGGCATACTTAAATAAGTAGAAAAAAGTCTGGACTTAAAAATCAGAAGACCTGGGTTAAGAGTCTCTAGCCCTGGTATTTACTGTCTGCATGACCCAGGGCAAATTCATTAACTTTTCTGGGCTTGAATTTCCTTGTAGCTAATGAGAAGACTAAACAAGATAATTGTGTGCAAATACTTGAAAACTGTAACATTGTGCAAATATTATAATATATAATATATATTATATTATGTAATATATAATATATAATATGAATACATGATATATAATATAAATGTAATATATAATATAAATATAATATATAATAAATATATAATATAATAATATGATTAACACTATTTTATAGAGGCACCATGCTATAGTGAACTTGGAATCTGGAAGACCTGCGTTCTTGTCCTGCCCAGATACACTAAGACTGTATGTTATGCACCAGTTGCTAATCTACATTGATAGATGTCACTTTCAAGCTGTGAGTTCCCCACATGTTCAGGACAGAAAAAAAAACCCCAAACTCCAAACTCAAAGCCATAAAACTTTGGTGGATCTGCAGTCTCTTTGATGAGCGTGAGTGTTCCTTCTATTTGTCTGTATCAAAATCAGGGTTTCTTAAACTTTTTGTGTGTCTCGTGAGTCCCCTGTGTAGTGTCTGGTGAAACCTTTGGGCCCCTTTTCACAATCATGGCTTTAACTGCTTAAACTAAAACGTGTAGGGTTCCAAAGAAAACCAATTACATGGAAATACAGCTAGTATATATGAAAATAGATATTAAGAAAAAAGTTAAGAACTCTTAATCAAAACCTTCTACTCTTGTGTGATTTTTGTTAAAGGTTTTCTCATAGATTCTCTACCAAGGGTCTACTCAAGATGCTGAGGATCTTTCTCTTGGTCTTTTTAAGGTTTTACTGGGACCAGTATAGGACTCAGGCTGTGGCCATATGTTATCCTTCGCTTTTGCCAAATAACCAACCAAACGATCCAAGAATTCTCATAGAAGCTCAGTGAATGAAAAATGCCTCTTTTATAGAATATGACATGGAGCTGTATGTCTTTTGACTTAGTCCATCAGTATTTAGGAGAGGTGCTCAAGATGGACCCTGACCAGCTTGTGCTTTGGAAAGTTTGCGTGCTCTTTAGATCCCAAGCTGATCCCAACACACCAAAAAATCCTTGAAAATAAGAGATCATTTTTCTCCTGGTGATGTTGTGGGTCATGGAGCACCACGTTCTCTAAAGACTCGAAGTTATAGGTGGGCCAAGGGGAAATATTTCTAATAATGACCTGTACAGAAGAAGTGGCTTAAGGGATATCACCCAGGGAATGTGATAATTTATCACAATAGCTGACCACTTCTCCTAGTACATTTAAAATGGAATTTGATTTTCAAAAATTCATCTTACTCAAAACAATGGGGATAAATGGCAGCCTCCCTGCAGACAGTACTTTCCACCTTTTCCACACCAAAGCTTTTAAAAGGAGCTGAGGGATACATTAATGATCTTTTCTTTTTCAGGGTTTTTTGTATGTTAGAAAGTAGCTAGGGATCAAAAAAACTCACACATACTTCTAAAATACAATATAGTTGGCTTTCTTCATCCTAGTTAACTCTCTAGGTTCAACTCACTGTTCATCTTCAGTGCCTCTCCTAGATACTGATGGACTAACTCAGTAGAGCGGACATCCAGCTCGATGTCACGTTCTGTAGGAGGCACATGTTTCATTCATTGCCACGCTTTTAGGGGAAATGTGACTTGTGTGTAAAGCAAAGTTCACTCTTAACTTCTTTGGAGAATGATATTCCCTGAATAAATGAAATGGATAAATGAAAACACATTCATTCAGCGCTTACTCTATGGATGGTGCTGAGAAGGACCAGTTCTCAATGCTGTGCTGACCGTAGTACCTTACACTGAACCCAGTGCGAAGTAGGTGCCCAGGGAATATTTGTGGAATAATAGAATGAATGAAAAAGAAAGGACATGAAGGTGGTTTCTGTCACTCCAACAGTGTTCACTATTTTATATATACATATGTATGTATATGTATATATGTATATATATATTATATATATATATATATTTTTTTTTTGAGGAGGGAAGGCTGGGCAATTGGGGTTAAGTGACTTGCCCAAGGTCACACAGGTAGTAAGTGTGTCAAATATCTGAGGTCAGATTTGAACTCAGGTCCTTCTGACTCCAAGGCTGGTGCTCTACTTACTGCACCACGTAGCTGCCCCTAATTTTTATTTTTAAAGTAATTTTCAGTAGTCTTTCCTTGGTGCAAAGGGAGACGATTTTGACCTAAATTCTGGCCTTTCTCTGTTGCCTCTACCTGACTCTGGCCCATTTCACTGCTCACAGGTGAAACCTATCAGAAAAAGGTAAAAGAGGAGTCACAGGAATGAATCCCTTTGGGTCTTGTTAAAATCTTTGGTGTAGAAGAGGGGGCCAGTGTTGTCTGCTTGGAGGCTGCTGCTTATCCCCTTTGCTTTGAGTAAGTGAGAGTGAGCCACCTTTTAACTGGAGTTGTTCCAAAATGGTTGGAGGCCATAGCAAGTCAAGAGGTCCATTTCAGGTGACCCCACTGAGAGAGTCCATTGGCCTTGAGATACTTGGCTTATGGGGAAAATAATCCTAATAGTAATCATAACAATAACTCACATTTTCTTAGCACCTGACAGTTTATGAAGTACTTTACTCA
This sequence comes from Phalanger gymnotis, assembly GCA_028646595.1. Classification (NCBI taxonomy): domain Eukaryota; kingdom Metazoa; phylum Chordata; class Mammalia; order Diprotodontia; family Phalangeridae; genus Phalanger; species Phalanger gymnotis. Next base: position 329,129,092 of record CM053624.1, read on the forward strand.
TAACAACCCAAGTATCATTATCCCTAATTTCCAGGGGAGGAAACTGAGGCCCACAGAAGGTAAATGACAAAAGGTCATAAGTTAGTAAATCTAAGAACTGGTTCTCAAACTCAGATAAAAGCCACTGTGTTTCAGAAAAGGCTCTTCTTCGCTGCAACTCAACCACTTACCTAGAAGTCTTTCTGGGCACATGTGCCCAGACTTGTGGTTGTAACAATAGCTGATTTTTTTATAGTGCTTTAAAGTTTATAAATCACATCTACAGAGACTGCTTCATTTGAGCCTTATAGCAACCCTTACTTAGCTCCATTTTACAGATGAAAAAGACTGAGGCTCAGAAGTCCTCATGCTCATGATCCCACACAGCTAGTGTCAGAAGCAGGATGTAAAACCCAGGCTCTACCCATGGTGCTAATCTGCCTCTTATGATAACTGTTGAGGGAGGGAAAGACCTGATCCCCATTGTCTTGATGTGGACATTGTGAGCCCGCCCCTGTTTGGGCATACAAGCTATTTTGGAAGGTGAGACTGGTACAGATGAGAGCTCCATTGTGCCTTAACGCTTAGAAGGCTTCCTTTACACATAGCATCTCATTTGGTCCTCACAGCAACCCTATGGGGCAGGTGCTTATTACTATGCCCACTTTACAGTTAGGGAAGCTGAGGCAGGCAGCAGTGACGCATATACACTGGGCTACATGCTAGCATGTGTCTGAGGCAGGATTCGAACCCAAGCCTTTCTGACTCCAAAGTTCCTCATACTTTTTATTACGCTGTGATTATGGAACAATCCATAATGGTATAATTAAGAACTAAAATGAATGGTGCTGAAGGAGGTAGCTGGTGGCATAGAAGCTGGTGGTTTAGAAGGTGCTGGGACTGGAATAGTCAGCAGCCTCAGGGAAGGGGGGGAAGGGGAAGGAAACAAGCGTTGGTTAAATACCTACTAGGTTTGCCTAGAGAAGGAAATGGCAAACTGCTCCAGTATCTTTGCCAAGCTAAAGTCCATGGGGTCATGAAGAGTTGGATATGACTGAATGACGATGACTGTGTGCCAGGCACCGTGCTAAGTGCTTTATAAATGTCATCTCACAACAACCTTGGGAAGTAGGTGCCGTTATCATCTCCATGTTACAGATGGGGAACCCGAGGCAGGCAGCAGTGAAATGACTCACCCAGAGTCACCCCTCTAGTAAGTGCCCAAGGCCAGACTTGAACTCAGGTCTGTCTGACTCCAGGCCCAGGCTATCTGCTATGCCACCAGCTACCTCTAGAAGAGGATGTACTCTCTCTGGGACTTTAAGGAGGCTTGGCTATGTGAAAAGGAGAGCCCTCACGGGGTGGGGGGTGGGGGGTGGGGAGAGGGAAACAGCTTGATTAGAGGCACAGAGATCGAATGAAGGTGGTAGAGATTGAGGCCTTTCTAGAGTTAATGAGTGAAGGTTGGAGAGGAAAAACGAGGCCAGATGATAGAAGACCTTGAATGCCGGGCTCAGAAGGTTGGGCTTGATTTAATTTAATTAGCACCAACAATGAGGCTGGTGAAAGGCAGAAGCTGACTGGCCAACTTATATTCAGAGATATCTATGACCCTGAGAAGTGTGGTCTCTGGCTGCCTCCATGACAGGAGGGCGATTTCTTGGTAGAGTTTGTGGGGGGGTGAGGAGGGGTGCAAGTGCATCTCAGCTATTTGTATTTTGATGGTAGACATACCCAGGCAGTGTCCCCTAGTCTTTCCAGTCTGAGTTTCTACAACTCAATGCAATTCTACAACTCTGGGCTTTGTTGCTCACTAGCTGTGGGGAACCTTTGGTAAATCACTTCCTCTCTTTCTGGTCCTTAGGTTCCCCATTTGTAAAATGTACCAGATAACCCCTCAGGTCCCAGACCAGTGCCCAGTTCTGTGCTTCACCTTCAGGCTGGCTGACCTTAGCCCCTGGGCCTTTGCCAGGGTCTCCCACCTAGCCTGGGTTCGCTCCGCTATGGTTGGGGGTGGGTGGGCTGGGGCAGGACAGGGAGTGGGGGTTGTGCCTTTCTTCCTGGGCTCCTCTGTTGGGGATTCTAGCCATGGCTCTTGCTGCCTTTTCACAGTTGTGAGTCTGTCAGCATTTTAATTACAGCTCCCTCCTTTCAATGGTTTACAACTCAACCGTAAAAATGTGCCCTGAGCTAAAACTTGGCACCTGTGAGTGATTTACTCCTGTGCTCATTTCTATATTTGGTGCCATTGAAAACACAGTGGCCAACTCTTCAGAATCAAAGGAAAAGAGGCATTTTTAGGGTTTTTAGAATGGATGGATTTTCAAGTAAATTTTTTTTTGGAGATATCTTTCTGTTGTTAAGAAAAATTCCAGAAAGTTCAAAAAAAATACTTAAGATGACCCTGTTTTAGAAGGAACCTCAGAGAGCATTTAATCCCCCATCTCCTCATATAGATAAGGAGCCGGAGACACAGAGGAGTTTAGTGATTTGCCCAGGGTCACACAGGTAGGAGACATAAAGATTGGAATCCAGCTCCTCTGACCCTAGGTGCAGAGCTTGCTTCGTTATACTGTGTTAGCTGGTTACCCCATTGTTGGGAGAAGGTGCCCACCCTCTCCTCGTAATTGGTTTATTTGCAAGACTTTTTTTTTTACAAATTATGTTTGCAAATTCTTATTTATGAATGCTCCCACCCCCTTGGGCTGTGTTTTTAGCTGGAGTTGCTCAGCGGATCAATTTATTGTGGATCAGAGAGGCATTCTAGGATGTTCAACACAATCTCTTCTCCTGGAGCTGATTGTCTCTGGGTTTGGAAACTTGAGCTAACTCTCTCTGTGTTTGGATCCTCCCGTGGTAGTCAGCTACAACAAAGTCAGATCTGAATGGAGACTCCCCCACGACTCAATCCTCTTCTGGTCTCCTGAAAGAGTGGGGCCCACGGGCCTCCAGCCTCTTCTTGGAATGAAGGTTCTCTAGCCAAAAGGGTGAGGGGCAGACTCCTCAGCAGCCTCCCCCTACCCCCACCACTGTCGTTACCTCAGGGTAAAGGGCTGGTGGTTCATCAAGATTCTCCCCTCTCTCTCTCTCTCTTCCACCTCCCAGTCCCCACCCAACTCTCAGCTGGAAATGAGGAGGAAGGAGGAAGATAATTCAGGGTGGTTCCCAAAGCTGGGCTGGAAAGTAAAAGGACTCGGCCAGAAACAGGAAAGATGATATTAGGAAACCGGCCTCTGGGAGCCTGACTCCTGTGGGCTCGGGGTGGGGGTGGGGGGGCAGGATGGAAGCTGAGCCCAGCTCCCAGAATGGCTAAACTGGTCACTGGGATACCGGCTTCCTTTCTCCAGATATGTAATAGAAAAGAGGATTTGGATCCTTTGGGAAGGAGGGAGGGGCTGAATTCTGATTTGGGAGCCATTTGGCCTTTGTGGGGGAAAAGAAATGAGGGGTCAGGACTGGGAGGATTAAGAACTCCCCTCTTACAACTGGCCAGCACCGCTATGGCTTCACATTCATTCATTCATTTATTCAACAAATAGTAACTGAGTGCCTTTGGTATGTAAAACTTCCAGCTAGGTGCTGAGGGGGGCCACCAAGATGAGCCACTATTCAACTCTGTCCAAGGAGAGAGAAATGCTTCTTGTCTCATTTTCCCTCGAGCTTCTCAGGTTCAGTCTCTGGCCAGGATCAATGAAAATCCAAGGGGGTGAGCGTTCTTATGGATGGAGATTGGATTGAGGACATGGCCATTTGGCAACCATGGCTGAATTGAGGCAGTTACTCAGGTGCGGAAATCGGTTATTAAGGTAGCTAAAAGAGGGTGCAGCCTATGATCCTACCAGAGCCAAGACTCAGTAAAAAGAGGGAACAGAGAGATAGAGAGATCCACAGGGACAAAAGTGGGGTGAGGGGTGGGGGATGGGTGGGAATCCCCAGCCACTGAGACAAAAGCCAGAAAATTCCTCCAGTCTAAATGATCCAGGCGGGCCACCTACACTGATTGATTCAGTAGATAATTACTCCGTTCTCCAGATGTAGATGGTACTTTTCTTTGGAGGATTCTCCGAGGGCACCCCCAGGAGATGTGCCAGGCCTTTGGTGCCAGAAGAGAATTTGGTCTGGGATTCTGCAAGTCCTTTGAGGCAAAGAGAGGCTGTACCAAAAGCCTCACAACTTCCCTGGCTTCCCTGCCCCGGCAACTAGGGCCTCTGTGACAGCTGAGAGACTTGCCTCAAGTTCAGCTCAATCCACTCCACTTCACTAGGTTTTGGCTGAGCAGCTATTATATCCTCAGCCCTGTGCCAGGCGGCTTGAGACTTACAAGACCTTAAGAAGCTTAAACTCTCACCAAGGCTAGAAGACCTGCGTACATAAAACAGTTAAATTATCACGAAAGGAAGAATTTGTAAAATGATAATGATTGGCCCAGATGACCTTACCTAGGGCTCTTTCTATTTCTGAACCCCCAGGATACTTTAAGAAGCACAGTATCTGTCTGATATGGGCAGCTAGGTGGTACAGTGGATAAAGTGCCAGTCCTGGAGTCAGGAAGACCTGAGTTCAAATCCAGCCTCAGACGCTTTCTAGCTGTTGACCTTGGGCGAGTAACTTAACTCCTGTTTGCCTCAGTTTCCTCATCTGTAAAATGGATATGATAAAAGCACCTAGCTCCCAGGGTTGTTGTGAGGATCAAATGATACATTTGCAAAGTGCTTAGTAAGTGCTATCTAAATGTTAGCTACTGTTATTATTGTTATTGGTGTATAGGGTGCAGATCGTAAGTGCTAGAGGAACCTGGAGATGGAGAGAAAGAATAGAAAAGGCAGGCTTCCTGAAAGAGGTAGGTTGAATTTGGATGGGTAGAGGGGAAGGAGAAAGAGCAGGAGCAGAGAAGAGTGTGAGAGTAAAGGTGGAGGACTCTAAGCATTGAGGGTAGATGATCCGGTCGGAGCTATGCATGTACACACTGGGGAGTTATAGGAGCCACAATTGGATCGGTGGGGTGAAGGGAGCCTGTGGAGGGCCTTGAATGCCAGACAGACTACTTAGGATTTGATCCTATCGGTGGTGGGGGATGGGATGGAGAGTCAGTGAATATTTTCCAGCAGTCGAATGGCATGATGAAACTTGAGCTTCCGAAGAGGACAGATTTGGGCCATGAGGTATCACTCTCGGGTTGGTGTTGAAACCGACAACAACTTCACGCCGGACAGACAGACCTGAAGCAAAGCTATCTGACTCCGGGCAATTTCTCTTGCATTCCAACCACCATGTCTGGGGATAGCTGCTGTTCCCAGCTCAGTCAAACAGGAATATTCAGCAGAAGCCACGAAGTGCCTCCTGACTAGAAGAATGTGGCCAGAAAGAAAAACTTGAACTATTCACTGAAGAATTCTTTCCCCCTCTCTTGCTTTCATCTGAATTGTCCAGAAGGAACACACCTGCATCTGAATGAGGCGAAGCCTTGAGTGGGGAGGGATCAACACCATGTAATGTAGAAGTTCTGGGACAGGAAGGATAATAAGAGTGGCTCCCATTTCTGCAGTGTGTCCAGGCTTCAGAGACTCTTTCTTCTCACTGGCCCCAAGGGGCAGACAAAGTCAGGAAGACTGAGGTCTAGGGAATTTGTCCCAGGCTGCAACTTCAACTCAGATCTTCTGACCCCAGGGCTTTGCTGCTCTGAGGCTATAGCATGTGGTGGGAGCAGCCCAGTGACACATGCTTGTGACCTGTGGCCCCAGGGACCACTGCCCAGGTAGAAGCAGGGAAGGACAGTGAAAACACTGACCACAAAGGCCCAGGTTTGAGCTGTGTCCGTACCAGTTACTACCTGAGTAACTTTGTGCAGGGTTATCCTCTTCACCTTTCTGGGCTTCAGTTTCTTCAGTCTTAAATTAAAAAGGTTGGATTAGATAATTACTGAACTTCCTCGAAAATCAGAATCTACAACCCCAGGGCATGACTTTGGGCAAAGTATTTCCTGTGATAGGGCCTCAGTTTTCCTGTTTGAAAAATGAAGAGGCTAGATGCTAGATAATCTTTAACGATCAGTTGGAGTTTCACACAACTCGCTTTTCAACACTCTAAATGACAAAGACATTTGGATACTTGTCTTCCCGAGGGCGGCCAACCCAACCACTGCAGCCTGGGTAGTTCCTTGAGTGCATTCTTGCTTTGCCTTGAGGCCCATAGCCATCTTTGAGGCTGAGCCGGAGGTCTTTATGCCCCAAAGCAGTAATATCTAACGTCTTTCCTAGATTATCTCAGGCCTCTAAATCTTTACAATCCAGCCTGATCACCTATAGCTTTCTTTCTAATGTTTTTTTCCCTTCCTGGTAAAGGTACAAAGTTCTTTTACTGACCCCCAAGCCTCTCAGAAAAGCAAGGTCCATCTTTTCAATACCAACATTTTACCATTTTGCTAGAACACAGCTGCTTCCACAGAATTGAAGGTGTGCATGATACAGGGTGTCCCTAAAGTCTGGACACATAGGAAAATTGATGGCAATGTGGTGTTATTGCATCAAGTTCATGTGAATCTTGCAAAGCACGTCAACCTTTGCATCACAAATGATGGAAATCATATTGAAGATGTGATTTGTTAATACTCCAATTAAATAAAATGTGGTTGAAAATTTCATTCATTTCATTTCTTGAAAATATGCATATTGCCTATGTGTCCAGACTTTAGGAACACCCCGTACAAAGGACAATGGCAAGGAGCATGGTGGGTGTGAGCAGGTTGTGGCCTGTAGCCTATAAGTAACTCTGAAGAACAGGATGACATCGAGAGATTGTACAACAGGAAAAGAAGTGGACTGACAGAGTATTCCCCTGGCACCCTGAAGGAAGTCAGGCCTCCAGAATGTTGGGCAGACCCCCTGTGGCAGACTTTTTGGAAGGACATAGACAAGAGCTGCATAGAATGGGAAGGTAGGGATGGATTGTTATCTGTAATACACAAGACATTGTTTTGGGCAAACTCTCAAATCAATGAGAGATCACAGTTATGGTCGAATTTGAGTATTTAAAGATGATCACCATGGGACAAGAAGTCCCTGGCATCTTTTCTTTCTAGTTTAGTTGTATAGTGGAAAGAACCCTGGATTTGAACTCAGACTGCCACCTGTAATTCTGTGAAAAATCGCATTTCTCCTCTGGACTTCATCTTCTTCATCTTTGAGATTAAGGCTCTGGACCAGATTATTTCTGAATCCCATGATCCTCTGATTCTCTCTGATGTAGCCGAGTCTGGCCACAGTTAATGCATTCAGAACTCCCTCCCATCTGGTCATCCAGTAGTCCTTAGCCCACCTCCCTCCTCCGCTGGGACTCCTCCCCTCACTCTTCCTCCCTAGTCCTCTACCTCTTTCCTGTTTACTGTCTGTCCTACCATCAGTCTCCTAAGAACCAACATGGCCCAGGGATGGGTAGCAATGACCACTCCCTTCCCTAGTGCGCCATTACTGGTGGCTGGATTAAAGTGAACACTAGGCTTGGAGTAAAGAGGCCAGAGCCTCAGCCTGTGTATGACATGGAGCAAGCCGATGAATCTCCCTTTGTTCAGATAGCCCCAAGTATAAATAGGAGGCAGTAATTCCCATTTGCCTTGTAGGACTTTTGTGACTCCAAGGAAGAAATACTTTAGCTCTTAGAAGAAAGATTATAGCCATCCATTGTCATTATTATCCTCTTTAGCATCATCATTATTAAGGCATCATGGGTCAGGAAGTCCTGGGTTCAAGTCTCAGGTGGCTGTGTGATCACGGGCAAAACGCTTAACCTCTCTTTGCTCTCGAGGCAGTTCTCTAGGACTAAAGATTGCAGAAAAGATGCCAACTCATATTGGTGGAGGGAGTTTTTCTCATCCAGCAGGCCCAGTTCCTGCATGCAATTGAAGTTTGGCATTACCTCTGAACAATGTTTAAATCTCTTATTCCCATCCCTTCCCAATGTATATTTATTGATTATTAAACTCAATGGGACTATGTCCGTGATAGCTTGTTACTAGAACTCCTACTAAGAACCTGACATGCATATTCTCCTAGCTCTGCTCCTGACCCAATTGAAGTTGGAATGCTTCAAGGTAGAGAACACAAAGGGAAAAAGGACAGGAACCATAGGGCCCAAGTAATCCTAACCCTGATGAGTGGCTGCCATTTTGAGAGTACTGCTTTATAAAGATTGTCTTAGCTGATCCCCATGATCACCTTGGGAGGTAGATATTATAACCCTCCTATTTCCCATGAGAGAACTGAGGCTCTCCAGAGGCTAAGAGATGTGTTGATGGTCACACAGTAAATGTCAGAGGCAGAATTCCAACTTTGGCCTTCCTGATTCTCACTTCCAGTGAGAGGCAGTCTGATATAGTGGCTAAGTCACCAGATCGGTAGTTGGGATCCTTGGGTGCAAATCCTGCCTGAGAGGTTTCCTGATTGTGTCTTCCTGGGGCAAATAACTTAGCATCAGTTTTCTCATCTGTGAGATAAATAGGTTGGACCCCATGGCCAACAAGGCCTCTAAATCTCCAGCAGGCTCCCTCCCTAGAAGAGCTAACCTGTTCTTACTCAAATTCCTCGGTAAAAAAATCTCAGAAAGGAAGAATGCACTGTATTTGGCATGTAACCCGAAGTACCAAACCAATAAATGAAAGGGGAGGTGATTAACTTCATCATCTCATGGATGAGCTCATAGATCTTAGATCCAGAGAGGATCCAACCCTTTCATTTTACAGATCTTGAAGAAATCAAGGCCTAGGCAGGTTGTGGCTTGTTGGAGGTCACACAATTAGTGTCAGAAGCAAGGTTTTGAATGCAGGGCCCCCGACTCCAGAGACATTGCTCTCCCTGCTGCAAAGTCCCTTTAAATAAAGGTTGTCCCAGTACATCTAAGTATTCAATTCAGTAAATGTTTAAGTGCCTACTATGTGCCAGGCACTCTACTAAGCGCTGGGGAAACAAAAAAAGGGGCAAAACACAGTTCTTGCCCGTGAAGAGCTTACAATCTAATAACATACAAACAAAAATATGCGAAATGAGCTATATACAGGAGAAATGGGAAATAAGAGAGGGCAAGCACTGGAATTAAAAGGCGTTTGGGAAACTATTTGAGGAATGGCACTGGTCTAGAGTAGAATGCATGCTGGCCTTGGAGTAGGGAGACTGATAGTAGCTGTGAGAGAGTGGACAGGTTGTCTGATTGCTCTGAGCCTCTGTTTCTTCTGTTAAATGGTAAAATGCTAAGAATTCTGAAACCACTGTGAGCAAAAGCCCTTTATAAATCTTTGAGTGCCCAGAAGAAGTAAGTGATTGATCCCTGGGTTTCTTTTGGTGAGAAGCCTCTCCATGAGCTCCTTAATCTTCGTGCCTTCCCTCTGACACTGCCCCAGGTTTATCCTGTCTATATTATATTTTTGGAGAGCTTTTGCAAGTTGTCCCTCCCATTAGTCTGTGAGTTTCTTGAGAGCGGGGGATGTTTTTTTTTTATACCTTTCTTTGGATCCCTAGAACTTAGCATGGAGCCTGGCAATGGTAGGCACTTAATAAATGCTTGTTAACCAACTGGTTCTTTGACAGAGGGGCTGGGTGCAGGGGTGGGGTGAGCAGCAAAGACATTTTTAAAGCTCAAGTGTCTGCTTATTTCATAATGAGCCTAGTTACCGAATCTGAAGTGAAAATACATGTACACTGTAAGGCAGAATTTAATTTACATGAATCTGATTTCCCCAGAACTTCATAGGCCTGTGGCTGTTGTGGAAAGTGAGGGGTTTCTGTGCTCTAAGTCCAGGGATGCACTCCAAGCTGGTAGAGTAATCTCCACACCCCACCTCCCCTTACAATTCAGGACCACTTACATTTCTCTGGTTTGAGACACATAACCCACTGGTTAGACTCTGAAAGATCAGCTGTTGGGGAAAAAAGAGCAAACCAACCCGTGTGATAGTATCTATTCTGGGGATGAGCCAGGAAATTATCTTTCAGCCAAGTGTTTCTCAAGGCCCCTCCTCAGCTCCCAGTGAGGAGGATGCCTGGGGCTCACTCTGGTACATTGTTGGTACTCCCTAGGTGAAATGTCAAGGGGAGGACAGTTTCCTCCTTCCTTCCAAGGGTGTGAAACCTCCCTCCTTCCACTTCCTCTGTTCCTGGTACTGGGCAGAAGTGGACAGAGAGGTGGGGAGCTGAGTTCAGGGATATCATTAAGTGTGTGGAGTCATGGAATTTTTCAGAGCCAGAAGGGACCTTGAGTATCTAGACTGACTCTCTCATTTTACAGATGGTGAAATTAAGGCTCAGGGTAGTAAAGTCACTTCCAAGTTCACACAGTGAAGAGCAGAGGTGAAATGAGAACCTTGACTTTGTGGCTCTGAGGCCCCCAGGCTGCTTCTTTGATTCTCCAAGCATTTCTGTTCATTCTTCACTGCATATGAGTGAGCCAGCTCTGAGAGTGGGTGAGGAGAGAAAGAGCTGTGTTCATTCAGTGAGACTTAGACTTGGGGCTTGAACTGGGCCAGTGTGAGCAGAACTGAGGCAAAGAAGGCCAGATAAATTAGAGACACAAAAGTGGGCCAGCTGCAGAGTGAGGCTTGGAAGCCAGTGGTCTGGGAGCAGCGGTCAGAGTGGAGGGGAATGATCAGAATGTGGCATTATGGCTCATATCCAGGCAAGGAGGAAGGCCATTGGAAAGCAGATGCACAGGTAAGGATCATCGTTCCATTTTACAGGCAAGACAATAGAAGCCCAGCCAAGAGAAGTGACTTATCCAAGGTCACACAGGTATTAAGGAGGAAGAGCAAGGATTTGAATAATAGATCTGCAAGGGAACTTAAAGGTAATTTATTTCAATCTCTTCATTTTACAGATGAAGAAACTGAAGCTTAGAGAGGTTATGACTTGACATTTTGCAGCTGTGTGACCTTGGGCAAGGAACCCTTTCTGTTCTTTGCTTCCCTCATATGTAGAAAGGGGATCATAATAGCACCTACCTCTCAGGGTTGTTTTGAGGATCAAATGAATTAACGTATAAAAGTACTTTGCAAACCTTAAAGCTCTATAGAAATGCCAGTTGTTTGTTATTATTGTCATTGTTATTAACCAAGGTCATACAGTAAGCACCAGAGCTGAGGCTTGAACCCAGGGTTTATAACTCCAAATTCATTGCCTTTTCTATCCTACCCAGTGAGACTGAACAACAGGTGTGGGCCACATTAACAATAGTGAGAAAAGAAATAATTGGATATTATGCCAACCCTTTGTCTGAACCCAAGAAACCTGACTATTCTCTACAAAGGTGAGGGGTGGGGTGGTGTGGAGGCCGGAGGAAGGCACTTTTAGTCGGCGCAGCCTTGGTTCAGATCCTGCCCCTTATATCACGGATGTGTCTGGCTGCTCACCGAGAAGTCAGGTGCCTTGCTGAGAGCTGGAGATCGACAGGAAGGCAGATTTATTTCTGGGTGACATTGAACAAATCAGTTCCCCTCGTTATTCCTCAGGCATCTCCCTTTAAATAATTTACAGTTAGTTTGTGTCCTTGTAGCTAACCTGGGCCTTGCAAGAAAAGATAAGCATCATCTTCATCGTCCTACTACTACTACTACTAGCTTGTCCGATGGTTACTAAAGGCTCTCGTGGGCACTCTTTCACTTGACCACAGTCATCTTCAGAGGTAGGAAGTTCGAGGGTTATTGTCCCCATTGTTTGGATGAGGAAACTGAGCTCAGACAGAAGTGCCTTAACCAAAGCCACGCTTACTCTAGTAAGCCGCCTCAGAACCAGGACTTAAATTCCTATCTTCCCACTCCCAAGTGTGACAGGCTTTCTGTTATGCTTCATTGCCTTTCACTTGGATGGAGTGCACAGTGAATGGAGAGAGCAGAGGAGTCCCAGATAAAGGGGGGCACCAGTGTTACTGAGCCCAGAAACTTCCCAGCTGGATGAAACACATTTTTGAGCTAGCCCAGGGCTTATATTTTGGGGTTGGGGATCTTGAAGATGGAACATGGCTTAGCATGAGATTTTTTTGGACCACCTTTGCTCCTTTGATCCAAAGGAAGCCCTGGGTAGGAGGCTGCTGAGTGACCAGCCCTGGGCCTGGCCTAGATTAGATCCAGTTTAATGTCAACCCAGTGAGACCACTGAGGCTTCCCAAAAGCACAGTTTGCAGGATTAGGGCTGGTGAAGCTGATGTGATTATAGTGCCCATCACTCTGTTTTCCCTGAAATGCCTGCTACATGCTGATCACAGTAATAAAGGGAGGAGGCTGCCTCACTGGGGTAGGGGTGGGGGTGGGGGAAAGGGGGGTGGAGCTGAACACCCAAGTCCAAAACCGGCTCCAAGCCTCCTGGGACATCAGGTGAAGGCCCTTGTAGAAGGCAAGTGTTTAAGGAGGATTAGTTACTTCATGCAGGTGATAAAGTACAGAAATTCCAGAGAAAGAGAGAGAGAAAGAAACAGACTTGCAGATTAGGATCCAAGGATTAGCAGTTCATAAATAGGCTTAGGCAATTTATCTTTTTACAGATATCAGTAAAATCATTGACCTTTACTGCTTACCAGAATGAAATTTGAGAGTCAGCATGGCACAGTGGATGGAGAGACGTCCTGGAAGCCAGGCAGTGTGAGATTCGTGTCTCACCTCTGAAACAGACTGGCTATGGAATGCTGGGGGGATAATTTATCCTTTTGGCTCTTCAGGCAATGTTACTGTACATTGCAGAGAAGGTGAAGAGGGAGTAGGTCCTTGTTAAAGGGAGTTTCTTCACACAGGAGCCACTGCACCTAGTGAACTAGTAATTCTATTACCTGTTCCTGTCAGCAGAATCATTGATGTGAAACACACTTACTGCTTATCCAAAAGGAAGGCTGAGAGTCAGTCTTCAAGGGGATTCCATTCAGTTTGACAGAGACATGAGTTTAGATGGAATGTTATTCCTGCCCGCCAGGAGCTTAAAATCTAGTAAGGGAATATAGTACATACACAATAATAACACTTGTTTTTTTTTGCTTCCTTTTGTGTAGTGACTCTCATGAGGAACTTCCTCTACCAATGCAGATTGGCACATTCTCTGTAATTAAGAGTTTTGGAGAGTTGCCTGGGGGTACTGAGAAGATATGATTTACCCAGGGTCCCACACAACCAGTATATGCCACAGAGAGGACTTGAACCCATGTCTTGTCTCCCTAAGTCAGCTCTTCTGTCTTTCATTTAATACAAAATAACACACAATTTAATTCAGCAGATATTTATTAAGAGGATACTTAATGCAACAGATATTTATTATGTTGTGGTCCAGTTGCTTTCAGTCGTGTCCAACTCTTGGTGACCCCATCGGGCGTTTCCTTGGCAAAGATACTGGAGTGGTTTGCCATTTCTTTCTCCAGCTCATTTTACAGATGGGGAAACTGAGGCAAACAGGGTTAAGTGACTTGCCCAGGGTCACATAGCTTGTAAGTGTCAGAGGCTGGATTTGAACTCAAGAAGAGGAGTCTTCCAGACTCCAGGCTTTTTATCTGATGTGCCACTTAGTGGTGTGAGGTCCTTTACGAGCCCTTTGTACAGATATGCAAAAATAGATAAGACATGCCATAGGCAGTACTCTTGAGGAGGTTATATATTACAAAAGATAAAAGCATAAGATAGGTCTAAGTCAAGGGCTATGTGAGATGAAAACATCATCTGAAGTCAGCCTGTTGAAATCCCTAATTCAGTAAAAACAGCAGCTCGTATTTTTATCATACTTCTGGAACATTATCTTGCTTGATTCCCAGAGTAAGAGAATGTATGCTCCTTGAGGGCAAGGGCTTTTAAAAATTTGTTTGTTTTTTGCTTGCTGTGTTTGTGTATCTCTAACACCTAGCACCGTACTTTTCGTGTACTAGATCATTGGTAACTGCTTGTGGAATTGAATGAAACAGTGCCATGACATAGGCAGTGCCAACATTACCATATCTGACACCCCCAATCTCGTTCCACATCATGTAGAGATGACCCTGGGTTCTTGAAGCTCCATGCCAGTATACACAAACCTATCAAGGTAGAGCATCTGACAATGGACCCGGTGGCAGATTCCATAGATTGCAGCAGGAAGTATGGTGGAGTGGAAGATCACTTACTCGAAAGTCTAAGGCCCTGAATTATCCTCCCTTTGATGCCTCTGACCTGTGTACCTTCGGGCCAGTTACTCAGCATCCTTGACCCTGACTTTTCTCATCTGTAAAAAGAGGGAAGTGAACCTGATGGCCTCTGAGGCCTCCTCCAGCTTTTCATTTATGAATCTATGATCAAGCCCAGCTGAAAAGAGGAAGGATTGGATAGTGGGGAAGTAGAAAGAAGGAGAGTTAGAGGACCTTGGTTGGAATACTGACTTTATTAATTACCACCTGTATGACAATGGACAAGTCATCTCTTCTCCGGGCCATAGTATTCTCATCTACAGATGATTGAACTTTGGTGATTTCTCAGGACCCCATCCAGCCCTAAATACTTTTATTATCATCAGAGAAAAGGCAGCGACCAAGTGATAGATTTATTTGAGGCTACAGCTATTCACAAAGAGCGTCGGGTGAGGAGAGGGGTTGTGATCTGTATCAGTGGAGGGAACAGCCATACTGATGAAAGTAGAGATTTTTTCTGAAATATTACAATCAACCAATCAGCTGATATTCATTAAGTACCTACTCTATACTTAGTACTGTGACTAAGTACTATGCTAGGCCCTAGGACAAGTTCAAAGAATGAAATAATACCTACCATCAAAGGACTTATATTCTAATTGGGGAGGTAGCAACTGAGTGTGTGTATATGTATGTATGTATATGTACGCATACACATGTACACATATGTGCATGAATATATAGTGTATGTATATGTATGTATATATTTGTGTGTATAGCACAAGTATAAAGTTAATAAATATAAATATATACAAAGTCATTAAGTGCAAAGCAGTTTAGGAGGAAGGGCACCATCAGTCAGGGTGAACAGGAATGGCTTCTTGAAGACGATGATGCTGACTTGAGGTTTGTCTTAAAGGAAGAGAGAAACTCTGTGAAGCAGAAGTTAAAAGGAGGTACATTCTAAGCACGTGGGATGGTTAGTGCAAAGGTGTGGAGTTGAGAGGTTGAGCGTCATGTGTGAGGAATGGAGAAAAGGTCATTGGGTCAGTTTTCCCAGTTCACCAAGGGCAGGATAAGGAGAAAAGTCCAACAAATCTGGAAAGGTAGTTTGGGGCTAGATTGGGAAGGGCTTTAAAAGCCGAACAGAGAGAGCATTTTCTATTTGATCCTAGGGGCAATAGGAAGTCACTTGAGTTGATTGAGTAGGGAAATCACATGGTTAGATCCATGCTTATGGAAAATTATTTTCCTAGCATCGTGCAGCCTTTACTGGAGTGGGGAGAGATTTGAGGCAGAGAGACAAATTAGGTGGATGTTGTAAATAATCTAGGTGAAAGGGTTTGAACTAAGGTGGTAGCTGCACACAGCTGGAGAGATGCCGCTGGACATGCGATGTGTTAAAGAGAGAAATGGCAAAATGTGGCAATTGATTAGATATGTGGGGGGAGGAAGAGAGTCAGGAGGACAGCATCATGCCTAGACTGTGAACCTGGGAGACTGGAAGGAAGGTGGTGCTTTCCACAGAAACAGATAAGCTTGGAAGCTAGGTGGCATTGGAGAAGTGATGAGCTCAGTTTTGGCCATGTTGAGTTTAGGGTGGATGTCCAGCTTGAAATTTCTACCAGGTACTTAACTGGTGGTGTGGGACTGAAGCTGAGGGAGCCTGAGGTTGGATATGTAGCGCTTGGAGTCATCTACATAAGAATAATAGGTAAACTCATGAGAACAGATGAGAAAGGGTAGACTGGGAAGAGAGCCTAGGATATAAGCTTGGAGAATATGCATAGGTAGGGTGGCTGAAGTGGATGATGAGCAATCATACAAGATGACTGAGAGGAAGCAGGTCTGTAGCTAGGAACTAGAGCAGGAGAGAGTCATGTTACAGAATACTTGAAAAATGACAGTATCTAGGCCCAAAGGGCTACACAAATGTGCTTGCCCTTTGACCCAGCAATACCGTTTCTAGGTCTATATCCTAGATCATAAAAATGGGAAAAGGACCCACATGTACAAAAATATTTATAGCAGCTCTCTTTGTGATGGCCAAGAACTGGAAATTGAAGGGATGCCCATTAATTGGGGAATGGCTGAACAAGCTGTGGTATATGAATGTAATGGAATGCTATTGTGCTATAAGAAATGATGAACAGGCAGACTTAAGAAAAAACTGGAAAGACGTATATGAACAGATGTTGAGTGAAGTGAGCAGAACCAGGAAAACATTGTACATAGTAACAGCCACAGTGTGTGATGACTGATTTTGATAGACTTAGCCCTTCTCAGCAATGCAAGGACCTAAAACAATTCCAAAGGATTCATGATGGAAAATGCCATCCACATCCAGAGAAAGAACTATGGAGTCTAAATGCAGAGAAAAGTAGACTGATTTCTTCTTTGTTTTTTGTTTTGTTTTTCTTTCTCATGGTTTCTCCTATTTATTATAATTCTCCTATACAACATGACTAATGTGAAAGTATGTTTAATAGGAATGTATGTATAGAGCCTATATCAGATTGCAGGCTGTTTTGGGGAGGAAGGGGAGAGGAAGGGGGAGAAAATTTAAAACTTATGGAAATGAATGTTGAAAACTAAAAATAAATAAATTGACTAATTAAAAAAGTGACAATATCCAGGAGGATAGAGGGTGGGTCAAATGTAGCAAATAGGTATAGAAAGATTAGGACTGAGAAAAGACCAGATTTGTCAAGTAAAAGATCACTCATAAATCTAGTTTGCTGTACTAACTAAACCCCAATTAACCAGAAACTAATGTACCAGCATCGTGAATTAGGTGTTAGGAGAAAGGGAAAAGAAACAGGCAACATGAACATGCACGTTAGCAGAGTGCCTGAACCATACATAGTAGGTGCTTAATAAATGTTTTTTGACTTGCATTGACTTCACTTGTGGGATTCTCTAGATTGGCTTCAGAGAATAGGAGTAAAGACAGTGGGTGAAAGGTCACAGGCAAAGAGGTAAAATGTAAAATTACCTAACAATTAGAGCTGTCCCCAAATGGAATGGCCTGCCTCTAGAGAGGGAGGGAGAGAAGGAGGAGGAGGAGGTCCCCAGGTGTTGGAGGTCTGTGAGCAAAGGTGGAATGATCACTTGTTGGGTATCTTTTGTGTACCATCGTGCCTGTTGGATGGTCCTTTCTACCTTTGACATTCTGTGATTTTATGTCACTTATTTTCACTTTGATGGCCCCAGGCCCAAGTAAGTCACATACAGCTAGACTTTGCTGATGAAATTAGGTATGTTGGACTCAGACAGTTTTACAAGAATTTTCAACAAGTGTTGAGCTAAAAAAGGGTTCTCTGGTTATCCAAATGAACCAGAATGTTAATTTAACCAGAGCCCATTTCCTGACCATTCCATTTAGTTGAAAGTCTATTGGGGGCAGCTAGGTGGAACAGTGTTGGACCTGGAGTCAGGAAAACTCATCTTTCTGAGTTCAAATCTAACCTCAGACACTTGCTAGCTGTGTGACCCCTGGGCAGGTCACTTAACCTGCTTTGCTTCAGTTTCTTCATCTGTAAAATGAACTGGAGAAGGAAATGGCAAACCACTCCAGTATCTTTGCCAAGAAAACCTCAAATAGGTTCACAAAGAGTTGGACATGACCGAAATGACTCAACAACATCTATCGTGATTTGTTGTTAGATATTTGGGTTTAAAAAAAAAGTGAATATGGCATGAGGTCGAGTGATCTAGTGGAAAGAACCCTAAATTTGGCTCTTCAGAATTGGTTCGAATCTCAGCTCTGCCACTTACTATGTGTGTGGCCTTGATCAAATATCTTCACCCCTCTAGGCCTCATTTTCTTTATTTGTAAAGTTGGACCAGAGCAGGGGTTCTTCATCTTTTTTGTGCCTTGGACTCCTTTGGCAGTCTGGGGAAGCCTATGAATCCTTTGTCATAATATTTTCAATGCATGAAATAAAATATACAGGATGACAAAGGAAACCAGTTGTATTGAAATACAGTCATCAAAATATTTTTTTTTAAAAAAAACAAGAAGTTAAGATAGGATCTCAACCAAAAGGTTAAGGACCCTTGGACTAGATGATGTGAAAAGTCCTATGATTCTATAATACTATAATCTTCTTGAGGGCAGGGACTGTCTTTTGCCTCTTTTTGTATCCGAGGCACATGGTAGACACTTAGTATTTAATATTTATTGACTGATTGACTGATGATGGCCCTGTTTAGCCAAGGATCCCACACTTTTCAAAGTTTCACAGAAAAAGTTTGAAAATGAAGTATCTGGCAAGGTTTCAATTTATTCCTGTCTAGGGGAAGAGTCCTTTGTAGACAAAGCTTTCTCTGACAGTATCCAAAAGCAGAATGCAACTGGGCTGAGTCTGTCCTGGGAGCCGTCCCCCACAACCTTGTTACCAACTAGCCATGGAACTCAACTTTGTCACTTTAATGTCTCTGTGCCTCAGTTTCTCTGTAAAACAAGTAGATTGGACTAGATAATTGACCCCTCACCTCCCCCAGGGCCTTTTTTTTCCTTTAAGCCCTAACATTCTATGTTCTTGGGTCTCTTGCTGCTCCGATAGTCTCTGCTGCAAGGTTTAACATGCTGCTCCTCTGAGCTCTCACATTTGTAATCAATTGCTTTTAGGATAAATTCAGAATTAAAAGATGGAGAAAAGTCCCTATGAAGTGGGAGGGCAGGGAAAGATTTCAGGAAGAGGATTTGGTCCCATGGCTTTATTTTAAATGACTGTGCTATGTTTCTCTCTCTCTCTCTCTCTCTCTCTCTCTCTCTCTCTCTCTCTCTCTCTCTCTCTCTCTCTCTCTTTCTCTCTCTCTCTTTCTCTTTCTCTTTCTCCTCCTCCCCACTCTTTCTTCTCCTCCTCATTTCTCTTCCTGCAGATACTAGAGGAAAATATGAAGCTCGAGTGTAAATGCCACGGGGTGTCAGGTTCGTGCACCACCAAAACATGCTGGACGACGCTGCCTAAGTTCCGAGAGCTGGGCTACATCCTGAAAGACAAGTACAACGAGGCGGTGCATGTGGAGCCTGTGCGAGCCAGCCGCAACAAGCGGCCCACCTTCCTCAAGATAAAGAAGCCCCTGTCCTACCGCAAGCCCATGGACACAGATCTGGTGTACATCGAGAAGTCACCCAACTACTGTGAGGAAGACCCCGCAACGGGCAGTGTGGGGACCCAGGGCCGCATGTGCAACAAGACCGCCCCCCAGGCCAGCGGCTGCGACCTCATGTGCTGCGGCAGGGGCTACAACACCCACCAGTACGCGCGCGTGTGGCAATGTAATTGCAAATTTCACTGGTGTTGTTACGTGAAGTGTAACACGTGTAGTGAACGAACAGAAGTGTACACCTGTAAGTGAGCTGTGTGGGTTGGGGAGTTACTGGGGGACTAGGTGGGTGACTGACTGGGATGTGGACGGAAAGGGGGAGGGGACAGCAAGTACTGGGCCGCCTTTCCATTCTCCCCCTCACCATTCCACTGCTCCCTGAGAAAGGAAAAAGACGGAAAAAACCCAGGAAGATGTTTGCCCATGATCTAGCCTGACCTTCTCCAGGCTGTAGCCAAAATCTAGGGGGCCTCTTCCAAAAGACCAGCCTTGAGTGGAGGTTTTTTCCTGGCTTCTTATGGGGAAGCTGGGACGTTCCACGTGAGACCCAAGAGAAGAGCAGAGAGCAGCCAATCCAACCCCCTCTACAAGTACAGTCAGCCACTAAGTCACTGGAGTCACTCTGGGCCCAGGTGGCCTTAGGCAGACCACCAGGCTGGGCCAGGCCAGGCCCCCATGACTCAAGGGGTTATCCTCCCCCTGGGAACAAATGGTTCGATCTGCACAGTGACTGTTTGTTCACCAGGAATCAAACATAGCAAGAAGCACTGGAACTATGAGGAAATTGTTGCTCGGGGGATCAGTACCCCAGTGTGGTTATTCCTGCAGAGTGCTACCACCAGGCACATTTGAGCTTCAGCACTCATGGAAATGCTTCAGGAATCTCTCAGCTGGTTTTCATCTCACTCAAGTCATTTCAGCAAACTCCACTACTGCTCCTGCTGCTGTATTTTGGCTAGAAGTGAGATGGCCTTCCTTTGAGCTGCCATTTTTTTTTAAGCAGGGATGTCAGGCGCCTGAGCTTACTAATAGCAATATTTAACAATTTATTCAGATAAAAATAATATTAATTTATTTAATTAAAAGGACTCTACCACTGGAAAAGGTTCTGCAATCAAAGTAGGCTCCTTGCTTTCTTTGTGGAATAATTTTGTCAACTGGGCAAGGAACAATTGGAATTGTACATAGTTATTCTTTATGCAGATATTTCTACTAGTTGATTTTGCAAGTTATTCCTTGCAATCCTAGATGTTTAAGTATAAAAGCAGGCATCTTTTTACATATATATATTTTTTGCTGTTTGCTGCTAGTTGTCTGGAAACTCAAGTTGGCGTTGTTCTTGAGATCTATACCAATACCCTCTTTCCCCCTATTCCCTGCCAGGTAAGACTCACCATCCTGAAAATTGAATTTGAGATGCCTATAAAGAGAAACAGAAATTAACTCCAGACAATTTCCATCTTTTGGAAAATGACCCATAGGATAAGAGAGTATATTTTGTAAGAGACTATTTTTATATGAATATTTTATTTATACTATGTTTGCCTGTATCATGCTATAACCTGTTCGACTTCTCAAACCAGGCAGCCGTCTCATCCTGTTTATCAGAGGAAGGCTGGTGAGGCCTCGGGATGGAGGAGGATAGAGCTCAGAGTGAGCCCAAATGGGTCTCTTCCCCTCATATCACACAAACCCCCTCTTGGGATCCAATTTGCCAAGCGTGCAAAAGATCCTTCAGTCACATGGTTCAAAGACGTGATTGGTATTAATGGGATACTCTCTGAACCCATTTAGAGGAAGAAAAAAAAAAGCCAACCCCAACAAATTTAAGCTCCCTCCCCCTTGTGGCCTGGATCAGTCAACTGTGGCCCTGTGATTAGCAAAGGCAGTGGGTGTATTGGCCCTGAAATCCCCACATTGTGGTACTGTCACAATGGATTGGATCAGCCAAGATCAGCAGGCTTGGACATTGCCGACCAGACACACACATGCGAGCGCGCACACACACACACACATGCCTCCCACAAATAGTGGTTACCCCAGAACCCTGTTTTAATGATGAAATGGATTTGGGGAGATGCCTTTGAGTTCCCCAGCTCCTATCAACATTTTCTTAAAAGACTTTTCCACAAAACACTAAAGTATCCCACCAGAAAATAGGACATTCAACCAATCCACCTTTGAGTTACTCAGCCTATTCATTACCAATCAGCTGCAGCCCCAAAGTGACCAATGGACTGGAGAGTGCACTGTCCAAGACTGGAAGTACTAACCACCCAGGGCAAATTGAGAAAAAGTAGGTTCTCTCTTCTTCCATCCTCTCCTGTTCCCTTTTGCTTTTCCTTCTTTGGGGGTGGCGGGGGTGGGGGCAGGTAGAGAGAGGTGCTTAGGAGTTAGTAAGAGAAGGTTTCAAAATCATGGAAGCTCTTCTCTCCCTAGCCTAGCCTGGATCTCCAGCCTCTCACACCCATTGCTTCCCAGGCTAGGAAGGTCTCATTTGGGGGAGTGTGTACAGGGCACAGTGAAAGGAACCTTGAATTTGGAGACCTAGATCTGAATATTGACCCTGTTGCTTAATTCTTGTGTAAGTTACCTTCCTTGAACTAGTCGCTTAACTTATCAGGGCCTCAGTTTTTTCATCTGGGGTTGCTCTTAATCATTTTTGTATCATGGCCTCCTATGGTGAACTGGTGAAGACCAGACCCCTTCTCAGAATAAAATTTTTTAAATGCATACAGTTTAAAACATAAGATTACCAGGAATAAAAATTATATTGAAAAACCGTACAAGCTCTATTTAAAAATGCAAGTTCATGGACCCCAGGTTAAGAAACCCTGGATTAGATGACCTCTCAGCTCCCTTCCAGCTTAAATCCTGTGATTCCCAGAAGACTGGATGCCAAGTAGTTGATGTGTCTCTGTAGGTTGGTCTGCTTCCATATATGGCTCTGTGTCTGTGTGTGGGAGCATAGGATTTAGAGCTGAGTATGACCTGGGGTGGCTTGAACCAGATTCAAATGTAATTGGGAAACATTTAACAGAATCAATAAAAATATAGTAGAACATAGATAATGTTATTAAGTGGTTTTCTAAGTCAATATACTCCCACAAGGATCCTTATTGCAATTTAGTGATCCCCCTTTCTGTTTGATGTAATCCAACCCCATTGTTGGAAAAATGACACACAGAAGTCCAGAGGGAAATGATTTGCCCAGGACCATATAGGATTTGAACTCAGGTATGCTGATTCTAAATCCACTGCTCCTATCACCACACAATCTCCATGTACATGTTTATGTAGCCATGCCTCCATAGTCATTTTACCTTGTTTCTTTCTGCATCCATTGTTGTGTAGCCATGCCTCCATAGTCATCTTGCCTTGTTTCTTTCTGCGTCCATTGTCTATGTGTTCCATATGTCTGTGTGCTTGTCACTTTAGTGATGAACAGGAGTTGACAGAAGCCATTGGTGTCCTGTTCTTTTTGTATACCCAACCTTTCCTCTTAGGGAAAGAACTGCCCTTTAGAAGAAAAGACCCTGGGGAGTAATTGGGTGGTTGGGGAGCAGGGAGCTTTAGAACTCAGCCATTGGGGCTCCCGATTGATCCACAGTGCCCCTGTGACCATGGTGCCAGGGAAGGGCCACTAGAAAGGAGGCATGGGGCCTCCAGATCACATGCCTTTCAAGGTTTGTTCATTGAATGGTGGGATTTTTGAGTAAACCTCTTCTTGGAAAACAGAGTCTGCTCCACACAGAGTGTAATTAACCCCCTAGCCTGGCTCTGCACACCTGCCACCTCCACCCTCCTAGTAGGCCTCTTTCCCTACCATTCAGCCCCAGGTGACCCCTATCAAATTGTCATTTACTTTCACAGTGGGGAGTCAGAGCCCCAGTTGAGCATATAATTAAAAGAATGAAAGTATTTTTGGTAATAAGAAAGTTGTTATCTTGTCAGCTTGGTTATTTTCCTGCAAAAACATCACAGGCAGTTTTTGCTTTGGATTTGCCTTTGGAGACACACGGCAGACACTGCCCTTGGAGGCTACAAGTCCAAGGGCGAGGCCCACTTCGTCCTGTGCCCCCAAACACAGAGGAGGTCTCCTTGGAGCAGAGTCCTGAGCCTCCTCCCTCCCCCAACACGCACCCCCACCCCTCCTTCCTCCAACACGCATACGGCCTCCCCAATCCCGAATGAGTTCATTTCTTCCTCCTTTGGAGTTAGGAGCAGGGAGATAGATGTCCCATCTCTGCACAGATAGTGACTGTCACCTTGTTTGTGCCTGGGGCTTCAGTCTCTCCATCTGCGAAATGGGGATAATGGTAGCTACCTACCTCACAGGGCTGTTGTGAGGATCCCTTCATTAATGTTTGTATGGCACTTTTCAGCTGCAAAGTGATGATGGGTGCTAAGTATTATTATAAGCTCCTTAAAAACACCCTTCTTCAAACACTTTTAACTCATAGTAATAAACATTTGGATCTCTGTATGATGTGAGTTTTCTTTTTCCTCTGGTTTCCCAAAGAAGTGGCTTTCTTCCTCCCCTCCATCCCCACTGGACAACAGTAACGCCACAGAACACAAATTGAAAACAAGTCATCAGCCAATATTTGGAAGTGGTCCCCAAAAAGGTCCTCTCTAAGGAGAAGACATGGTGGGAAGTGAGAGAATACAAAGACTTGTGTCCTAGCCCTAATCTGCCCCTCATTTGCTATGTCACTTTGGACAAGATAATTCCTATGTATGGGCCTCCCCGCTGAAAATGAAGAGCTTGAAGATTTTATGAAATTTCTATTAGGAAGTTATTTACAGGACCATTCGGACATACCTCAGGCCCCTGGCTTTGACTTAACTTTAAAACCTAGAAAAATAAAGATCGAAGATGGAATGTTTTCAAGGAAAGCTTCTATACCATGGTTCAGGAGGATGGGCATTCTGAGAGCTTAAACTAACCTCCCTCGAAGAGTTGTTGAGAGACAAGTGGTGTACAAATTTAAAAGTACTATAGAATGTGGGTAGTTCTTGTTCCATCCAACAGGCCAAGTGTTTTTTCAAAAATGCTAATAAAAGGCAAAGATGGTGGAATGAGCAAGCTATGGACCAAGGGACATCTGAAAGGCTCCTTCCCCTGGATCTACCCTAAGCCTGAGATAGGGGAAAAGTCATACAGGGGTCTGATTAGAACTGTGGGAGTGTGTCTAGACCAGGGCCCTCAAGGCTGTGGGTTCCCCACTGCTGGAGAGACTAAATAAAGCTGGAAAAACATGAAGGATGCCTTCTCTCCATTCAGCCTGGGCCTAGCTTTGGTAAATGGAAGTTCTATAAGATCCTAGAGCTAGGATGGACCCAGAAGACCACATAGTGACTCCCTCATTTTGCAGGTGAGGAGAGTGAGGTCCAGACAAAAGAAGAAATGTATCCAGGATCCCAAAGGTGCTGGGATTTGAATTCACATCCTTTAACTGCATAACCCATCCCCAACACTACCTGCGTGACCTTGGGCAATTCACTTAACCTTCTTGGGCCTCAGTCTCTTTATCTGTAAACTTCAGGGGTTGGATTAGATAGCCTTTGATGCCTCCAGTTCTACAGTCTACGCTATATTGCTATTTCTATGTCATTATGTTGCCTTTGGGTAATCAAGGCTGACCTGGGGTGCTGGGGGAGGATATATTTCTCTACTTCCGTGGGGGTGGCAGAAGGTGCCAATCATCCATGAAAGCAGGCAGATGGACCCCTGATGTAGGTTCTGCCACAGCAGGGCTTTATGCCATTCCCTTCTCCTCGGTTAAAGGACCTATCTCTTTTGGGGCAAATTGCCAGGTCAGTCCCAATAAGAAAATGGCACATGATGTGACTAGGTCATCTCCATTGATGACCACTCCCGTCATGAGCTTTGGTCTTATTCCAGACTCAGACAAGGCTGAGACTCCAGATTCACCTTCTACTTTAGGAAGTCATGGTTGAGTAGAGGCAGGAGCATGCCATCTCCAAAAGAGAATCCGAGGACCTTGCTCTACACCTGCTCTACACTCCTTGGCCCACCCCAGAGGAACTGGGGGAATCTAGTGTATTGGATCCAGGAAGCAGATGACCTGGTGAAAAGAGGCCTGGCTCTGGAGCTAGAGGACCTGGGTTCAAATCCTACCTCTGATATTTACTACCTGAGTGACTTTGCACAATTTGCTTGGCCTCAGTTTCCTCATCTGTCAAAATGAGAGAGTTGGACCAGTTGGTCCATTTGGCCCTAGATCCATGATTGGAAGAACTTTGTCTCTCAATTTTGACTCTGCCACTTAGCACCTGTGCGACCTTGGACAAGCCCGTCTTTTTGGTCGGTTGAGATAATCTTTAAGGTCCCTTCCAGCTTCGTATTCTAGGATTATCTTTCCCATACTATTCGTATTTTATAAATGAGGAAATGGAGACCCAGCAGAGTGACCTCAGCTTTAGGGCTCCCAGATGGCAATGGCAGGGAAAAATAATAATGCCAGCATTTACAGAGCACTTTAAGGTTCGCAAAGTGCTTTATATACGTTATCACATTTGGTCCTCTCAGCAACTCCGGGACTTGCCCAGGGTCAGACAGCTAAGTGGCACTTGCTATATTTGAATGCAGGTCTGCTAGGCTCTAGTCCATCGCTATTCACTGTGCCCCTAGCTACAAGAGATATGTGTTAAGTGCTTAGCACAGTGCTTGCACAGAGTAAGTGCATAATAAATTCCTCCCTCCC
>CM053624.1:329155525-329168966 GCA_028646595.1 Phalanger gymnotis
CTTCCTTCTTTTCCTCCCTCCCTCCTTCCTTCTTTCCTTCCTTCCTTTCCTCCCTCCCTTCCTTCCTTCCTTCCTTCCTTCCTTCCTTCCTTCCTTCCTTCCTTCCTTCCTTCCTTCCTTCCTTCCTTCCTTCCTTCCTTCCTTCCTTCCTTCCTTCCTTCTTTTCCTTCCTGCCTCCCTCCTTCCTTTCCTTCTTTCATTCCTTCCTACCTAAGGAGGATTGATAGAAGTGGATGATAATACAATTACTGAGCCCTACCACCCACCACTCACACATCCATGCTATTCCCTGCTTGGGGATCACAGCAACAACACCAATTTGGGTGTTAGGGCTTTTAGGCTAATGCAATGTCTTCCTCACAGCAGCACTGTGTAAATGTTATTGTTCCCAATTTAAAGAAGGGGAAAATGAGACTCTAAGAAGGGTCTTGAATTGTCCAAGGACACACAATGAGCTGAAATTTGAACAGTTTTCTCCAAGCTGCAATCTCACTAACCCCCACATTGATACACTACTAATACTAATAGACCTGTGATTTTCACGGGCACAAAACATCCCTGTTGAGGACCTCCAAGAGTCAGATCAGTATCTTTTCTGAGGCTTGCAGTGTTGAAGAATTGCCTAGGAAAACTGAGAGTTTAAGAGACTTTCTCAGGATCACACAGCCAATGTGTGTGTATCAAGGGCAAGATCTGAACCCAGCTCCATTTTACAATGGAAGAAACTGATCCTTAAAAAGGTTTAGTGACTTACCCCTGGGTCACACAGTTTGTAAATGTCAGAGCTCAGACTTGAACCCTGGAGTTTTTCTGCTACAAGATACAATACTTGCCCTTTTCTAACCTGCTGAATAGACTGAATTTAGATGTGATCCCATGAAAGCTAAAACCCCAGCCGGCAAACAGCCCTGAGAATGCAGGCTGGAAATTGGAAGAGCATAACCCTGGCCTACGGGAGGCTGGGGTTGGAACCAAATCCACTCCAGGGCAAACAGGAAGCCTTTGCAGGGATGTCCTTGGGTCTCTGGCTGCTGAAAGAGAGCAGAAGTGCCATCGGTCCTGGTGGGGACCCAGCCCCCCAATCTGTCAGGGATGCTGCCTTGCAGAGACTGGGCCTGAGCCATTGTTCTCCCTTTCTCCAGCGACAATGGCATCTCTTCCATTGACACAGCAGCCACCAGTTGCTACGACAACGCCGATAGCCTGTAGAGAATGCTGTCAAGCTGCTCAGAGAACCTTCCTCCTCCCTTAGCAAAATCGTCACGAAACCCAACAGGGCTTGGTTTTGTTTCTGCTGTTTATGCAGGGGGGTGTGCGCGTGCGCATACACACACACACACACACACACACACACACACACACACACACACACTCAGTAGCCCAAAGAAAAATGCTGAAAAGGATCCCCATTCAGAGACCCCAGTGAAAATGCCAACAGAGAACCCTCCCTCTTACCCAGCCTCCATTCGTGGAATGTTGGAGCTGGGAGGAATCTTAGGGATTGCCATCAACATCATTTTTGCCAGCCTCTGATCCTCCCAGCTGTGAACAGTCACTCCCTCCCCCTATTTCCTATAGTACTCTGGGTCTTTCTCCTTTGTCATCATCACCCAGGGTCACCCAGTCAGGTGATATCAGGCCCAGCGCTTGAATCCCAAGGGTCTTCTGACTTTAGCAGCCTTTCTACTATACTATTGCCCTTGTCTACTTTGCATCATTCATTATTTGTACACCTGTCATATAACCCTCCTCCCCCCATCCTCCCTTCACCTTGAGACCCATGCCATCTTTTCAACTTTTTATCTCTAGCGCTTTGCCCAGTGCAGAACACGGAGTGGAAGCTTGAGAAAGGTTTGTTCAATCGAATTACCAGCATTGCTAACATCAGTGCCACCACCATCACCACCATTGATTTCCAACTCAACAAACATTTATTAAGCATCTCATATGTTCCAGGTCCAGGGCAGAGCTCAGGGGCATACTGCATATACAGTGTCTGGCATTTAGAAGTCATTTTTGATAAATCCTTGTGGATGTGTAGGTACGGAGACAAAAATGAAATAGTTCCTGCCCTCAAGGACTTACATTCTACTTGAGTAATACAGGATCCTATTCTGGTGAATAAAAACAAGGTAACTTGAGGAGTGATGGAGGAATAATTAAGAGGAATGTCAAGAAAGGCTTCCCAGAGGAATTGGTGTTTGAGTCGTGCTTTGAAGGAAGAAGGATGGGAAGATTCTGATAGGCAGATGCATGGCATTTCAGTCATGGAGGACAGTTTGTGCGAATGAACAGAGAACAAAAATGGAATGACAAGTTCAGGGAGCAGCCTGTAAACTAGTTTAGCTGGAATAGAAGAGTTTGTGAAAAAGAGAAATGTTAAGTAAGACTGAAGAGTTACCAGTCAGGCTACAGTTTCTTGGCGGAGCCTAGTTCAAGAACTCCAGGCGAGAAAAGGTTGGGCATGGATCTCAGAAGGAGGGAAGAGATGGGGCATACTCTTCATGAGTTAGCAGAGAGCTAGAGATGCAAACCATAGCCTGAGGGAATAATCAACCTACTCATGCAGATGCACTCAAGGACACAGAGATATCTGCCTCCCTGTCCCTGATCCTTCTTGTCATCTGCCAACTCATCAGGGCCTGTGAATTTGTGGGTATGGAAGCTCTCTCCACTATTCCAGATAACAACTCATCTATAAAAGTGAAGAGAGGTGCAGAAGTATGCTGCCTATATTCACATAGCTAAGTATGGGGGGGGAGTAAAACTTGAACCCAGACCTTTCTGTATTCAAATCCAGCAACATAGCTATCACACATATATGGAAAATAGTCTAGATCTCTGATTTCATCATGAGGAAACTCTGTTCTGATGCTGATTGGTGGCTTGCCTTTGTCTTTTGGTCTTTGACAGTGGTTCAGGACACAAGTAAGTGAATTACCCAGGGTTACGTGGCTAGGAATGTCAGAGGCACAGCTTACAGCTGGATTGTCCCAACCCTGAAGCTGACCCTTTAGCCATTGAACACCACAGCCTCTCACATCTAGGGGAAATCCAGCTGTGGGGGGTAACTCCTGGCTGAAAAAACGTTAATGCACCTCTGCTAGTGTACCTTAAATTCCTGGGCATTTGTCTGAGGGCGTAGAGAGATTTAAGTGATTTGGCCAGAAATTTATCAGAGGCAAGACTGAAGCCCAGGTCTTCCTAATGCCAGACTCTGTCTACTATGCTAATACTGCCTCTCTCATCTCTCTGTGTTTATAATGTATTTATATATATATATGTATATATATAATATATATGCACATATGTGTGTGTGTGTGTGCTCATATAGGTATGCACACATATCTATATAATGTATGTATACCTAAATACATACACATACGGATATATAGCTAACGTTCATGTATCACTGTAAGGTTTCAAATGACTTTACATGAATTATCTTGCCAGGCGTGATGGTACATGTCTATAACCCCTGCCCCCTGAGGCTGAGGCTGTTGGATTGCTTGACTTGGGAGTTCTGAGTTTCAGTGGGACTAAACCCATTAGACGTCTACTAAGTCTGGCACCAATATGGTTATACTCTCGGCTGCCTGAGGACATGTGAATCCCCAAGCTTCCATGATGATCAGCAGTGAAGTTGGGCTGTGAATGGCAGATGCCCTTCCTGCTGGGGCAAGAGAAGGGGACTCGTCTCAGAAATACAGACAAACCAAGAAACCATTTAATCCTCTGCCACAGCCCAGGGAGGGGGACATTATTTCTTTATCTCCATTTCGCAAATAAGGAAAGGTTGGATGACTTTCCCTAGGTCACAAAGTCTGCTCAGCTCTAGGGTAAGATTAATTCAGGTCTCCCTGACCAGAAATCCAGAGAGCTCTTTAGTCTCTCTCTGTCTCTCCTTCTCTCCCACCTACTCCCAACAATACCTTTCTGTCTTTGCAGCATTTTAAAATTCACCACAATGACCAAATAAAATAGATAAGGTATTATCTCCATTTTAAAGATGAAGAAACTGAGCCTCACAGAGGTAAAAGAGTTAATATGCCCAAGGTAGTAAGCCACAGAGTTGGACTCAGACCAGGTCTCTTCACTCAGATAGTTTAGTACTCTCCATTACTGGACCACAGAAATTGATATGTATGAAAGCCAACCCATGAGCAAGCACAAGATCTGCATGTCCTTAGCACCCATGTCAATATTGCCACAATGCACCCTATATGCCCACACACATGTGTAGCCATGTATGATTGTATCCAGCCACATGTAGGGACAGGGACTCACCTACCCAACACATCTTGGAATCCTCACAGACGCACCTGGGGCTGGTTTCTAGAAGCTCAATGTGGAGTTCATGGGGCACTTCCTCCTAACAATAGTGTTAGGAGCCACACTTAGATTCCAAGGCCATCCCACAAGGGCTAATTTAACTCATAAAGTATCTGAAAGGTCTATGAACTCCTAGGTCTGAATTCCTCTGAATCCAAAGACTTCTCAGTTCCTCAGAGTTCCAAATCCAGAGCCCTGGAGTCAGCATGCTATACTGGAGAGAACACTGAATTTGGAAATCAGAGGACCTGGGTCCAGATCCCTGCTCTGCTTCTCACTCCTTGTGGAACCTGGAGCAAATGTCTTCACCTCTCTAGGTCTCAATTCCTCATCTGTAAAATGACGGGGTTGGATTGGATCACTTCTGAGTGCTGCAGGACCTAGTATCAGTAAGACTTGAGTTCAAATCTGGCCTTAGACACTTACTAGCTATGTGACCCTGGGCAAGTCACTTCATCCTTTTTGCCTCAGTTTCTTCCTTTGTAAAATGATCTGGAGAAGGAAATGGCAAGCCACTCTAGAAAGAATACCCCAAATGGGGTCACAGAGTGTTGAATATGACTGAAAACCAACTAAACAACAACAAAGTTTCTTTCCAGGCCAAGATCTCTAATTTTATGAAATGAGAGTCCGCTGAGTGGATTTCGATGAATCCGAGGTCATAAGTCCTGAGGCTCTTGAAACTTGTCACAAGGGGCCACCGCCATCTCTGGATGGTGCCGTTGGGGGCCTGGATAGTGTTCCTGCAGTGGGAAGGGGAGGGAGAGGAAGTTTGGAATGGGAGGGGAGGGGGCAGGAAGCAGATGGGGTTGGTAGGTAGTTGTTCCTATGTTGCTAAGTTGGGAACTGCCTGTGCCCATAAATTCACATATAGAAACTAGGATCAGCAATGGGCGGAGGGAGGCCCAGGGGCCTTCTCCAAGGGGCACAGTGTCTTTGATGACCATCTCAGTCACTAGTGTCTTCTCCACTCCTAATTACCCAGCATTTATTTTCTTTATATTGTGTATATATGTAGTAGCATATGATCATTGCTTTTGAGTGGAAAGGGGCCTGGAGGTCATTGAGTCCAACCCCTTCATTTTACAGATGAAGAAACTGAGGACCAGAGAGATTCTGTACCTTGCTTAGGGTCACATGGTGACAATACTCCAGACAGGATCCAAACACAGGACTTCAGGACTTCCTCACTCTGAGTCCAGTGCTCTATCCAGTACACACACACACATACACACACACACATACACATACACATACACACACACACATACACACACACATTTACACACATAGATACATGACCACATATGTATATGCATATATATGTATGTATCTACTATATACATTTATATATGCACACATATATCTACTGCATATATTCTCATATATATGCATGTATAAATATGTATATGTATGTATATATAATCTATCTATCCATCTATTTATCTTGCTAAATCTCCTCCGCATATAAATGCCTCGAGGACATTGACTTTCATATTTGTCTTAATAACCCTAAAGCCTAGCACTGTGCCTGGAATATAGTAAGCACTTGATAAATGCTTGGCGATTAGCTGTACTGCAATCAGCATCAATCTTTCCATGCCATAGGTGTCCCCACTGCAGGACACTGGGCCATTGCATGGGGACCTGGAAAGAGAGCAACATGGAGGCCTAAGACGTGGAGACAGGGGCTGGGGGGAATGAGGACTCTTGGGAGATGGCGCCCCCTACATTGATCCTGTGACCCTGGGATAGAAGGACTGGTTGTCCTGGTGTATGACCATGGCATTTGTAAAATAAAGATAATAATGTTACTACTACTGACCTCACAGTGTTCTTCTGAGGAAAGTATTTTGAAAACCTTGTAGATTTCCCTATTGTAATTCTTCCATCAAATCCTTACTCTGATTCTGATGTAAACTTGAACCTGGGTTCTCAAAGACAGAAGAGGGGTCCTAGGTGAGGCAATACAGAATAGGTGACAGAACGATGATGTTGGCATCTGGAAGACCTGTGTTTAAGTCCCGCCTTTCACACTTACTAGCTGAGTGACCCTGGGCAAGTCACTTTAACTTTCTGCACCAGTTTACTCATCTGAAAAATGTGGACAACAATGCCTACCATTGTATTGTATTGTACTGTATTGTATTGTATTGTATTGTATTGTATTGTATTGTATTGTATTGTATTGTATTGTATTGTATTCTACCAAGAATGTAAAACTCTTCACAAAGTTTTAAGCGATATTTGTGTCAGCTATTATTGCCAAGTTGGAAAGGTTTTTGAATATGGCCCTAGTGATATACAGTATAATTGTTGTAGGAGGACCAGCTTAGCAAAGCTAAAAGAGGCTCATTACTAGGTTGGCAACAGGGAAATGAAGTTTGGCGACAGTTAACTCTCAAAGACCATTTACTAAGTTGTAGAGGGGCTGTGATCTGTTTTCCTACTGATGAAATGACTGATACTTGAGGGTTTTTTTTTGTCCACCACCACCATCATCATCTGGGGCATGAGATGTGAGATGACACAGGAGCACAGTGATTTGCTATCCTGAGGAATGAATGAATGCAAGGTAAGATGTAGAGTTGCTTCTTCCTTCTACACTCCACCATCCAGATAACAAACTCATCTGCTCCCTTCTTATGTCAAGGTTACAATGATGCCAGTGATTCATCAACTAACTAGCTTTGGGAGCCACTCAGGAGACCTAGGCTCATTCTCTGCCTCTTTGCTCAAGTGACTTTTTCCCAATCTTAGCATTTCCTGTTTGAGGACATATGAGGGTCATACCATGCCGTGTTCTTAATGAAGTGGAGCAGGGACTCTCTGGTCGGGCATCCCAAGAGGAGCCCTTCCTACTTTCACGTTTCATCATTGCACTCTGGGCTGGCTAAATGACTGGGATTATTCTTGGTTGTGCCCATTGAAAAGGCTCATATCCCATTCTTGGACAGTTTCATTTAGCCTTTAACTATCATAGTTCATTTTTTTTATTAACATCTTTAGTTTTCAGCATTAATTTTCACATGCGTTTGAATTACAGATTTTTCTCCCCATTTCCACCCCCCCCACTCCAAGATGGCGTACACTCTGGTTGCCCCGTTCCCCAGTCTGCCCTCCTCTCTGTCCCCCCATTCCCCTTCCATCCCCCCCTCCCCCACTTTCTTGTAGGGCAAGAGTTCATTTTTTCTAAAGCACTTTCCAAAGTGCTTTACAAAGCACTTTCCTCCTAACAACACTGTGGGGTAGGTAATGCAAGGACTGTTATTCTCATTTTGAAGATTTAATCACCAGAGGGCACTGCTGGCCACTTGCTGTCATGTTCAGCAATAAAGACTAAGCACTTAGCAGTTCTAATTATCCCATGGGTCACGAGAGTATAATCAAGAGACGAACCAAACTCTTTATAGGTCTCAGAGAGCTAGCCACCTCTTCTCTTAACTTTGAACCTTTTGTGATTGGGAATGCTTGCTTCCTTAGTCTTGGAGTGTGATTTGTTGGATAGATCCAATTATTCTATTGGCTCAGCCCCCATCAACTGGAAAATTCTCCCCTACCCTCTTTGTGCTACGTTTTGTTCAGTTACCCTAGTAGAGTTGAACTGTGTAGAGTATTTACTCATATTCATAGAAGCAAAGAAAAATATGTCAAGAACAACTCCCACTGAGAGGTCTTTATTCTCGTGGCCACTCCCAAGGCACCAACTAGTCAATGCTTAGTCCTGACCTACAGACCAGGCATTCCAGGAGCACAGTTTAGTTGGTTTGTTAGCTACAGATGATCATAGGCAGAAAAGAGATCAGAAGAGGGCATGGAGAAAATGAGTAATTATAGTTATTATTTTGTTAAAGTTTATATATTTATACGTATTTTTTCAATTTAGCAAATTGTAAATCATTTGCAATTTATTATTTTTAATGGAGACTTCAAAGATCTGTGCCTTCTGTGTCAGTGACTCAAGGTGGCACAATAGAAAAAACATTGGATTTGGAGCCAGAGAAGCTGGAGTCTCACTATCCTAACATCCCACCTGCTACAGAAAGACTTTCCCATTCCCTCTTCATTCTAGGGCCTTCTCTCTGTTAATCATTTACTATTTTCCCGTATGCAGCTTGTTTGTACATATTTGTTTGCCTGTTGTTATGAGTTTCTTGAGGACAGGGTCTGCCTCTTGCTTCTTTTTGTATTTCTAGAGCTTAGCACAGTGTCTGGCACACAGTAGGGACTTAATAAATGTTTATTGACAGACTATTTACTCCTTTGCAACCTTAGGCAAAGCATTACCTTCTTCTGGGCCTCAGTTTCCTCATCTGTTAATAAAGGCATTGGACTAGATGACCATTAAGATTCTTTTCCACCCTTAATTAATCTGGCCACTTTGAGAGAAGGTAGGTTATCCTCCCTCACTGGAGGTCTTCGAAGTCTTCCTAGTAAGGTCACTGTCTCTACTGTATCATGGTATCTGAATTCTTAAAGGATTGCAAGTAGTGCACAAAACTGGGCTGGAAAAGAATCTGTGGTATAGGTCTGATGAAAAACTCTGTGTCTGCCACATGATGGTCAGACTAGCTACATTTGGAGAGGTGATCATTGGAAGAATACCCACAGTGGAAGACTGTTAGTACAAGCTCCTCCAGGTCAGGGACTGTCTTTTGCCTTTCTTTGTATCACTAGCACTTAGCACAGTGCCTGGCACACAATAGGTGCTTAATAAATGCCTATTGACTGACTGGCTTCTTTCATCACTGAAGGTGGAGGGAGAGAAGAAGTACTAACACCAATGGGGTGTCATAGATTCTTGAAGACTGGAAGTATTGCTTTTCCATCTGGGCTTCTCACCCTTCCGTGGGTGGATGAGCCTCTGCTCCTGATGATAGTAACAATAACAGTTGTCACTTCTATAATGTTTTAAAGTTTACAAAACACTTTACATTATTTCATTTGAGCCTTCCAGCAATCCTGTTAGGTAGATACTAATGGTACTATTGTCCCCATTTTACAGATGAGAAAATTGAGACTCAGAGACATTAGATGACCTGGCCATGGTCAAACAGTAAGTACCAGAGGCACAATTTGAACCCAGGTCTTCCAGAGGCCAACTGCCTCTCAGTACACATTGTTATACTGCTTAGAGAATCCATATCAGCACGCCAACAGAATGCCCAGGATTGACAACTGGAGACTTACGAAAACAATTTCCAAACCCACCATGGGCTCCCTGGGCTTGTCATTTAGAGCTAATTATACACTGTAGCCAGGGCATTATTTCCTGAAAATATGGGTATCCACTTACCCAGAGTGAGGTGGATAACATCTTCATCTGCCAGCGGCAGGATTAGTTCTGACAGAGTTATGTTTACCAACATAAATTTTATCACCTCCTTCTCTCAGCCCCTCCATACACCTGGAATGCGACAGTGGCTGATGATTTATGGCGGACGTCTTGACGACGTCTGTTTTTGTTGGAATTGTGCCATCACTGAGTGTCTGCTGCTTGGCCCCACTGGGTCACGGCAACATATCAGTCAAGGAAGCCACTTAAGTAAATTATTGAGCACTTAAATTGACTTTTTCACTTAATATGTAATTACTTCCTTGAGCAAAATACTTTCCCTGACATCACCAGCCCAGGATGCTGGTGTTCCTATCGAAGAGGTCATATTGACTGGGTATGAGCGGGCTAGTCCCATGAGGCAAGGAGGGAAGGGAGTGAGGAGGGGCACTAGGTCCGCGAATTGGACTTAGAGCCTTCAGAATCTCTCCCAGTTGTGGGGGAGTGGAAAGAATGCTCTGCTTAGGAAGGAAGAAAACAAGCATTTATTAAGCACCTACTATGTGCTGGGTACTGTGCTAAACATCTTATAAATATTATCAGATTTGATCCTCACTACAATCCTGGGAAGTAGGTGCTATTATCCCCATTTGACAGCTGAGGAAATTGAGGCCAACAGAGATTAAGTGATTACCCAGGGTCAATAGCTAGTAAGTATCCGAAGCTAGATTTAAATTCAGGTCTTTCTGACTCTAGACCCAGCACTCCATCTACTGTACCACATAGTTGCCTTTTGATAAGGACTTACTAATCCTTACTTACTAGTGTAACTTTAGGCAAATCATTGCCTTTCTCTGAGTCTCAGTGTTCCTCCTCTGTAAAATGAGAAGAACCATGACCCTACCTATTTCATAGGGTTGTTGTGAGGAGCAAACAAGCTAGTGGAAATAAAGGCTTTGTAACAATAAAGCACCATCAGGATGTCAGCTGCTGTTTTCTGATGGTCACTTTCTTGGGTAGCCCAAGGTACAGAATTCTTCAGTGACTGCCCCTGTGTCTAAGACCTAAAGTTATCCGCAGAAATTCACCCTGGTTGCATAGCCTGTGTCTCAGGACTGGATCCCAGGGAGACTTCGGCATTGTTATAAGGGAAACAAAATCAAAGCTATGGATTTGTTGCTGTCCCTTCGCTCTTTCCTGGGTCTTGGTATTGCATCTAGTAGACTATAAGCTCATTGTCAGTAAGGCTCATGCCTTTTCTGAATTCATCAAAATGCCCAGAAGGGCATTGGGTACATAATATGTATTCAATAAAGACATGTTGATAAAGTGAGTGAGAAGCATCAACAGGGAGAACTAAAGAGGGAAAACAGAGTGGATGCATAGACCTTCAGGAATGTAGTGAAAGGCTCCACGTTTCTGATGGAGAATCATGTACCACAACTTTATGGTGAAGGAAAACATGGTGGTGGGGAGGCGGTATTAGGTACAGCACATACCAGAGCTGTGCTTGGGATGTTTCTACCATGTTGGGACTGCAAAAAACAGCTGGGTTCAGTTGAGGTTCCCCCAGGATTGTAGTTAGCCAAGGTATTTAGGACACAAGCACAATCACGGTGGTAGGGAAGCTGAGCTGTTAGCCATAGAAGGGCAACAGCTGCTGGGCACTGATGGAGTGCATGAAGATGACTATGTCACAAGGCCAGAGACAGCTGCAGCCTTGACGAAGCCTTCTAAGTCCCTATCCTCATGTAGGCGGAACGGCGCTGAGGTTTGGAAATCACATTGGCCAATCTTTGGGGTTAGTCATTGTGCAGGTTTTGAGAGTTTGTGTAGGTGAAGCCAAGAAAGATTAGGAGGAGTGATGCTCTAGCTTGTACTTCAGTGGTCTTGAGGTTCCATTGAATTTCCCACTTTCTCTTCTTGTGTAGTGTTTACGCCTTGACTTCTGGGAAATGGTGATGAGGATTTGTATTGGGCTATTGGTGTGGGTCTGGGACTAGGTCCTGTACCACCCCAGAGTGTGGGCACAAAATGTACCTAAGTGGGGGCAGCTAGATGGTACAGTGAGTAGAGCACCAGCCCTGGAATCAGGAGGACCTGAGTTCAAATCCGGCCTCATTTACTTGACACACTTATTAACTATGTGACTCCAATTGCCCTGCCTTCTCGCTCTCCAAAAAAACCCCAAAATGTACCAAAAGGGGCATCTGAGCAATGATGATGACAGTGTGAGTCCCACTTTCAGCCTAGAACTGCATGTAGGACTTTCAGCTGCTCTGCTCAACCCCCCATCTCCAGAGAAAGGCTACCCAGTGGCACCACTGGGTACTTCACTCAAGCCTATGGGAGAGGGGCTGAGATAACAGTGAATTCATTCATCAGATATTTATTAAGCAGTTGTTATTCCCAAGGAATTTGTAGTCTAGTAGTGAGCTGTGTACCTAACAGTTGTAAAACATGGTATAGGTGAGAGTATAATAAGAAGGGGTACAAAGGGAGAATTCTACCCCTCTGGGTCTCAGTGACCTCATCCACAAAATGGGTGGATGGTGTTGGACTAGAACCTCAGGGTTGGGTAACTTGCAGCCTCAAGGCCGCATGTGGCCCTCCAGGTCCACAAGTGCAGCCCTTTGACTGAATCCAAATTTCACAGAACAAATCCTCTTAATAAAAGGATTTGTTTTGTAAAACTTGGACTCAGTGAAAGGCCATACCCAAGGACCTAGAGGGCCACAGGTGGCTTCAAGGCTGTAGGTTTTCTACCCCTGGACTAAATAATCTCTTCCAGCTTTAATATTCTGTAAGATAATTTTCTATTGGGGCAGAAAAGGGGTCAGGAAAGACTTCCTGAAGCCTTTAGCATTTGAACTGGGCATTGAGGGATGAGTAGGATTTCAACAACAGGGAAGACATGACAAGCATGGGGATTAGTGTGGGCAAAGTCTCAGAGGTGGGAAAGTGCAGAACAGTCCCTAGCCCAGTTTAGCTAGAATTGTAGGTGTCTGTAGGGGAGCAATGAAAGCTCATACTGGAAATAGAGGTTGAGACCTGATTGTGGAATATAATTCTCCCTAGGTTCAAGCAAAAAACCATGAAAAGAACCTCAGGATAAGTTATATGTAAGCTGATTGTCTCATCTGCTCATCTTCTCATCTGCTTCCTTTTCTTCTGTTCAGTGTTGTCATAAGTTGTAGTGTCTGAAAATTATTGCTAGAACATGCTGAACTCTTCATAAAAATTCCAGGGAATCTTCTGGGCAGCATATATGAGTTTAAGGAGAAAGACATACTCTATTTTTTAGGAATGTCTAAGAATCAGGAACTAACTTGTTAACTAGGTTGCTGGCATCCTTGCTATCTTCTCTTGAGACCACAGTGAGTGACCATTTTCATAAGGAAATGAGTAGGTTATTCATAAATAGGTTATTATAAGCTTTAGTTTATTTAGTAGAAAGATTAATGAGGCTACAATCAGAAGAACTGGGTTCAAGTCAAAATTCCTTCACTTAATAGCTTAGTGACATTACCCCAATTCAGGTAAAGCCTCATTGCCTTTGGAGAGCTTTGCAGTCAATGCTGATTGAATGGCTGACCAGGATGCTATTCAGAGAATTCTTGTACTAGGTCCTCAATCAAGTTGAGACATGGGAAAGTCCTTAAAATAAAAAGGCCAAGTTCTCCTGCTGCATCCAGGACCATCTCCATCATCCCGATCTATGTCTGGCCATTGGATCTGGATGGCTCCAGAGGAGAGAGTGAGGCTGGTGACTTTGCACAACCCTCCTTCACTTAAATCTAATTCACTTGCATGTCATGGCATCACCTTCCTGAT
>CM053624.1:329169066-329183930 GCA_028646595.1 Phalanger gymnotis
CTTCCTTCCTTCCTTCCTTCCTTCCTTCCTTCCTTCCTTCCTTCCTTCCTTCCTTCCTTCCTTCCTTCCAAATTCACAAAAATACAAAACATTTAAGTTAACATTGTGAGGGAAACCTCCCCTGGCCCTTTCCACCTCTTCTGTGGATTTTTCTCTCTGGTTCCTCTCCTTCTTTAGGGCTGGTTTCCCAGCATGTGCTTATCTGAGCAGCTCTCCTTTTCCATCCTGCCCCATGCAGAGAGAAAGAAGGAAGCACTTAGGTCAGTGAGCCAATTACTTGGCCCTTAGAGATGGGAGGGAGTGGCTATGGAGGGGTGCTGGTGGTGGAATTCAGAGCCTTCCAGGGGAAGCAGTATGAGGCAATGAAGAAAACACACATTACTATGGGAGGACTCAGCATTCTCTGCAAAATGAGGGGTTTGGACTGAATTAAATTATTTCATCATGAACCCCTTTGGCAATCTAGTGAAGCCTTCTCAGAATTTATATCTATATCTATACACACGTATGTACACACATGTATATATGTATATAATATATGTATGTATATGTGTATATATGTTTATATATATTCATAATTGAAGAAAGGGCTAAATTTCAGTTAGAGGTTAGTGAAAAGAAAGATGTAATTTTTTTCCCAATCTAAGTTCACAGGCCCTACGAAATCTATCCGTAGACCCTTTAGGAGCCTATGGCCCCCAGGTTAAGAAACCCTGGACTAAATGATGTCTTGAGATTCTCTTCCAGCTCTAAAGCAATGAGAGCCCTCTGTACTCAAGGTCTCTTTCTTGCGTTTGGTCCCTTTTTAGCTTTGATAATCTGTGTTCTAAGGTTCTTTTTCAGTTCTTGACTTTCTATGTTCTCAGGTCCCTTTTCAGCTCTACCACTCCATGTTCCAAGGTTTCTTTTCCAGCTCTGTTATTCTGTGTTCTAAGGTTCCTTTGCTGAGTCTATAATTCTGAGAATTGCCTTTTTTCCCTTCAGGTTTCCACATCCCCAGAGCCTCAGGCCCAGTGAAAACAGAGGCTTACAAGGAACCAGGCTCCAGAGTTTCAGAAAGGAATTGAATGAAACCCATGAATTCAAAGTCCTTTAACTCAAAATCTGTGAAAATTTGAATAGAGTTAGGTTGAAGCTTAATATTGCAGACTGATAAACAATTTAATAATATCCTACTTACATGATGCTGTGTGGCTATAAGAAAACACCCTCACAAGCATTATCTAATTTGTCTCATATTAGCCCTGGGAGGCAGGTAGAACAGGTATTACATCTACTTTGCAGAAGAAGAAATCAAGGCCCAGAAAAATGAAGAGATTTGGGGGATGGTGGCTTGGTGCTGTGGAAAGAATGAGGGATTTGGAGACACAAGATCCAGGTCCAGATTCTGCTTCTGCCACTTGTGATTTCCAGACATCAGACAAATTATGGAACTTTTCTGTGCTTCGGTTTGCTCAACTATCAGATAGACTAGATGGTACATACTACATTTACCTCTAAATCTATGATTCTATGAACCCACGAGTTGTTGAACATCCATCCCACAGTTCTAAATGGCAGGGCCAGATCAGAACCACACTTTATGGTCCCAAGCCTAGTTTTCTTTCTTTCTATCCTAATACAGTGGAGCAGCAAGTTTTTCCTTCCTTAACCTTTGGGGCTTTTGGAGGGGCGTTGCTCAATTTCAAAGGCCAGGGGTGCCGGAAAAATGACACAGTAGCTTCAGGGCACCTTAAGACAGCTGCATGGAACACCTTCCCCATGTCCTGGGCATGACCTCAGCTCTAATTTCAAGGGGCCGGAGTTTCCCCAGATCAAAGGGAGAAGGGGCTCTAGGAGCTGGATCAGACGTCCATCTGTCTTCAATGAGGCTGTCATTTATGAAAGTTTCTGGTGGGTCCAAAAAGAATTTGAAGCCAATGGCCCTTTGTTTACTGTTAGGGGCAAAGTAGTCTCCTCTGTTTTGAGGGTGGAGTCTCAGGACATTTCAGGGACTTCATACATGGGGAAGTTTAGGGCCAGAAAGTTACTTAAGTCTTTAATCCCAAAGCTATCATTGGAGGACAAAGAGGACCTGGGATCAAATCCTGTCTCTTCCACTTACTTCCTGTGACGCTTTGGGCAATTCATTTAATCTTTCTGGGCCTTGGTTTCCCCTATTGTAAAATTAGGAGGGTGTATTAAATCTTCACCCCATTCCCCTCCCACCCCCTGCCCCAAGTCCTTTCTAGCTGAGAATGTATAATCCAATGATCCTGTGATTGGGAGACAGCAGCA
Source organism: Phalanger gymnotis (assembly GCA_028646595.1). Classification (NCBI taxonomy): domain Eukaryota; kingdom Metazoa; phylum Chordata; class Mammalia; order Diprotodontia; family Phalangeridae; genus Phalanger; species Phalanger gymnotis. Next base: position 329,171,344 of record CM053624.1, read on the forward strand.
GGGTACGGCTATAAATATTTTTGTACATGTGGGTCCTTTTTTCCTTTTTTCTGATCTCTTTGGGATCCAGACCTAGGAGTGGTATTGCTGGATCAAAGGGTATGCATAGTTATATAGCCCTTTGGACATAGTTCCAAATTGCTCTGCAGAATCGTTGGATCAGTTCACAACTCTACCAACACTGCATTAGTGTTCCAATTTTCCCACATCTTCTCCAACATTTATCATTTTCCTGTTTTGTCATGTTAGCCCAATCTGATAGGTGTGAGATGGTACCTCAGAATTGTTTTAGTTTGCATTTCTCTAATCAATAGTGATTTAGAGCATTTTTTCATATGACTATAGATAATTTTAATTTCTTCATCTGAAAACATTTATCAATTGGGGAATGAATTGTATTCTTATAAATTTGATTCAATTCTTTCTATATTTTAGAGATGAGGCCTTTATCTGAGACACTGGCTGTAAATTTTTTTTCCCAGCTTTCTGCTTCCCTTCTAGTCTTAGGTGCATTGGTGTTGTTTGTGCAAAAACTTTTTAATTTAATGTAATCAAAATTATCCATTTTGCATGTCATAATCTTCTCTATCTCTTGTTTGGTCATAAACTCTTCTCTTCTCCGTAGATCTGGCAGGTAAACTATTCCTTGCTCTCCTAATTTGCTTGTAGTATCACCCTTTATGTCTAAATCATGTACCTGTTTTGACCTTATCTTGGGATATGGTGTAAGATATTGGTTGATGCTCAGTTTCTGCCATACTATTTTCCAGTTTTCCTAGCAGTTTTTGTCAAATAGTGAGTTCTTATCCCAGAAGCTGCAATCTTTGGGTTTTTCAAGCAGTAGATTACTATAGTCATTGACTACTGTGTCTTGTGTACCTAACCTATTCCACTGATCCATCACTCCATTTCTTAGCCAGTACCAAGTAGTTTTGATGACTGCTACTTTGTAATACAGCTTTAGATCTGGTAAAGCTTGGCTATGTGGCATATAATTGTGATGGAATATTATTGTGCTATAAGAAATGACAAGCAGGATGACTTCAGAAAAACCTGGAAAAACTTTCATGAACTGATTCAAAGTGAAGTGAGCAGAACCAATAAAACATTGTACACAGTAACAGCAACATTGTACAATGAAGAATTTTAAATGACTTATCTATTCTCAACAATACGTGACTTGGCTACTTGAGAAGCATGTAGCCTTAGGCCAATCATTTAACCAGTCTGAGCCTCAGGTTCCCCACCTATAAAATGAGGAGCCCACTGTCTTTCCCCCTAATCTTATTCCTCTTCTTTTCTGTGGCCCCAGTATTGACCCTGTTATCTCTGTCTCTTCCTTCTCCTTTTTCTCCAATGACCAAGTCCTTTTGGCTCCCCCATTTTTGCCATCCTTTCGTTCCACTACATTTCTATAGCTACTGACTAAGCTGTTACAATATCCCTCTGGAAGGCCTTCCCCCACCCTTCCTCCTTTAATCTATTCTTCAAACTGCTGTCAATCATCTTATGCGGTGGGCCTAGAGTCAAGAAGCCCTAAGTTCGAAGCCAGTCTCAGACTCTTCCTAGCTAGGTGACTCTGGGCAAGTCCCTTAGCCTCTATTTGCCTAACTTTCCTCATCTGTAGAATGGGGATAATAATAACACCCACCTCCCAGGTTGTTATGAGAATGAAATGAAATGATAACTGTAAGGCACTTTGCAAACTTTAAAGTTATATATAAATACTGGTTATTATCATGCTCTGCATTGCTTAGAAATCTTGAATTCCTCCCTATTTCCTGCTGAATCACAGAATCACTGGATTTCAGAGTTAGAAGGTATCTAAGAGGCCATGTAGTCTAAGCCATACTGCAAAAAGCGCCCAGTAGGTGGTCATCCAACTTTGTCTGCAGTTCGTCCCTTTAATTTTGGAGTCAAAGTTAAATTTGCCTCTGCCTACCTTCCACCCACTGGTATTGGTTCTGTCCTCTGGGACCAAAGCAGAAAAGCTTATCACTCTTCCCTGTGACATCTCTTCAAATACTTGAAGAGAGATAGCACATTGCCCTAAGCTTCTCTTTTCCAGGCTAAACATGCCCAGTTCTTTCAGCTTATTCTCACCAGAGGAACAGTTCTGAGGATCAGCTAAAATAACGAGTTGAGGTCATTAGAAGACAGGAGCTGGGCTTGGAATTTCCCCCCTTAATAACTGGGGTGATCCTTAGAAGACTGGATAACCCCTCCCTTCTCCGGACCTTGGTTACCTCATTAGAAGGATGAACAGATTGGACCACATGACCTCTACATTCTCTCTAACCTCTAACAATCTGAGAATCCTTGAGTCTAGAAAACACTTAACCCCTCCGAGTCTTAGGTTACTTATCTATCAAATGGGGGTGATAATATTAATACAACCAGTCTCGCAGAGTAGAAATGCGCTCTGTTATAACATCTACAAAGCGCTTGGCAAACTGCTTAGCTCTAGATAAATGCAGCTATTATTATTAATTTATCTGCTTCTCAAGTTGGGCTTTTTATATATAAACAGAAGTGATTCTGCTGAGTGAATGTGAGTGCTTGACACCCTCTGTGACTGATTGGTTTGTACTGAAAGCTCAGGTTATTTCAAGATGCTGATTATGATCAAAAAGCCCAGGATCCAGACAAGCACAGATGAAGGGTTTAATTGTAAGCTCTAAGAAGAGCTTTCTTCCCTGCCTTTGTTGGGAGAAGTGAGTGTTACAAATGGATTCCTCTAGGCTTTGGCTGCCAGCAGGTGTTGATGGAGAGATTGACAGTAAGTGTACCAAAGAAATGAGATATAGTAAAGTCGGGACTGAACCTAGAGACCGAAAAACTAATTAGGTCAATTTTGATTTAGTCACCCAGTATATTAGTTCTCCTCCCCTTCATGCCATATGAAAATCTGATTAGTATGCTTTCTATATGTTCAGTCAAATCATTGATAAAAATATTGGGTAGAATCATGCTAATGACAGCCTCATGCCACTTCCACTCCCAGCCACCATTAAGCAACATGCTTTGAGCATAGAAAATTGCTTAAGCTAACTGTAATACCATTCAGGCCATAATTCTCTATCTTTTCATCAAGGTGTTTGATAAAAATTTTTCAGGATAATGTAAGAAATTTTATCAAACACCTTGATGAAATCCAAGTATGCAATATCTGCAGAATTTTCTTTCTTGGTCAATTATAGTATTTTCTATTCTTTAAAGGTCAATTTCAATCTTTTCTAGCATTTAAAGGCCAATTAAAAAAATCCTTTTCTCCATGTAGCCTTGCCTGATCATCTCTGATGATAATGACCTTACTCTCATACCTTGGGCCCTATGTAAGTTTTATCATATACTATGTTTTGTATCATAGTTTCTAGTGCATATGTCTTATTCCCCTCCCATGAAGTCAAGACTATGTCTTATCTGAAATTTATTTCCTCCCCAGCACCTAGCACAGTGCTCTATACAGAACTCTAGGTACTTAATAAATGTTTGTCATTTGTTAATTTCTCTTGATCCACCATCTTAGTAACCTCAGGCTCAGTGCAGACACTCAATCAGCTTTAGCCCTACTCTTGCTCAGATCTATGGATATCAAGACATACATTAGCTTCAGTCTCCCCCCCAGCCTCTCTTTCCAGGTAGCAGGGATTATAGGTGTGTGCTTCCATACCCAGCTTGGTAACCCCTTATAAAAAGGAAATATAATTTATTCTTAGTGAACCCATGCTGGTTCCTAGTGATAACCACTTTCTTTTTTGAAGCATTTTTAAGTTATCTGTTGGATTATTCAGACTTACTGGTTCTTGGTATTAGAATTTATCTTCTTCTTCTTTGGAAAACTAGAACAATATTTGTTCAGCTAGATTTTCTTAGCATGTCTCCTGATCTTTTTGATGCCTTGGAAATAATTAACAGTAACTCATCTGTGGTGACTATGAAGTGTAATTTGTTTAATCAAGGAGACTTTAACTTAAAAGTCTCTTAATGTCTTATTATCTGTCTTAGACTCTAAGATATTCATTATACACTTTCTCATTTGAAGATCATTCTCCTTGACAGACAAAATCAAAATAAAATAGGATTTGAAGAGTTATGTTTTCTCTCTACTGTATGCTAATATCATATCATCTGCCCCAAGATAGGTGATTTCTTCTTATAATAAAGTGAGCTCACATTTATATGGCACTTTACTTGTATTATCTCAGCTATTTCTTGAAACAAACCTGTGAGGTAGATTGTAGAAATTTGTTAACAACATTTTTCAGATGAGGAAACTGAAACTCAGAAAGGCTATGATTTGGGCAAGGTCATATAGTTAACAAATGTTGGATTTGGGACCAGAAGCAAGGTCTCTTCACTCCAAATTCATGTTTTTGTTTTTCTTCCACTGAACTTACTGTTTTACTTTGAAAACAGTGAAAATGATACTTTTAGTTGTCCTAGAATTCTCTACCTCTACGCCTTGGCTCGTCTCAACATTATTGTTTTGGTTCTATACCATTCTTTTATATTCGTAATTTGTTATACGCCCCTTCTTATGTCTTTTGTTGCCTTTCAAATTTGAACTCATTAGAGAGCTCCTTGTGCAGCAGCATCATGGTCTACAAAACTGAGCTTTTCATCCTCTCTGTGATCACTTACAAATATATTGTTAGAATTTTTCTTGTAAGACCCTCTGCTTCCTCTTAAGCTATTTTCCTTTTATAATCTCAGACCATCCTCTCTTTAAACTCTGAAATCTGACTTCTTGAAGTTCAGGGTATGACTGTGTCCATCATTCCCTGTATCTATTGTAAACTCTAAGACATCCTTGGTATTTTCTCCCAAGGTTGTTCCCATCATTTTCATATCCCGTGTCCTCTCTTCTTTTTTAAGCATTTTTATATCATCAAGACTGTATGTGTTGTCTTTTGGTTATTAATGCTTCTCATATGACTTGCTCTTGATGAAACCATGCTGACTCTTACTAATCTTTTTTTCCCATAGACATTCACTAACTAGTCCTCTAGTATATGTTTCAAAATATTGAACCGAACTGAAGTCAAATTCACTGGTCTATAGTGTGCAGACTTCACTATCATCCTTTTTAAAAAAAATGTGGACAACTCTTGCCCTTCTCAAGTTCTGTGATGCCTCTCCTCTTTGCTATGCTCTTTAAAAAGTCACTGCTAGTAACAACTCAGAAATCATATTGGAAATTCTTTTTTGTGTTCACAGAATGCAGTTCATCTGGTGACTTGAACTCACTGAGGGCAGCTAAGTGCTCTCTTAATATGGCATCTCATAAATTGAGTTTCAATTTCCAATGAACTGTGGTCATTCTGTCCTTTTCAGACTGAGCATCATTGTAATCTGGAGTTGTGAGGAAAGTGCTTCATAAATCTTAAAACACTATAGAAATGTGAATTCTTCTTTTTCATTTCTCTAGGGGGTGATAATAGGATTGACTCCTTAGTGGTAACAGGCAAGAGGCCACTCTCTAGTCTTGTATTGTACTGGAAGGTGCTGTATGGTCCCTCTTCCCTAGAATGGGGATTTTCTCTTCTTTCTCTACTCTTTCACTCTCCAGGCATTTGACATGATTTCATTATTCTTTATTCCTCTAATTTTTTCTTTCCTATGTTATTTCTTCCTTGCTGTCTAGAAAGTCATTATCTCCTTAATTAGCAAGGTCTAAAAGAGCAAGCATTGTGTTAAGAGATCTGAGACTGACTCACAAGTTTTTCATTGATCATTTGACAAGTCATTTCCCCTCTTTGTGTCTCAGTTGCCCCAACTGTAAAATGAAAGTGTTGGTTTAAAATGATAGCAAGGCCTCTCCTATCTGTAATACTTTGATTTATATACTCATGTATTTTGGGGATTATTATTCACATTGTAAAATGAGTTTTCTTGTACTAATGGATTTACTGAAGATATTTCTGGTACATTTAAACATTTGTTTACAAATTAGTAAGTATCTGACAGATAGGAATATGAGGAGGAGAAGGAAGAGAAATTTAAAAGTATTTAGTATTAGAGGTTTAGAGATGGAAGGGACTTTAGAGGCCATCTAGTCTCATGAGGAAATTGAGTCCAAGGGGGGGGTTTTGTGATTTATTCAAGGTGACATAGGTGACAGAACTGGCATTTGAACCTGGGTCCTCTCGCTCCAATCCTCATGGGCTATGATACTTCTCGATAAGAAAGAACCCTGGACTTAGAGTCAGAATACCCATCTGCCCATCCTGATAACACCACTAACCTGCAATATGAGTGTGAGGGAGTCTCTGAGACTCAGCATCCTCCTAGAGAGTGTCTAAGTTCCCTTCCAGCTCTTACTACTCTCAGATTATTGGATTGGAGAGATGAAGACATAGGGCTAGAGAGTGTCTAAGTTCCCTTCCAGCTCTTATCACTCTCAGATTATTGGATTGGAGGGAGCAAACAGGAAGGCGAAGACATGTCTGCAAGCTGAAGACCCCTGATGTAGAGGCCGAGAGATCAAAGCCAAGTGGTGAATGATTTTACCATGGGTGTGGTCTGGGGGAGGGGGATGCTGACACTGGAAGACACATTCCCCAAATTCCTTTTCAAAGTCTGTCCCCAAAACCGTCCTCTCAGACCCCATAGAATGATAGATGCTGTGATGAGGGATTGGGAAACCCCATGATGGCAGATGAGCACTTTGCCTCCAGTTTCCTGGAGTTCAATGCCAAGTTGAGCTGAGCCGGCTCACAAGTTCGAACAGGAGCCCTGAGGCCTGGCTCATCAGTCGAGCGGCTCTTTGAACAGGCTCAGCCAAAGGTCATTATCGGGTAGACTTGGCCTCGGCTCCCACTTTGCCTTGAAGCCTGTAATTTCCGGACTACCACAAGCAGGCTGAAAGCCCCCTGTCTCAATAGAAAAGATTTGGGAGCTTTGAAGCAGGGCAAGATGGATTTGCCCAAAGGGCTTGAATTTGAAGGGGGAAAAACTCTGTGGCAGTATACAAAGATTACTAGCCTGGGTGGGACTCAGGAGACCTGGGGTTCTAGACCAAACTGACCTCCAACTCAATGTTTGATTTTAGGCATAGGGACTAGATCTGTGATTTCATTGATAGTGGGAATCCCCAACTATGGAAACTCCTTTTACCAATGCAGATCAAAATCTTTTCTGTAATTTGCAGTCTTATGGAGTTGTGTGGAACACTAACAGGTTAAATGACTTGCTTTAGGTCACAAAGTCATTCTGTGTCAGATGCAGGACTTGAACCCAGATCTTTCTGGCTCCAAGGCCAGCTCTCTATCCATTGTGCCATATAGCCTCTCTGCTTTTCAGTATTGTTTTATTTTCTTTTTTCCCTACTTAATAATATTTGAGATGACTTCCAGCACCAATATTCTCTGTTCTCCCTCCACTAGAATCTTCTAACACAGAGATGGCCTTGGTGTCTCAAAGGCCTTGTCAATGAAGTGAAAACTCAGGTGAGTCCTACCAAGCTGGAAAGGTTGTTGTGATGTCCAGTCCAGGAAAATCTGGTGAGGCTAATAACCAAATTGGCCACAGGTTGAGAAAATTTTCAACCATAGCTGTTCTTGAAGACCATTTAGCAAATTGATAGCTAGATAGTGCAGGGGTGAGAACATTGGACCTGGAGTGAGGAAGACCTGAATTCAAGTCTGAGATATTTTGTAGGTATGTAACTTTGGTCCAGTCAAACCTCAGTCTCTTATCTGTAAAGTGGAGATGACAATAGCACCTATTTCCCAGGGCGGTTGTAAGGCTAAAATGAGATCATATTTTTGAAGTACTTTTTAAACCTTAAAATACTGTATTAAATATTGACTGTTATGATTATTATTACTATTATGAAGTTGTGGCTTCTGAGACTCTGAAAGGCAAAGAGGAGTATATTCCAGGCACCCTACAAAAGAATCAAGGTGAAGCAATGTCAAGTTCATGAAGCAGGTGGTTTGTTTGGAACACGGGGTTTATGAAGGGGAGAAATGTGAAATAAGGTTGGAGAGGCTGGTTAAGAACCAGAGTGGAGAATGATACAAGTCAATCCAAAGAGCTTCTATTTCATTCCGAAGAAGATAGGGAGCCATTGATGATTTTTAAGCAGGGGAGTAACATGCTCACACCTGTCTTTTAGAAATATTATTTTGGCACCTGTGGGGAAGATGGATAAGAGAGGAGAAAAATGGTAAACGAGGATGAAATAATTCAGGGGAAAGGTGATAAATGTTTGAACTATAGTGGTGAGTTGAAAGAAGAGGAGAGCATTACCAAAACCAGCTCTGTGGGATGTGTATTTGTAGGCAATTGTGGCTCTGCCCTTGGAGGTGTGGCTGTACCCAGAAAAGTACAGAGCAGAGAGATCACACAATGACAACAAAAACAACATGTACTAAGAGCCTGCTCTCCCCCAGGTATTGTGCTAAGTGTTTGGGGAACTCACAATACTTGAACGGATCTGTGATCTCATAGAGCGAGGGATTCCTTCCAGCAGTGCAGATCACAGCCCATCCATGGACCCACGTAGAGAATTGCTGGTTCATGCTTTTTGCCCATAAATTTGATCCAGGGTCTAGGCTCACACTATGCTGAGGGCAAGGGTGGAGAGCTGTTTGTTAAATTTTAAGTGTGAGCATTTACGCCTTGGAAATTGGCAATGGCTACAAACTGGGTCTTAATTTATTGTTTTGTTGATTGTCTAGATATGACAAAACGTTAATGATGCAAATTATGCTTAAAAGTGCGTGGTTCAAACATTTATTTATTTGGAGGCACTGTAGTGAAACACTGACCAGCGAAGGACATTCTTTTATTTCTCCTGACTTTGCAAGGTACATGGGCTGTCTGATGCTTACCACTTGATCTTGACATATGACAAGTCCAGTTTCTTTTTTGATTACACAATTCCCCAATAGCATTCTCTCTCTGCTCTCCACCCCTTTTTTTGTGACCCATGAAACAAAGGCATTGGTAATGCAAAGAAAAAATGAAAAAGCCCCTGACTTCAAGGAGTTTACATTCTATGGGGATGGGAGTGAGGCAGGAAAGATATGTAGGTGGATAATTAAATACAAATAAACACATAGTAATTTTGAGAAGGGAAATGGGAGAACTGACACTGGAGGAACCCCTCAAAAAAGTCTCTTGCAGGTGGTGGCATGTGACCTGAGCTTTGAGGGAACCAGATGTAGAGGTGAGAAAATACCATTCCAAGCCTGCAGAATTGGACAGAGATGAGAAATGTGAGTATCCAATATGGGGCACATCATGTAAGCCAGTTTGGAGGGAATGTGGAGTGAATGGGAGTAAATACAGTTATCCCATCTACATCCCCATGATCTGGAAAATGCACAGAAAAATTTTACGTGTTTCTGAGTTTCTAAACTTTTTCTGTGTTGTCTGCTGGTCTACACGTGCCATCCATAGCTTCTGCAAAATTCCTGAGAAATTCCCATTTAATTTCTTCTGCTGACCCTAAAATATGCCTAAACCATGATGGTGAAAATCATGATGTGGAAGACCTAACTGTATTATGAGATTGGTCTGGGAAGATGTATTGGAGCCAGATTCAAATCAAGTCTTTGTTGAACCTCCTTGAGTATCTAGTCCTATGCCTGGCTGAACTTTGGGGGAGATAAGAGGGGAGATAAGATATGGTTCTTATTTTTGGGAGCTCATAATCTAGTGGAGAGATGGCTAACACACTGGAAACAATGACCTCTTTTTTTCTCTAACTTGAGTTTAATTGAAGTTTAAACATTCAGTTGAAACATCCATCATCTTATGAGCCAGCTATTGAGTGACTTTTCTTTCTGTTCATTCCCCAGTTTTCCCTGACGTTTAAACTTTGAAGGTATGTCTGTAGCTTGAAGACTGGTGCCTCCTCCATTTGGATATCTGTCTAGTTGGGAACCTGCCACCCTCCCAAAGAGGCACCCAAAAGACCTGAGGCCAGGGAGCTGTGATGCAGGGGTAGGGGTGGGATCAGAACCCCAAGCTCAGACTCTGAAATCAGCAATTCTAAAAGTATCCTTGCGAGACACGCAGGGTAGAAAGTCACTTCCTTTTGAGTCTCAATTTTGCCCTCTCTCAAGTGAAGAGTAAGGGTTGGAGAGGTCTAGTTAACCAGTCAACAAGCATTTATTAAACATTATGTGGCAGGTCCTATGCGAAATAATGGGACTACAAAGAAAAGCAAAACACGGTAAAAACAAAACCAAAATACATAAAACACTTAAACCAGTAGTACTTAAGTATCTGATAGCTAATGTCTAAATCACAGAATCACCAAATCATAGAATTTGAGAGCTGAAAGGATCTTAGTGGCCAACTGGTCCAACCCGTATATGAAAAGGAATCCCATTAGAACATACCTGCCAGAAGATGAGCCATTCCCTCGCATAAAGACTTTCAAGGAGGAAGGGGGAACCCACGACCTCTTGGTTTTGAACAACTCTCCTAGTTACTAAGTTTTTCCTGACATCAAATTTAAACTGGCTTCTTTGGAACTTTGACCCATTGTTCCTATTCTGCCCTCTGGGGTCAAATAGAATTGGTCTATTCCCTCCTACACACGAGAGCCCTGCAAATACTTGAAGACACTTCTCTGTCTTCAGAGTCTTCTGCTCTTCAGGGTAAACACCCCAGTCCTTTCAACCCACCCTCATAGATAGGGCACAGACTCTTCACCATCCTGGTTGCCCTCCTCTGGATATTCGGTTTATCAATTTCCTTCTTACACTGTGGCATCTAGAATTGAACATAACACTTCACTTGAGGTCAAAATATCACTTACCTATTCACGGAAATAGTGCTTCATTTAAGGAAGAGCAAGATCTCATTAGCTCAAAGGTTGACAAAGCACTTTGCATCTCATTTGGTCCTCATAACAATATTGTAAGGTAGGAGCTCTTACTACTCCAATTTTATCAAAGAGGCAACTGGAACTTACAGAGGTTAAGTGACTTGACCATGGCCACACAGCTGTAAGAGCAGGATTTGAACCCAAGTCCTCCTTGATCCCTCACTCTTTTCATATACCATGCTGTTGCTATTGATTTCCAGAGCTGGTTGACTTTAAGAGATGTGATCAGTAGGACATACTGAATCAGAGCAGCAGACACAATGGTCCCTCCATAGTCCTGAAATGCCTTTTGCTTTTCCCACTGCACATCTCTGAACAATGGATGTTGAAATCAAATATTTTCCAGGTTATTCACCATCCATGCAAAAACCAGACTTTCTTGTAACCACCATTTTCCAGCAACTCCTTTCTTGACATAAATGTGGAAATGTGTCAGGGACAGCCCCATGTAAACCTTGACTAATTCCCAAACCCTCTGCTCATCTCTCCTGGGTCATATGGCTCATTCTTACCCTTGGTCTTGATTAGGCCAACCTTCCCAATGAAGAACATGCTAGTGTGCTGCCTATCACTCTGACTGACCCCTTTGCCCAAATTTGGGTGGAATACCTTAGATCTCTACTACTTTGCCCTTCGGTAGGTGAGCCCTTTCCTGGGGCTTCCAGCACCTTCCAAACACAAGCACTTTTTGATAGCTCAGAAACAATAATTTTTCACATTGGTAGCATGATGTCGTAGTTCACAGGATACCAAACTAGAGAGAGAGAGGGAGAGAGAGAGACAGAGAGAGAGAGAGAGAGAGAGAGACAGAGAGAGAGAGACAGAGACAGAGAGAGACAGAGACAGAGAGAGACAGAGACAGAGACAGTCAGAGACAGACAGAGACAGAGAAACAGAGATAGAGAGCTAATAACACACAGACCTAATAAGTGCCTGGGGTGGGATTTGAACCCAGGTCTTCCTGACTTAAGAATCAGCACTCTCTCCTCCATCCCATGTTGCCTCTCAAGGAAGAGTCCAAAGACAGAAGCAAACATTTCTGTGCATTTATTGCACTCATGATTTTGTGCTTTTTGGCTGCCTGGTTATTTGTCTATTCTGACATCTGTTTTTCTAACCGCTCATTCAGGAACATGTGTGGGCCAGCAGGTTCACAGCCATGAATTTCAAACTCTTCAAAAGTCAATGTTGCCTGTGAGTTAGATCTTTTGCTTGCAATGTCCAAGACTCTCCTGGTAAATGAGTCACCTGTGAGGACTGTCCTTACTCTCCCTCCTCCCCTGCTTTTCTCCCCCTTCCCACCCTTTAATCCTTTCCCTACCTTTTTAAAAAATTTTAAAAATTTTTTTATTTTTATAAATTTTATTTAATATATTTAGTTTGCAGCATTGATTTTCACAGGAGTTTGAATTACAAATTTTCTCCCCACTTCTACACTCCCCCCACTCCAAGATGGCATATATTCTGGTTGCCCTGTTCCCTAGTCTGCCCTCTCATCTGTCACCCCACTACCCTGCCATCCCCTTTTCTTTTCCTTTCTTATAGAGCAAGATAAATTTCTATGCCCCATTGCCTGTGGATCTTATTTTCTTGTTGCTTGCAAAAACTTTTTTGTTTTTGTTTTTGAATATCTATTTTTTAAAACTTTGAGTTCCAAATTCTCTCCCCTCTTCCCTTCCCAACCACCCTCCCTAAGAAGTCCAGCAATTCAACATGGGCCACATGCGTATCATTATGT
>CM053624.1:329184430-329227510 GCA_028646595.1 Phalanger gymnotis
AGAGTTCTATGTTCCACGCTTGGGGGGATGTGCCAGCTCTGCCTCACCAGCATTCCTCCTTCCCCAAGAACCCTCAACCGGGACTGGACTTAGATCTTCAGCAGGCTCTTCACTCCTGCTCTGATCCACCACTTAATTTCTCTCACTAGGTGAGCCTGGGGCCAGAAGCAACTGCAGCTGCAGTTCTGTAGCTGCCCCACCTCCACTGTCCCTGGGGCGGTGGCTGAACCACAAACTCCCTATTCCCAGCAGCTTTTCCCACTATCCTACTCTGTTGTCTTTGGTGATTGTGGGTTGAGAAGTCTGGTAACTGCAGCAGCTCACTGATTTAGGGTGCTAGGGCACGCTCTGCCTGGCTCCTGGTCTGGATGGTCCACGCTGCCCATACTGGGCTCTGCTCTGCTCAGCTCCACTCCCCTCTGCTCCCAGCTCCATGTGGGATAGACCTTACCCAGAGACTATCCAGGCTGTCCTGGGCTAGAGCCCTGCTTCCCTCTGCTACCCTGTGGGTTCTGCAGTTCTAGAATTGGTTCAAAGCCATTTTTTAATAGGTTTTTGGAGGGACTTGGCGGGGAGCTCACGCTAGTCCCTGCTTTCCAGCTGCTATCTTGGCTCCGCCCCCCTTTTCCTACCTTTTTAACCTTAGGCACTGTTCCTATCCCCACCCACCTCCTAAACCACTTGAATGATACTTTTTTTTGCTCCTGAATGTAATTTACTCTTCCATTGCTGTATTTCTGGTCATGAGACTTACCCAAGTTAACCCAGTGTCTTCCATCGACCAAAGCTGGTCATAGGCAGACAGACAAAAGGAAAGGTTGTTTGAAATGATGTTTTCGTTTTTCATCCTTGGGTCAGTGTTGTATAGGAAAAGTCTGGGCTGAAACATGGGTCAACTCGGATCACAAGTTGGCCAACTGTATCAGTCCAGTGTAGATGAAGCTATGAACCAGTCTCTGCTATAGAAACTGAAAACATGTGCAGGCTACACACTCTTCCTCAGTTGGCTTCACCTCTTGGAGGCAGCTGTTGTAGAGTGGAAATCCAGGAGACCTGAGTTATAATCCTGACTCTAAAAGTGTGGACCTTGGTTCAATCACTTTTTTTCTCTGAAACTTACTTTCCTTATTGATAAGATGGAAAGGTGTAAGTTAGATTAGGTCACTTTCATGGTCTCTTCTGGCTCTAGAATTTAGCATTTAATCTAATGTGAAAGTGACTTCCTGGCCTCAGGAGTTTCAAAGTCCAGCACCAGTGCTCCAAAGGACTACAAACTGGACCTTTGATTTGGTCTGTTGCTATCAGGAACTCTCCAGTGAGGAAAGTACCTGTGCCAAGGCAGTTCAGTACCTTCTCTGCAACTTAGGGGCTTCTTGGAGAATGGCCTAGAGCATTGAGAAGTGAAGAGGCTTCTCCAGAATCACATAACTAATAGTCTACTTACCCTACCCACTGCATAACATTACCTCTTTGGGATTATGAATTAAAATGTATAATCATAGAATTTTCAAGTTGGAGGGGAGCTCAGAGGCAGGTCATCCAATCCAGCCCATACCAGATCATGGCTCCCGTAAACCGTGGCTGACAAGTTGTTATAAGGCTAGTGTCTGAAGACTTCCAGGGGATTGCCAGAGAGTAATCCCCATCATTATTTGTGTTAGCCCAGTCTACTTTCGGATAGCTCTGATTGTTAGGAATTTTTCCCTTATGTCAAAGCTAAATTTGTCTCTTTGTAAGGTCTACGCTTTGCTCCTACTTCTTCCTTCTAGACCCAAGCAAGGCAAGTCTCTTTCTCTTCCATGACAATTGTTTAGATTCTTGAAGACAGTTATTAGCTCTCTCTCTAAGGTTGGGTTTCTTAGCCTGAGTTCTGTGCACTTACTTTAAAAAAATTGATAACTATTTCTGATATATAGAAATATGTATAGAATATATACACATATGACACACACACACACACATTTTCCTATTTGTGTCTAATGCTGGCCATCTCTAGGGTGGGGGGGGAAGGAAGAAAAAAAGGAAAAAGAAAAGAAATTTACGCAATAACTTTGTTGTATATTTGGAGGGAATAACAAGTTTTACATGGCAGATTTGCAGTTTCATGTGCAATCATCTTTTTTATTGTACTGTGTTATGGAAATGCTTGTTTTGTTCCATGAATTGAAAATAAAATAAATTTGTAATACCAAAAAACCTCTGTATTTCAGTATAATTAATTTCTTTCATAATCCTATGCATTTTTAAATGTATTTAAATACGTTTTTCTGAGAAAGGCTGCACCAGACTGCCAAACGGGACCATGACACTTAAAAATGTTAAGAACTCTTACTTTAAACCTTCTCCTCTCCAGGCTAAACAACCCCATTTTTTTTTCAATTCAGACTTCCTTTCAAAACCCAGCTTGAAAACCCAGCTTGATTTCTTTTAGGGCCTGTAATAATTTGTGGTTGGCTTAATCCTCACAACATACTCAGCAGGTAGAAGAGCATCTAATTTATCTCAAAGAGAAAACTAGAGTAGGGAGAAGCCAAGACCATGCAGTCAGTCAGACTATGAGGACAGGGGACACAAAAACATGGTGAACATGTTTCTTGAACTATACTATCTCACAGCCCAGTCAGTCACATGAGGAAAATTAAAGCTCGACACAAGACACTCTTCAGTAGGGAGAAAGCCAGGGAAATCTTCATGGAAGGGGAGAAACTTTAGCTAGATCTTGAAATAAGATTTGGATTGGCTGAGATGATGGTGGCAGTCACCTGGGTGGGAGAAACAGTACGAGCAAAAGAATGGCATCAATAACAAGCACAACATGTGTGATTCTAGAGAAGAAACTGGCCTTGTTGGAGCAGAAAATATGCTTTGGACCCCTGGGATAACTTAGGCAAGCTGTTTCCCCCTTTCAAATTCAGTTTCTTCATCTGTAAAATGAGGGGACTGAACTAGAGCGTCTGAGGTTCCTCTCCGCTCTAAATCTGTGATGCTGTGATGCTCTACGATCTTTAGATAGAGATTATTCTATCAAAGAGGTTTTGATGATGGGAAACCCCACAGTTGTATAAATTCCTCAATAAGAGGCCAAGAAAAATTCTCCAGGGAGAACTAGCCAAACAGGAAATGTCTCAGTGGATGGAATCCTCCCAGGACAGCTCAGAAACGTCCCCACTTTCTCCTTTTGGGGACTGATCACTCTGGGACTTCAACGATGAGTGTGGCTCCTTCATGGACAATTCGTGGACAATGTTGGGGACAACTTGCTTGGCCTCTATAGGTAGGAAAAAACCCAGTGGTTTTCCTGCGGGCCCCTGGGAGCAAGGCCTGTGAAATCCGGCTAGGAAATGGAGGCAGAATGAGATGCATTTCCAATAAGTGTTTTTATTTGTTCCCAGATGTTGGGAGGCTGATGTGCTAATTTATGCAGATGAGCGGAAGCAGGGTGCTGAGTGACTTCTATGGAGAGAGGGGAGTGTGCGTGGGGGTAGGCAGATTTGCTCCAACAAGTATCTGGAGCCCCAGAGATCCAGCAGCCTTCTCTACAGCTGGCAACCCCCACAAACCAAAGCAAACAGAGCGGAGGGAAGGATGTTCCCGTGGCCGAGGCAAAGCAAACAAGGCCACTTCCTTCCACCCCACGTTCCAAGGTGGCGGCAAGCTTTCCCAGGGTTGTTCCTTGTGAATTCTTCTTGGGCTCCCCCGCCAGTGTTTGGACAGCTTGAAGCAGTGGCCAAGAAGACGAAGCAGAGATACCGGCCCCGGCCCTGGATGTCGGCAGCCATAGCCTCGAGCTCTTCTTGGGTCTGGTCTTCACAGCAAGGATGCTCCTACTGGAGGAAACATGAGGCTTTGCCATAGAAAGCCAAGATCTTTCCTGGCCTTGAACCCAGCACCTGGAAGAACAATCAATCCAACAGGTGAGGAGCTAGGAACCTCACTAATGACAGTAAGGTACATTGGAAAACCACTGGATTTGGTATTTTGCTGTTGTTGTTGCTTAGTTATTTCAGTCATATCTGACTCTTTGTGACCCCATTTGGGATGTTCTTGGCAGAGATACTGGAGTAGTTTGCTGTTTCCTCCTCCAGCTCATTTTACAGTTGAGAAAACTGAGGCAAACAGGGTGAAGTGACTTGCCCAAGGTCACCCAGCTAGTAAGTGTCTGAGGCCAGATTTGAACTCAGGTCTTCCTGTCTCCAGGCCTGGCACTCTATCCACTAATTTTGAGTCCAAACATTGCCACTTACAACCTGTGTCACCTTGGGTGAGTCATTTAAGCTTCTCTGGGCTTCGGTTTCTTTATATGTAAAATAAGGGAGTTGAATCAGCTTCTAACGTCCCTTCCAGCTCTAAATCTGTCACCTTATTATCCTACGACTAGATCAATCAATCAAGAAAACACTAGATCAGGCATCGGGGATTCAAAGCAGTTCTTTGAGCTTTCTAACTTCCTGGACCTTCCATGCTAATGAGGGAGTCGATACACACTCCAGTAACTCTCTTCCCTGTAGGTTTTCATGATTCTGATCTCTCTTGGTTCTCCTCCTATCTGACCGACAGCCTTCCTTGGCTTCTTTGCTGAATCTTCTTCCAGGTCACCCCCACAACTATGTGTGTCCACCATAGCTCTGTCCTGGACCATCTTCTCTTCTTCCTGTATGCTATGTCTCTTGGTGATCTCATCAGCTCCCATGGATTAATTTATCACCTTTGTATAGATGATTCTCAGATCTGTTTGTTCAGCTGGACCTCTCTCCTGACCTCCACTGTCCCATTTCCAACTGTCTATTGGACAGCTCTAACTGGATGTGTTTAACTCAATACATCCAAAACCGAATTCATTATCTTCCCCCCTCCAAAAAAAAAGTCTTCCCCTTTTCTGAACTTCCCTAATACTACTGAGCACACCACCATCTTTCCAGTCACCTAAGCTCACTACTCAGGTGTTATGGTCCACTCATTGTCTCTCATAACCCATATACAATCATTTATCACTTCTGCCATTTCAATCTTCATGGTTTCTCTCATATATGTCCCTTTATCTCCTCTGGTACAGGCTTTCATCACACTACTCTTGGCCCATTGCAATAGCCTACTGACTGGTATCCTAACCTCAAGTCTCTGTGACTCCGGTCGATCCACCATTCAACTGTCAGAGATCCTTTCTAAGCTTAGATCTGACTATGTGAACCGCTTATTTGATCAATTCTGTTGGCTCCCTCTTACCTCCAGGATGCAATATAAAATCCTCTTTGGTTTTTAAAGCCCTTCATATCCTGGTCCTTTCCTACCTTTTCAGTTTTCTTACATTGTACTCGCTCCCCCATACTCTGTGACCCAGTAACATTGGTCCGCTTTCTGTGGGGGTCATGTGGTCACCACATGACACTCTGTAATGTCAATTAAATTGGGACTTTTTTAATGTTTTAGAATGATAAATTAATTAAGTCTCTTTGATTGAGTCTAACTAGGTGCTAAACCCCAGGCCCAAACCCCTAATTACTAGGTGCTAAGTCTATGTGGGTGTGAAGCCCACAGGGTCCTAAGGGAAGTTGCTAAGACCAGAGCCAATAGTAGGAGCCTAAGTTCTGGTCACTCGGATGACGTTTGATGACAGCTAAAGAGTATATAAAAAGAGAGAACAGAGCTACTTGCTTGGGGCTGTCACTCTTGGAGGAGTGTTGATGTAGAGAAGCTGGGCAGCTGTAGTTAAGAGCCCTCCAGCTTGTGAACCCAAATGTTGATGCCTTCTTGGTAACTACGAATTGTGTTTGGTCTGTTTATAATGTGTCTTTGTAATTTGTTTGTATTTGTTCTGAAGTTCAGGGTGCTGGCTTTTCCCCCTAAACTAAGTGAATGATATTTGTATGTTGGATTGAAATAAGATTGTTCAGCCCTTAACATTGCTTTCCTTAGTAAAGCAGATCAAAAGAACCTGTGCTGTCAGTGTTCTTGTTGTTGGGCTTGTGTTTGTCTTTCACCCCCACAGCAGCTGCTAGCTGAATTGTTGAAACACACTCTTCTCAATTCAACATTTTTACTGGTTATCCTCAAGGTCTAGAACTCTCTCCTCCTCATCTTCACCTCCTAGATTCCCTGTCTTCCTTCAAGGCTCAGATAAAATCCCACCTTCTGCAAGAAGACTTTCCCAGTCCTTCTTAATCTTGGTTCCTTCCCTCTGAGATCTTCAGTTTATCCTGTATGGATCTTGTTTATATAGACTCATTTGCATGTTGTATCCCAGCAGACTATGATCTTCTTGAAGGTAGGGGTCTTTTATTTTTTTTTTCCATGTCTATGTTAGCACCTATAAGTAGGGTCTTAATAAATGTTTGTTGACTGATTGACTTAAACCTATTATCCTAATGAACCAAGTTAATATGTCAACCTTCTACACGAGACACCCTTATAACATCCCACCACTATGAGGTAAAGGACTCAAAAAACTTGGGATTGCGAAGCAATAGAAATAGCTTCTAATCTTGACTATTCCATTTCACTTGTCAAGTGTAAATCTCTTAACTCTTTGTGGTCTCAGCCCTCCCATATTCAAAATGAAGAAAATAGTGCTTTCTCTGTATACACAATCAAGGCTGTTACGAGTACTGATTAAATTGAATAATGTATGTGAGAGTATTGTCTTAAAAATCTCTGTACACATGTATGGTTATAGGACAATAGACCTAGAAATGGAAGGGGACCTTAGAGGCCTCCCAGTCCACCCCCCCCCATCGTATGTATAAGGAAACTGAGGTTGCGACTCTCCTAAGGTCACAAAAAGAGTAAGCAATGGAGGCAGGACTTGAAACCAGATCCTCTGACTCCAGAGCCAGTGTTCTTTCCATTATGGTGTGCTTGTTAATATCACTAATACTAATACTACAGAATCCCAAAGGGGATCCAGGAGGACTCACTCAAAGGAGATTTCTGCCCTGTAGTGAATGTAGTCAGAGTGAGACCAGTTGGTTGTCTCTAATCTCCTTTTCAGGAGAATCTCTTCCACACAACAATCCTTCAAATTCTGGGAGAAGTCTATCATGCCTCCCTAGGTCTTCTCCACTCCAGGTGATACACCTGCATTTCTTTCAATTCATCCTCATATGGCATGGCTCCTCTCATTCTTTCCATCCCCTGTGAATAGCCCACAGGGTTCTGTCCTTGGTCTACTTCTCTTCTGGCACTGTAGTCTTTCCCTTGGAGATGTCATCTACTCGCACAGTTTCTAAAAATCACCCCTCTGTAGATAATTTCCAAGTTTCAATCTTCAATCCTGGCCTAATTTTCAGTTCTAGTAGCCCTTCTTCTCCATTTGCCTGCAGGACATCCCCACTTGAATGCCTCCTAGTTCAAAGGCCTCTATGTCTGACCTCTCACCTCCTCATTTTCCCTCAACAGGCAATTTATCCTTACAACTTTCATAATTCTCTTAACCAGAAGCATCCTTCTTCCAATCATCTAAGCTAAATCCTCATGAACATCTTTGACTCCCCTTTATCCTTCACCCATTGGATTACATTTCTTAGAAATTCTTCTAATGTCTTTCGCATCTATTATCCTGTGTGTACATTCCCTATGCCACTGCCACTATCTAAATCTTGGCTTCATTTCTTCATGTATGATTTACTGTCATAGCCTCCTCCTAGCTGGTCTCTCTGCTTCCAGTCTCTTACCTCTAATCCACCTAACATGTCATTGCCTAACATATTCTCCTACAAGTCACTTCTTTGTGTCACTCCAATTCTATTTAACAAGCATTTATTAAGTACCTACTGTGTGCCACATGTTGTACTAGCATTGGTGTTACAAGACAAAAGACAAATACTTTGTGCCATCAAAGATTTTATATTCTAATCGGCAGAAACAAAAGATGTACAAAGAAGCTACAAGGTAACCATATGGAGACCATTAGTGATAGGGATGACTAAGAGATGCCTCGTACTTGAGCTGAGTCTTGAAGGAAATCAGAATTTCTGAGAAGTGGAAGTGAGGAAGGAGCCCATTTGAGGTATGGGACATAGCCAGAGAAAAGGCTGGGATTTGGAAGCTCATGTGTGAGATACATGAAGAAAGCCAATGAGGCTGGACTGTAGAGTTTATGAAAGGAAGTCATATATGATAATATTGGAAAGGTAAGTTGAGGCAAGGATGTGAAACGCTTTAAACACCAAGCAGAGGAACTTACTTTTAATTTTAGATGTAATAGGGAGCCATTGGATTTTATTGAGAGTAAGGGGTAACATGGTCAGACCTACACTTTGGGAAAATCACTTTGGCACTTCTGAGGAGGATGAATTGGATAGAAGAAGGACTTGAATCAAGGAGACCAATTAAAAGGTTGTTATAATAGTCCAGGCAAGGCATGATGAGGGCTTAAGCCAGGATGGTAGTCGGGTAAGTGGAGAGATACAAGAAATGTTATGGATATAGAAATGACAAGATTTGACAACTGATTGGCTATGTGGGGTAAATCAGAGGGAGGAGTCAATAATAACACTGGGTACCCGTCAGAAGCAGTGTACCCTTAACAGAATTGGGAAGTTTGGAAGAGGCATTGGTTTGGATGGAAAGATAACAATTTGTGTTTTGGACATGGTGAGTTTGAGATATCTCAAAATGTCTGCCTCACAGTTTGAGCTGTCCAAAAGGCAGTTAACGACTTATAACTGGAGCTCAGGCAAAAGGTTACGGCTGGATACATGGATCTGAGAATCAAGCCTATGAAAGTTGCTAAGAGGACAAAAGCCTTGGGGAACATCTGGGGATTGCTGGAGCCAGCCTGAACTGGCTCATGAGAGATGATTGTCAAATTTTCAGGGTATTTCCACCTTGGAGATCAGCAAACACTAAATATCAGAGCTTGATTTATTGTTCTGTGCATTGCTTAGACTTAAGACAGTAATGGAGAAAATGTTGATAATGGTGATTAAATTTAAAAGTATGTCTTACATCTTTGGAGAGCTGGTTGTTAAACAATTGGTACTACACCCTTGACGGCACACCCACACTTAGCGGATGAAGATCCAATGAAGGAGGGAGAGGAGTGGCTGGACATTTAAAAGGAGAATCATGAGAAAGTAGTGTTATGAAAACTGAGAGGAGAGAGAGTACCAGGAAGAAAGGATGGTCAACAGTGTCAAATGCAGCAGAGAGTTCAATAAAGATGAGCTCAAGCCCTATTTCTTCCACGAAGCCTCTGCTGATCACTCCAGCCCATATTGATCTCATCCTCCACCACTTATAGTCTGGCACTTACAGTCTGGCACTTAGCATATACTTTGTGATATCTCTTATATTGTTGCTAACTTTTAATGTATTACTGCTTATGTAACCTTGAGCAAGTCATGTGACCTCAGTCTGAGCCCAAGTTTCTTCATTTGTCAAATGACGCAATTGGATGCGATGACCACCTCCAAATCTAGGACCCTATGATCTATGTTTTATTCCTGGTAACAAAATCCTCCTCTGATGGAAGCATGGAAAGATTCCTGGGTTCTTGAAATTTCTGCTACTGAAGTGTACTTCTGGTGGCTTCTATTATGCTAGCACTGTTCTGAACACAGGTTCAGTGGTGGCACACATGGCTACTTGAGCATCAGGGCTCAGTGGATAGAGTGCCAGGAACACTCATCTTCCTGAGTTCAAATCTGGCCTCAGATACTTATTAGCTGTGTGATCCTGGGCAAGTCACTTAACTCTGCTTCAGTTTTCTCATCTGTAAAAATGAACTGGAGAAGGAAATGGCAAACCACTCTAGTATCTTTGCCAAGAAAACCTCAAATGGCATCACAAAGAGTCAGACAGGAGTGAAAAATGACAAACATAATATAACATAATATAATGAAATATAAACAAGATGTAATGACAAACAAAAATAAACAAACCCTTGAGCAGTTGCTTAGCTAAGTTTGGAGACAATAAACACCAGGTTGGCCTCAGGGTGAGGACTTTTTCAGCCACAACCAGTATGTGAATATCATCTGCTTTGAGGATTAAGGGATTGGGCCATTAGTGTCCATGGAGGGTGTATCAATGCCAACAAACTTATCGATTCTATAAGTACTGAAATATGTCTTGTGTCTCCAACTAGTTTGTTAGGTGATATTGGCAGGTTGCCTAATACCTGTTTTCTATGTACTTTGTATATGCCCCCAGAATACCTGTCATAATCCAGGACTCAGCAAACCCTTAAAAATTGAATTGAAATATAGTTCTTTCCAGATGAATTCCCATCAATTCACCACCTGCTTTTCCTTTCCAGAGAAAAGTGAGACTTCTTGAATCTCCCTTCTGTATGCCCCCAAACTACCCTTATGAATATTTTCCTTCTGTACATCCCATCAGGCTTGGCCTCGGTGTAGAGTGTAACGGGGAAGGCATTTATATGTGACAGAAGCATCCAATCCTAGCCTGTAAGGATGGGATATGACATGGTATCAGTTTTCTATAGGGCAATTTGGAATTATGCAAGAAAAGTTGCTATATAGTTTATAACCTTCATCCCAGAAATTCCACTATTGAGTATATACCAAAAGAAGGAGGGAAAGAAAGAAAAAAGATCCTATATATACCAAAATATTTATAACAACACTTCTGTGGTAGCAAAAACTCTAAAGTGGGTGCCCATTAAGTGGGAGAGGAGAGGATATATCTTGTTTATACATAGTTATTGGCATGTTGTTTCCAGAATTCTAGTGTAAATTCCTTGAGAGTAGGGATTATCTTTTGCCTTTCTTTGCATCTCCAGTACTTAGCACAGTGTCTGGTATATAGTAGGTGCTTAATAATTGCTGATGGACCAACTTCCTGGGGAAAGGCTGAGCAAACTGTGGTACAAGAATGTAATGGAATTTTATTGTACTATAAGGAATGAGGAATTCAGAGAAATGTAGGAAGGCTTGTATGACATTTCACAGAGTAAAGAAAGAATAAACAAATGAACACTATATATACAAGGACCAAACAATGTGAATGAAGCACACAGTAAAAGACATCAGCATTTCATTAAATGTGATGAACAGTAATGGTTTTAGAGGAGTTTTGATGAAACACATTTCATCTTCTCAGTAGAAAGGTGGGAAACAACATGTACAGAATGTTGCAGCATGCATTATCAAATGCAGTTCCTGTGACAGTTTGCTTTTATTAACTATTTTTCTTTGTTACAAGGGAGGATTCTGTTGGGGGGGGGTTGCTTATTGGGCAATGATAGCAGCATAAAAATGGAAAGCATGAATAAAAACCTATTAAAAAGATTGTATCTGGAACATTTAGACTGTGAGGTCAGGCCTTGAGATCTATTTCCCTGACATTGTTCAAGGTCTGCTGAGCATCAAGGGCCTATGAGTTTTTAATTGGGATGGTGGTGATGAGGAGAAGGATGATGATGGTGACTTGTCTTTCATTGACCATGAATGACTGAAATGAAAAAACATTTAAGTATTTATTATATGTAAAACACTAAGCTTAATTCTGAGGTTACAAGTAGAGAGGTAAGATATTCCCTGATCTCATTGGTGCTCATATTTTAATGGCACAACACATATATTTTTTCAGTTGCAAGTCAGATGGAAAGGTTCCATGGTCCTTGAGGTACAGAAGTAAAGAATTTGGTGGTGCATTTTCTTTAGTGTCATTTCCATTGGTAAAGCCATAACGTTTTTCTGATATTGAACTATTTGATGGTGCTAAGGACTTTGGTGGCCAGGACTTTCCATGATTCCCGGGAGAATTGAGGCAAAGCCCCCAGCTCCACAAAGTGTTATGTATGGCGAAGTTATCACCATCAGTGACATGAATACTATTATTGCCAAGTTAAACTAGCCAGAGTCTTTTGCTGTAGACATTAATTGGGCATAATTTTTTAAAGAATCTAATATAAGCCCTGGGATTTCATATAAGCAATGAATTCTTAAGGAAGTTCCTAGGAGGTCATCAAGAGGAAGAAGCAGGGGGGACCAGTAGGAGGAAATTACCAAATAATGGTCTGTCCTACTCTCAGGCCCAGAAGCCGGAGTGGGGAACCAAGAGCCTGTAGAACCAATGCCCCCAGAGAAGAGGGGAGGTAGGAGAGAGGCAACGTGAAAGAAAGTGGTCTTGGAAACTGAAGACTTAAGTTCTAGTTGGGGTCATTGCCTCAGTTTCCATCTCTGTAAAATAAAGAGATTAAGTTAAGATAGCTCTAAGGAAGAGGTTCTTTTAAAACATTTTAAAAATGAAATCTGAAAGCTTTTGTTTTTACATTTCCTAAATTTTCTTTGGTATCCTTCTCCTTCCCCCTCTCTGTCCCTGAGAGCAATCCCATGTGATAAAGAATTATTTTTTAGAAGAGAAAAAAAAAGAGGAAGGGGGAAGGAGGAACAGTCCACAGAACAAATCAATACAGTGAAAAAAAAATCCTGAAAATATGCATACCTGTGCGGAAAATACCTGCACCTGTGGACCTCCCCCACCCCCCTCTTCAAAAGTGGATGCATCTGGGAGGATATCTTACATATTTCTTCTTTAGGGTAAAGCTTTTTTTTTTAAAAAAAAATAAGTTTGCAACATTTGCGGTTGTAATTCTTTCTGTGTAGATTGAGCATATGGTTTCCTTGGTTCTGCTTATTTCACTCTGGATTGGTTCATATAAATCTTTCCATGCTTCTCTGTACTCATCACATTCATCATTTCTTATAGCACAGTGATATTCTGTTACATTCATGTATCACAATTTATTTACCTGTTCCCCAACCAATGGGTATCTGCTTTATTCCCAGTGCAATTTCTTAACCTGAAATCTGTGAACTTAAACATTTTTTAATAACTGCATATTTTGATAACCAATATAATTAGCTCCCTTTATAATCCTATGTATTTTATTTGAATACATGGAGAAACATTATTCTGAGAAGGGATTCCTAGACTTCACCAGACTGCTGAAGGGATTTAAGATATGCAAAAGGATAAGAATTCCTGGCCTAAGGTCTCACATAACTTAGCCTTGGAATTATATAAATTTGGGGCTAGAGGTAAGGAGCAAGAGCAGCTTGCTGGATGCCTCTAAATACCAGCCAATCATTTACTTGGCAAACATCACACCCCAGCCCAGCTCAGTGCCAGCTCCCAGCCCTGGTTTCACTCGGAGCTGCTGAACAAAGGGCTTTCATGGGCAGTGTAATTGAGGCCACCCGGGGAAGAATGGTCAGGTGCAGAAAAGGGGCTCAGGAAACACCAGACAGAAGCAAATTCACATGGATGGATGGAAGGAGTGAGAGAGAGCGAGTTGGAGAATGAGGCCCTTGGCTGGTGGGCACGGGTTCCGGAGTCTATTCCCAGGGCAGCAGACAATCTCAATCTCTGGCAGGTAATGAAGGACGCATTTATGCGATATGTCAGCGGTTAGTGCAAAGCTTGAAAGAAATGAGATCATGTGGCCAGATAGCATTCTGGGCCTCTCCCCGAGGGGGAAGGAGTATTTCTGGGAGGACTATCAGCCATTGTTACCACTCCCTCGTTGAAATACAACGGGACACAGTACCGTCAGCTGATACTTGTGCGATCTGGGGCTATCATAAATTGTGGCTTCTCAGAATATTAATCTCTGGTTACACAAGGTGGTTAACACACAGATGGGCAATGAGGCAGAGATGCTGAGAAAGGCCTGCAATGGACTGTCTGCTCTTTGAGATCCCCCCCAAGTGGAAAGAGCCCTGCAAGCAGGACGATGAGGTGGAAAGGCCATAGCAATTCTCCTTTGGCAGGGAAGAATGGCCCAGTTTACATCTGGTAACTTTATCACATCAGCCTTTGGGAGGCTTAAGTGATTGGATGTACATGGAACTAAGTCAGGGATGGGGTAAAGTACGGGGAGTGGAACATGAGGGAATTAGGGCAGTGGTCCATTCAGTGCCCAGTGGAAATACCAACAGTGGGCCACACTCCAAGGGGCCATTGCCACCCTTCTGAGGCCTCGAGGGATGCTCTGTCTTTTAGCTTTGCATACCTTTTCTAAGGGCTGAGAATGGGTCCCAGGTCAAGAATTCTTGGTCTAAGGTCTAAAGGCAAGCATCATGTTAGAGTGAAAAGAATACTTTATTGGAAGTTCTTGCCCTACTCTTCCCCTTACAGGTTGTGTGACCTGGAACAAATTCTCTCTTCTTTTTATGCTTCACTTTCCTCTTCTTTTATATTAGGGAGGTGAACTAGAGGATCTCTAAAGTTTCCTTCAGACTTCCTTCTTAACAAATCTAAGGTATTAATGACTGACGATGGGTGAATGGTATTCTCATTCCAAGTTAGATTGCATTATAATATTACCTTCCAGGATCCATGATGCCCTGTTAAAGGAATGAGCCTCCAAATGTAAGAATTACTGTCCCAGGGTCGAGTTGGAAGGTAGAAGAAGTTGAGTGATTGGAGGTCCCAATGAGGTTAAAGAAAAAAAGAGCTAGTTCAGTAGATATCAGGCAATGGGAGTCTATGCAGTCATGATCCAGGAACTCTAAAGATGCCAGAGGTTCCTAGAATGATAACAGGAGATCAAGAGAAAAGGAATAAAGAGAGACAGTCCATAGGGCACTTGACTTGGGGTCAGGAGGACCTAGGTTCAAATCATACCTCAGGTTCTGTGTGACCCTGGGCAAGTCATTAATCTCTCTGGGCCTAAGTTGTCTGCTCATTTGTAAAATGTTGGACTTGATAATCTCCCAGGTGTCTTTCAGCTTTAAATCTATGATCTTCAGATTGGGAATGCTGTGCTCCATTGAGAAGATGAAAATCATTCTTTGGGGTTGGTAAAAAAGCATCAGTAGAGATTTGAAGAGCATGATGTAGATAAATGGAAAGAAGTTGTTGAGAGAAGTTGGCAGTCTGATGGCTCAGAAGCAGCATCGGGGAGCAAAGAGAGGGTAGGAAAGCTCTCTTCTTTCTCATCAAAGTAGGGGAATAGAGCCCTTTAGGGCAAAATGGAACAGGATGCGTACAATCTTTTGGGGAGAGCTGAATGTGATCATTGAATTGAGTTAAACATCATCTGATCTTACTGAGAAGGCCATCAAGATGATTATCAGTTATACATGTGAAGACATGTAAAACATATTTTCATATTAGCCATATCACAACATGAAGCAAAAAAAATAAAGCTAGAAAATTATGTTTCAATTTGTACTAAAAATTCATCGATTCTCTCTCTAGAGGTTGATGGCATTTTTTTTTTTGTCATGAGTTCTTTGGAATTGGCTTGAATCATTGTATTGATCAGAGTAGCCAGGTCTTTCACAGCTGGATCATCATTACAACATTGCTGTTTCTATGCACAATGACTTCCCAGTTCTTCTCACTTCACTTTGCATCAGTCCATATAGGTCTTGCCCTACTTTTCTGAATGTCTCCTCATCATTTCTTATAGCACAATAGTACTCTATCACAAGCATGGGCCACAACTTTGTTCAGCCATTCCCCAGTTGATGTGAATCCCCTCAATTTCCAATTCTTTGCTACCACAAAAGGAGCTGCTATCAATATTTTTGTACATAGAGGTCCTTTTCTTTTTTTTGTTCTCTTTGGGGGTACATATCTTGTAGTGGTATTGCTGGGTGAAAGGTGTATGTGAAATTTTAGAGTCCTTTGGATGTGGTTCCAAATTATTCTTCAGAATGATTGGACCAGTTCATAACTCCACCAACAGTGCATTAGTGTACCTATTTTCCTTTATCTCCTCTAGCATTTGTCATTTCTTATAGGTATGAGGTGGTAACTAAGAATTGTTTTAATTTTCACTTTTCTAATCATTAGGAATTTTAGAGCATTTTTTCATATGACTATAGATAGCTTTGATTTCTTCTTCTGAAAATCACTTGTTCATATCTATTAACCATTTATCAATTGGGGAATGGCACTTGTTTTTGTAAATTTAACTTAGTTCTCTCTCTATTTGAGAAATGAGGCCTTTATCATAGAAACTTGCTGTAAATTTTTTTTTTGATATTGCTTCATTGTCTGTGGTACTCTCTTTTAATTAGGCCTATTTTTGCTTTTGTTTTATCTAAGCTAATGGTCATTATCCCTGCCCTTTTAACTTCAGCTGAAGCATAAGGAATTCTGTCCCAGCTCTTTATTTTAACTGTGTGTGTCTTTGTGTTTCAAGTATGTCTCACATACACAATATGTTGTTGGATTCTGGTTGATTCACTTTTCTATCTGTTTCCATTTTAAGGGTGAGTTCATTCCATTCACATTCACAGTTATAATTACTGTGTATTTCTCTCTACCCTATTTCTTCTATTTTTTCTTATCTCTCTCTCTTTTTATCCTATTGCTCCTCAAAAGTCTGTTTTGCTCCTGACCACTGCCTCCTTTAATCTGTTCTTTCTTTCCTTCCTCCCTCCCCCATATCTTTTATTTTATCCTCTTCTCTTCCTATTTCTCTATTGGGTAAGATTGAATTCTATACCCAAATGAGTGTGTGTGTGTGTGTGTGTGTGTGTGTGTGTGTGTGTATGTATTCTTCCCTCTTCCCTGTATGCTTCTTTTATGTGAAAATTTTTTTTCTCATTTTACTTCTCTCTTCCTCCTCTTCTCGTATTTCTCTTTCTTGACCCTTCATTTGTTTTAGATCATCCCAATATAATTGACTCACACTCATAGCCTTTGTCTATGTAGACTCCTTCTAACTGCCCTAATAATGATAAAGTTCTTAGGAGTCATGTGTATCATCTTCCCATATAGGAATGTAAACAGTTTGACTCCACTGAGTCCCTTACAATTACTCTTTCATGTTTACCTCTTTATGCTTCTCTTGAGTTGCATGTTTGAATGTTAAATTTTCTATTTAGCTCTGATCTTTTTTTTATCAGAAATACTTAGAAGTTCTCGATTTCATTAAAAATCCATCTCCCCCCCCCCTTCCCCACTGAAGGATTATACTCAGTTTTTCTGGGTAGGTTATTCTTGGCTGTAATCCAATTCTTTCTGAAATATCATATTCTAAGCCCTCCAATCCTTTAATGTAGAAGCTGTTAAATCTTGGGTGATCCTCACTGTGGCTCCATGATGTTTGAATTCTTTCTCCCTGGCTTCTTGCAATACTTTCTCCTTGACCTGGAAGTTCTATAATTTGGCTATTATATTCCTGGGAGTTTTCATTTTGAGACCTCTTTTGGGAAGTGATCAGTGGATTCTTTCAATTTCTATTTTATCCTCTAGATCTAAGATATCAGGGCAGTTTTCCTTGACAGTTTCTTGAAATATGATGTCTGGGCTCTTTTTTTCATCATGGCTTTCAGATAGCCCAATAATTTTTCATTTATCTCTCCTTGATCCACTTTCCAGGTCAGCTGTTTTCCCAGTAGGATATCCTTTGACTTTGCTTGATTGTTTCTTTTGGTTTCATGGAGTCATTAGCTTTCACTTGACAAATTCTAATTTTTAAGGAATTATTTTCTTTGGCGAACTTTTGAAACTCTTTTTCCATTTGGTTTATTCTGCTATTTAAGGAGTTTTTGTCTTCAGTGAATTTTTGTGCTCCTCTTACCATTAGACCAATTCTGTTTTTTAAGGTGTTATTTTCTTCTGTATTTCTTTTGTGCTTCTTTTACCATGATGTTAATTCTCTTTTCATAATTTTCTTACATCAATCTCATTTCTTTTCTTAATTTTTCCTCTACCACTCTTATCTCTTTCTTTAACTCTTGTAGGAATTCTTGCTGGCCTTGGGTACAATTAGCATTTTTCTTTGAGGCTTTTCTTGTAGTCGTTTTCACATTGTTGTCTTCTAAGTTTATTTCTTGTTCTTCCCTGCCACCACAGAAGCCTTTTATGGTGATATTCTTTTTTTATTGTTTGCTTATTTCCCCAGACTATTTCTTGACTTTGAACTTAATGTTAGAGTTGGGCTCTACTCACCTGGGGTTGGGGAGGCAGGTCCCAAGCTTCATTTTTCTTTGCGCTGTTGTTTTCAGAGCTATTATTGGGGGTTTCAGTGTTTCTAAGGTGGTGCGATCCGAGGAAAGGTATGGTTACTGCTCTCCTAGTTTCTGCTCTGGAAGGCACTCCTGCTCCCTTGTAGCTGCAATAACTGGTGCAACTCTTGGCCCTGGAAATGTGCCCAGGGCCCCTGCTCCCTTGTGACCAATCACAAATACTCCTTTACACCCTGGAACTGTGATCCAGACCTACTTATGGGAAATAGAATTTTTGCCACCCAGTGCCAGCAAAGGGCTGCATAATCTCTTTCTGACCAGTTGTCTAAGACTTGTACCATCTATGGGCTGAGAGTTCCCAAAGCTGCTGTTGCTGCTGCTGTCCTGTCTGCCTCCAAGGCCCACCACTGGTGCTCCTGCTGTGCTCTGGGCCTGTACCCACCCTGGTATAGCAGACCTCTCCTATAGACCTCCTAAGTTGTCTTAGGCTGGATCGATGTTTCTCCCTTAACTTTTGTTGTCTCTGCTGCTCTAAAATTTGATTTGAGGCATTATTTTAAATTTATTTGCAGGGGAATCTTAGGAAAGTTCAGCTGGGTACTGGCCTGTATGTACTCCACCATCTTGGCTCCAAAACCAGAAGCGTTTTCAAATGAGGTTTTCTGGTTCCAAATCTAAAACTCTTTTCAAAACTCATACCACTGTGAGTACAAGAAGGTGGATAGGAAGAAAGGGAGACAAAAAGGGAAATTTATCCCAACAGAAAAAGGAATCCATAGGAAGCAATGAGAAAGTGCAGAGAGGACAGGTCAGAGTAAGAGTGGGATGGTATCTTTTCAAATGGAGACAGAAGAAATACTGGAGTATGTAAGAAACAGGAATGATGGAGACATTGGGGTAGGAGGCAGAATAGCTTTCTTTTACAACAGGATAGCCTCCTTTTACAACACACATTGTAAAAGAGGGATATCTGTCTAATTGATCCAGCTACCATGGCAGTTTACATAATGGTGCCAGCAAGTAGGTGTTTAGGCCCGGTCTGAATGCTAGCTCATAGGTGTTTGCTAACTAGGCAAAATTTTTTTTCCTAAATTAGGAAAACCTGGCCTTCCAGATGGATGATCGCAACTTAGGGTCTACAGGCAAAGGGCAGGTGCCTTGGTATGGAGGAAGGTGGCATTGGTGGTGAAAAGAACATTGGGTTTAGAATCAGAGGACCTGAGTTCACATCCTGATTCTTCCACTTAATGACTGTGCCATTGGCTGGGTCCTTTAACCTGGGGAGATACAGTTATCTCACTTGTACAATGAAAGATGTAGACAAGATCATCTCTATGGATTGGATAGAATGTAGGGACTATTTCATTCTTTTTATTTGTATGCTGAGCCCCTAGTGCAGAGTCTGGCACATAGTAGGTGAACAATGATTGATTGACTGATTACAAGGTCCCTCCTGTGATCCTCTGAGAGAGAAATGGGGTGAGAAGAAACTGAGTTAAACTGGCTTTGATTGTCCACAACCCCGTAGATACTCAAAGGTAGCACTGTTTCCTTTCCATTTCTCTTCCTTTTCTCCCTAATCTAAACAATCCTAGTCATGTTGATTATCCTGTAGAATGGTAACCAGCCACTTCATAATTCTGGCTGCCCTTTATCCTGTCACTGCCTTTCTTAAAATGTGATGTTAAGAGCTAAAATGCCCCAAGTCTTCTCTAGTCTACCTTTCTCCCCAGGGACATTATGGAGAGAAGGAAATGGGAACTTTTCTAGGAAGTGGGAACTTGTATTTCCAGGCTGTTCTACTTAGCTGTGTGAGCTATTGAGAGAGACATTTTTCCTGCAACCAAGGGGTAGGGACCCTCCTAGGACTGGGAAAAACTACATTTTGCTTTCTATGCTATAATTAGCTACAAAATGACATCATCAAATTTCAATCTTATTGTGAAAAATATATTCAGCTTTCTTATGTGGGAGACTCTGAGTTAGGGGATCTGGGTTCTAGTTCTGACTCCTTCACTGCTTTGCTGTGTGACCTTGGGCAAGTCAAATCTAATTCTGTGAACTTTGGCTTCCTCATCTATAAAATGGCGGCGATAGTTACTGCCCTGCCAATCCACTATGTTGATTTGAGGATCAGGTGAGACAACGAATAGGAAAACACTTTGAAGAATAGTAAATGCTGTATCACCGTGAGGGATTCTTAAAGCCTTGATGGTGTTGGTGGCTGGTTTAGAGGTGGGGGTGGGCAGAGAGTTCGGCAGTCACACTCTGTCTCCTTTGCTGAGGGCTCTGCTGACCTTGACTTCCATTACCCACATGGCCGTCTCTCTTGGGCAGCATAACTCATTTTGCGGTCCATTATCTCGCAGCCGAACCCCCAGCAGAGGCGTCAATGCTGAGCTGTGGTGGAAGAGAGAGGGCTGCATCAAAGGACCCTGTAGACAACTGGGGCTCAGGCCTTGAGCAGGCCTGGAAAACACCCAGCTCCAAATGGAAGGGATGGAGGCCAGGAACACCGCAAGTTCCTGTGAGCTAGAGGATGCAGGCTAGTCTCTGGATCAATCTGGAGAAGGGGCAGATGAAGTAGAGGGATGGTGAGGTGGGAGCGGGGGTGGAGTGTATACCTCTCCTTCCTCATCCCCAATCTCATGGGCAGCACGTCTTCTCCTTTGTCACCTATATGCTTCTCTACAAAGGTGTAGAATTTTCACTTTTTAGTGACAGAATTTCCAGTTTTCTATCCCTATTTCTCTGTACCATCACCTCCCCCTAATCCCTGTGTGTGTGTGTTGATGGGAAAACTGTGATACCAAATGACACATAGGTACCTGATGATTTAGCCATCAGCCAGAAGTTGTTCTATGCTTGAGGGACGTTGGGTTTGGGGCTTGGGAGAAGTGCTATGGGCCCTGTTGGATCAGACCATGGGCAAGTCATATCATCTTCCTGCTTCCCTGCTTCCTTATCTGGTAAATGAGGGTACTCAACAGCTTCTTAGGTCCCTTCTAGCTCTAAATCTAGGAGCCTGAGATGCTAGGTGTAGGGGGAGGGTACAGAAGGTCATCCAATATTCTCTAATCTCCCCAAACATCCAGTCTCTACGTTACATTGAATAGTCACCATTTTCCTTATAAAACCCCCTATAAGCTGAAAGTATAAATTTCCAAGAGAAGAATAGAGTTTATAATGCATAGAGCTCAAAAGCTATCAGTCCCAAAGCTACCTTTTTAATTTTAGGTCAGATCCAGGGCAAAGTGACCCCTACCACTGGTGTCTGGGCTCTGAGTAAGTTCCATAGCAATAATAGGATCCCACCAGTGGTTTCCTTCAAAAGCCTCTTCTGTCTGTGTGAAGCCTGGCTGGTCCCCACTTGGTCCCTTCCTCAGGGTGGCCTGGTAGAAAGAGGCCTGCACTTAGAGGCAGAAAAAAAAATGCATTTACATTGTACCTTAGACTTGTTGTGTGACCCTAGGCAAGTCATCAGCTTCTTCAACTGT
The DNA here is from genome assembly GCA_028646595.1 of Phalanger gymnotis. Classification (NCBI taxonomy): domain Eukaryota; kingdom Metazoa; phylum Chordata; class Mammalia; order Diprotodontia; family Phalangeridae; genus Phalanger; species Phalanger gymnotis. The sequence goes on from CM053624.1 coordinate 329,205,822, forward strand.
GAAACGGTGATAATAACCCTAACAATGCCTTCCTCACAGGGTTGTTATAAGGACCAAATGAAGGGAAAAGTGTTAAAGCTTTTCAACATAAAGCATTATGTGAATGTGAGCTATTATATTTTTATGTTATTATTAGGAGGCCAGCTGAAGTCCCATCTCATCCATTAAGCCTTCCTTAACCTCTCCACTCTGATAGTGACCTTCAACAACCTCTAAACTTAGACCCTCCAAACCTTAGAGACTCTCCTACTTAAAATACCCAACATCCCTTGCTCGGTCCCCTTCTCAGCTACACTTAGGTGCATGGTGTTTGTTGGGGGGTAATTGACTATTCAAATTAATTATTTACAGACTGCTTCTTTTACCAGATCAAATCTGAGGGTCATGAATTCAAAGCAATGACATCTAATGAAATAGAATGGCCAGGCAAAACCTGGGGATTGAAGCGGGCACTGAAAATTCTCGTACCCATTCCTAAATGACTTCTTCTTCCACATGGGTACCCTATTTGTTGTTCAGTCATTTCAGCCATGCCCAGCTCTTCGTGAATTGGGTTTTCTTGGCAAAGATACTGGAGTGGTTTGCCATTTCCTTTTCCAGTTCATTTTACAGATGAGGAAACTGAGGCAAACAGGATTAAGCGACTCACCCAGGATCACACAGCTAGTAAGTATCTGAGGCTAGATTTGAGAAGCTGAGTCTTCCTGACTCTGGGACCAACACTCTATCCACTTTGCCACCTAACTGTCCCTTGGGTACTTTGGGGAATGCTTATTTCGACTTTCAATTGGCCTCTTTTTCTCCAATATATCAAGAGGGGTCACTCATGGAAAGTGGCTTGTAACTCCAGGATTATAGATAAGAAGAAGGTAACTATGTCCCACCCCCTTTCCTTTTACTACTACTACTACTACTACTACTACTACTACTACTACTACTACTACTACTACTACAAACAAGGATTAAGGGACTTGCCTAAGATCACACAGGTAGGTAGTAGGTGGTAGCAGAGTTAGGATTTGAACCCAGGTCCTCTGACTCAAAATTCAGCACTCTTCAGGGAACTCTAGGCTTCTCTTTCCAGGATTCAGAAAGACAATCTCTAAGAAGACAGCTCTTCAGAGTCCTGCTTCCTGTAATGGGAATCAGATGAGATGCAGAAACTCCCAACACAGCTTCCCCACCTCTTCCCATCTGGGCTTCTCCAACTCTGCCTTTCCTCCTTTGTGAGACCTCCTTTCTGGCCCCTTACATGCTCCTTGGACATCTACCTAATCACAACAACATATCTTGTATTGCTCCCTAATTACATCATGTATATGAAATACCATCTCCCTAATTAGACTCTGACCTCTCTGGGGGGAGGGATCACCTCTTCCCCTCCTCTGCTTTTCTCATGGAGCCTGTCTCTAATATGGCCAGGCACAGCAAGACCTGGTTGATTCAAAGCTTAGTAAACATATATTCCTCAACTTGAATTGTAGAGACAGTAAAAGATGAACCCTTCCAGTGACATGTGTGTGTGTGTGTGTGTGTGTGTGTGTGTGTGTGTGTGTGTAGGAAAGTAATGAAACTTCCCCTCTCAGGAGCTGACCTGTGCTTTCCCTCTACAGGCTAGAAAGCGAATAAACAAACCATTTGAGTCTATTTCTGTCACACATACACAGTTCTTGTGTTCAGGCATCATATCACAGCCAAAACGATTACATGCACCTTCCCCATTTTTATCAGAGTAGAAGGAATACTAGAGACCATCGAGCCCAACCATTTTATAGAGGACACTGAAATTAAGAGGTAAAGGGACCTCTCCCAAGGTCACAAAGATAGCCAAAGGCAAGGCTGGGACATAGCATCCTGGGCTCTTGATTTTTAAGTTTGGAGCTTTTCCCCCTTCTATCCTGGGCTGCTTCAAGTCATCATAGGCCCCTATGAGCAGTTCTGGAGCAGATTTGTACTCGTGGGTGTGCCCACATGGCACTCTCTGTTCTTGTCTGGTACCGGACAAAGAAAGGGCTAGGATGCTGGATGGTTCAGTTCCCGCTTTGGAGCAAACACTGCCAACCCAGGTCAAAGAGCCGACGTGCTTGAGGTAAATTAACTTCACCTCCCCCCATCTCCTAGAGGTTTCCCCTCTGTCTCCCTAACCTGCAGGACCTGGATTTCATCCCAGAGAGAAAGTATCAAAAGGATAGTGACCAGGATAGGAAGGGGCCTTGAAACTGTACCATAAGCTTCAGTCAAACTGACCCTTTTGTGGTTCCCTATACATGGTATTCCATCTCCATCTTCCGTGACTTTGTTCAGGCTGTTACCTACGCCTGAAATGCCCTCCCTCGTCATCTCTGCTTCTTGGAAGCTTTTGCTCCTTTTAAATCTTAGCCCAAATGCCAACTACTTCCAAAAGTCACATTCTCAGTTGTTTAGCGACCCTAGTTCATCATTTTACATTTATTTTGTATATAACCTGTGTTTATTTGTGTGTGAATGTTAAGTCTTTAAAGGCAGGACCTGCCTCACTTGTATGTATGTATCCCCAGGGCCCAGAAAATGCAAGGAGCTCAATAAATGCTTGTTTATGGATTGATTGACTGGTTGAAGGAGTCATTTAGCTTGTAGAAAAGACTTTTGCAGGCGGCAATGTGATTATTCTTTAAGTATTTGAAAGGCAAGATGTGTAGTGGGTAGGACATCATGCTTGGGAGTTCAAATTCTGCTTTAGACATGTACTAGCTATGTGGTCCTGAGAACGATGGCTGATCCTCAGTTTCCTCACTTGTAAAATGAGGAAGCTGAATGAGACAGGCTCTGGAAGTATCTTCCAGCCTTTGATCTATGATGTCCCTAGGATTCAAGTCAGCCCAAGGTCCACATGTATGACTGATTTGCCAATATGTCCTGTTTACTCCTTGTCCTCCCCAAGTGTTCATTAATCCTTTATCTGAGGGGCAATTTAATTCTCTTCACTGCCAATGGTGACATTCCTGGGCCCTTAGAGAAGGAGTGCTTGTGGGGATTGAGGGTTGGAGAGAATTTCCTTGTGGGAGCTAATGGGCATCTGCTCCCCACCCTTCCCCACCATACTTCCTTCAGTCTCTCCTAGAGAGGCCAGACTCACTGAGAGGTGCACCTTACCCTCCCCCCTTCCCACGCCAAGTGAGACAGCAGCATGTTTGAGTGGTGATTTTCCAGATGAGGCTTCTGGGGCCTTGTTCTTTAGTCGTCCTTTGAATCCTCTTAAGGAAAGCAGATACCCCCAAACAATGGAATTAAAGCCCGGCCTTTGGGCCCAGGACCTCATTGACAGAGCTGTCTAGCTGCTTAGCATAGGCGGGCCTGGAAGGCGTCCTCAGGAGAATAGATTCCAAAGAGGCAATAATTTTCCGATTGTAGGCCACAATGCGGTGATAAAGTTCCCTGTCACATTTTTCTTCCCAGTTACTGAAACCCCCATTCAAGCAGACTGTCACAGCCGTCTTCAGGCCAAACAAGCTCCCTTCCGGCCTTCTTTGCATTAAAATGTGATAAAAAAAAACTCAAAGGTGACCTTCAGCCCAGCTGGGCAGAAAACGGGATTAGGTCAAAGTGACAGAGTTTGTTAAGGCCTGTCACAAGGGGAGCTGGGCATGTGTCTATGGTGCTAATGTGGGAGAAGGACCCCTCCCAGGACCGGCCATTTGTAATCTGTTCTCCTCCCCTCTTCCCCAAAGAAGACAAAAACCCCCCATTGCTTTCAGCCTGCCCACCCCACCCCCCTGTTCCTAGAGGCCCAGGCCATAATGCTGACCCTCCCTCAGAGAAAACTCTGGAGCAGCTCAGGGTTAACACAGTCTGTGCTGTTTGTCCTTTCATTGGGACCAGAACCTTGAGGCTTCTGTTGGTGGGCGGGCAGCTACAGGGTGGAGGGAGAAGAAATCAGAATCCTGGGAGACAGGATTTCGAAAGGAGGGAGAGACTTGGTGGGGAGGGATGAGTAAAAGTGGATCTAGGGATAATGGAAATTGAGAAAGTGTCGGGGGACACTTTCTTGTGACTTCTCCATTTTTGTCTTTGGATCACCAGCCTAACGCAGTGCCTTATAGTAGGCACAGTACTTGTTGACTTGAATTGGATGGGTTTGAATCAAGTCATCACCTGGGAGGTGGGGGAGTGGGGGGTGGGGCTTTTAATCCACCCACTCATCCCCTGGTTTACAGATCTGGGGCCTGATCTGGGTAGGAGCCATGGCACCCTTTGCATGCCACCTGCTGGCAATATTTTGTATCTAGCCCCAGAGGAAGGTACCCGGGACCATTACACCCTCTTCCGTTCTTGATTCCGCATTGAAGCATACATGTTGGTGCGTGGGTAAATGGGTAGGGGCTCAGCGTCCTCAGACAGGAAGGGTCTCCAGAGGTCATTTCATCTACTCCCTTATCTCTGGGCAGCACATTCAGTCACCCCAGACAGGTGATGGCTTTCCATAATTGAGGACAGAGACACTGCAGTTTTCTTTTCTAAGTGATTACAGGAAATAACAACTCACCACCACCAGGAAGAGTCTTTTGGGAGTCCAATTTAATTATCTCATGCAGCAATTCCAGTCCACGTCCTGAGGTGAGAGAAGACAGCTAGAAAACCCCTTCCTTAATAAATAAAACTGGCACTCCATATGAAAGTATATGGTGCTCTCTCTTGAGACGATCATAGCTTTGGAAACTCACTTTGGAAGCAACCTTAGATGAGAGATCTAAAGGAGAGGGGGCAAAAACAGCTGGTCTGCTGCTAACTCAGAAAGTGCAAATAGAACTAATATCCTCATGAAATCTATTTCCACTGCAATTTACTAGTTATATAAAAATCATTTAACTTCTCAGGGCCTCAGTTTCTTAATTTGCAAAATGGAGATACTGATGCTTGGATTATAAACCTCATTGGGCTATTACAAGGATCATATCATATAAAAATATATATATGTATATACAATATACACATATATACACACATATATTTAGATATATACATATCTATATGTGTGTATGTATATGTACATATATACACACATTATATATACATATATATATACATACTTTGCAAAACTTAAGAGTCCTATTTTAATGTCAATGATGATGATGTTTGCAAAAAAAGGCAAGATGGTGCAGTGAATGGTTGGTCTTGGAGCTAGGAAGGCCTGGCTTGAAGTTCTGCTCTGACATAGACTGGCTACATGACCCTAGGCAAGTCCCCTTTACCAACCTCTCAGTACTCTAGTAGGCAATTCGCCAAGACTATAAATTGCAGAAAAGGTATTGACCTGCATTGGTAGGGGGAGCTTCCTCACACCAATTAAATTGTAGGTCTTCTATCTCTTATCCCTTATCTCATTTCTGCCAAATCTCTTTGCTGCAGTGCTTTTAAGAAAATATAATCTGGTCTGCTTGCTTGGCTGTACTTGAGTAGAGGTTTCCTTTAAACCCTACCTCTTCTTATGACATACAATGTAGATAAGTTAGAAGGGAGTGATGATTATTATTATTATTTTGGTGAGACAATTGAGGTTAAGTAACTTGCCCAAGGTCACATAGCTGGTAAGTGTCAAGTGTCAGAGGCTGGATTTGAACTCAGGTCCTCCTGACTCCAGGGCTGGTGCACTGGGCCACCTAGCTGCTCTGGTTATTTGAGTTCCTTTAATTAGGAGACTCTCCAGTGAATATAAGTGGGTATATCTTCCCCCCGGGGAGAAGACAGGAAAACTTAAGTGTAGAGTGGCCCTAACTAGTAAGCAGTCTCAGAAATGATCATTTAAGTTGAGATAGGGGTAGATGGAGTTGGATTTGATTCACAAAACTCTGATTCCATTTTTCATGACCATAGCTAGCCATGTCATGAAATGAGGCTCACCTATTTTGCGCACTTCCACCCCAACCTTTGGTAGGCCGCATCAGTTGTTGGTTGGTTGTTGTTCGGTGTTCTTGAAGAGGACTAAAATGACATCACTATGTTGGAGTCAAGGTACAGTATGTCCTACTGTGGCTGATCAGACCAATGTGAGCTTGGAAGGCTCTACCATAGGTTAGGGCATTTGGAGTGGAACTGTATCATCAACGATCTGGTAGACTGCATCAGTCAGTGAGACCCAATGAGACACCAGGTCATAAAATGTTAGAGTGGGAAGCGATGTTAAAAGTTCAACAGGTCAAGTCCATATAAGACATCTAATCAAAGTCACACAGGCAGCACATATCAGAACCAATATTCGAACCCAGGGTCTCTGACTTTAAGGGCAAAGCTCTTTCAGAAAAACAATGATCATGGATCCTTTTGTGGGTTGTCTCTTCCCACTAGACTATTGTTGTGTTTGTCCTTCATTCTCACAGGGACTGTCTTTTTATTAATTCTATCCTCAGTGCCATCTCCATCACAGTGCCTGGCACATAGTTGTTACAGTTCAGTCATTTCAGTCCTGTCTGACTTTTCCTGACCGCATTTGGGACTTTCTTGGCAAAGATACTGGAGTGGTTTGTCATTTCCTTCTCTAGTTCATTTTATAGATGAGGAACTGAGGCAAACAGGGTTAAGTGACTTGCCCAGGGTCACATAGCTAGTTCTGAACTCTGCAAGATGAGGCTTTCTGGCTCAAGGCCCCGCCCTCTATCCACTGAGCCACCTAGCTACTCTCTGCTACAGAGTGGGTACTTAATAAATGTTTATTGGATTATCGAGTTGGATTGGATCCATTGCAATGGAGGAAAGAGAGAATGTCAATTTCCCACTCTACTCCCACCCACATACCTGGGACCTCACCTTTCCCAGGAACTTGATCTCATGTCAAAGAATAAAGCATTTCAGAGTCATTCTATAAACTTTCATAAACTTTCTTATGGCAAGTAGAACTTAGTGAAGCTTCAGACAGGGCTATGTTGTGGCAAGAATATTAAACTAGAAATAAAAAAGACTTTACTTCTTGCCCTAGTCCTGCTTCTGATTGGTTGTATCATCTTAGGCCAATTATTTCCTCTCCCTTGACTTCTTCATCTGCAAAATGCATGGGTTGGACCAAATGGTCTCTAACATCCCTTAGAGGTCCAAAGTTGCTATGTTACCTCGGGCAAATCATTCATCTCTTCAGAATCCTGTTCCCTATCTGTAAATTGGAGATTAGAATACTTACCCTATATATAATATACCCTATATATAATATATGTAATATAATATAAAATCGATCATAAGTACTTACACCTTGTAGTATTATTGCAATGAATGCTTTGTAAACTATAAAGTGCCGTATGAATCTGAATTGTTAAATTGTTAAAATCTTATAAGTCTGGATTCTATAAGCATACTGCTTTGGGTGGAGTATTGCTCTGGCATTCCCCAGACCTCAATCCTGGTCTAAGGGATTTTTCATGCTGAAGACTAAAAGGTAGGGGTAGACATATAAATATGCCAGTTGTTAGCAGAAGATAATATGTCTAGACTACTTTAAAGTCTACAAAGCACTTTACATATATTGATTTATTTGACAGCACTGTGAAGTAGATACTTTATGTCCCCACTTTATAGATGAGGAAACTGAGGCAAACAGGGTTAAGTGACTTGCTTAGGATCACACAGCTAATAAGTGTCTGAGGCCAGATTTGAATCCAGATCTTTCTGACTCCAGGCCTGGCACTTTATCCAGAGGGCCACCTAGCCATCCCTTTTGCTAGTGGTGCAAAAGGCCGTAGGGGTGAAGTGAGGAAGTGGGGGGCATGGAACCCTTGACTTGAGTCAACTTCCTGTACACTGCCTTCCAAGGCATCATCAGCATTCAGGAACAATTCTTTGGGACAGTCAAATTTTAGAGCCTTCCTATTCCCTGGGCCCCCCAAAATGGGAAAGCCTTAGGTCTCATTCCTTGGGCTAGGGACCTTTCTCATTTTCTCCCAAACTCTTAGTTCAGAGGTTCTTGACATTTTTTATATCATGGACCCTTTTGTCAGTATATAGAAGCTTGGAATCTGTGGCCTACATCCATGATGGAAGGAAATGCTAAATTTTAGTTCGAAGTTAATAAAAATAAAGATACAATTTTTTTCCCCTTCCAAGGTCATAGTCTTAAGTGCCCTTGCCTTAGACAGACCCATTTCAAGTTCTGTCCTGTAGGACTGATTCTGAAACTGCTGTCTCCAACTCCCTTCCTGGGTTTTTATCTTTGCTACCTCTGAGGCAACCTTCCCTTTGTCTGAGAATCCCAGTGGCAGGCATGAGAGGGTTGAATGGTTTTTTACTAATGATGACTCATAAGGATAATAATGATAGCTTATTTATAAAAGTATTTATAAATATAAATAAATCCAAATATAAAAAAATATACAGTATTTATAAAATACTTTACACAGTGCTTTCACATGAGTCATCCCATTTGGTACTCATAACAAGCTCTGTTATTATCCCCATTCTACTGATGAGAATACTGAGGACCAGAGGAATGAAAGGACTTACCCAAGGTCTCTTGATTAGTAAGTATTAGAACCGAGACCAGGAATCCATCTCTTCCAACACTCATTCCAGGAATCTTCCAAAGCTTCTTCCTGCAATTCCACATATCTGGGGGTCATGTCGGATAAAGACTAGTTGTCATCTGTGTCAGATTAAGACATCTTACCTGTTTCTAGTAGCGAGTGTTTGTCCTCTCTTCTTTCTTCAAATTATTGAGTATTTGTTTCTCTTTCTTACATGTTATATCTTCCAGAAGAATGTAAACTCTTGTAGTGCAATGCAAGTTGGCACTTTCTCTAGGAGGCAGCTAGGTGGCACTGCAGTGGATAGAGGGCTGGGCCTGAAGTCAGAAAGTCTCATCTTCCTGAGTTCGAATCCAGTGTCAGACGCTTACTAGCTCTATGACTCTGGCCCAATCTCTTAGCCCTGTTTGACTCAGCTGTCTCATCTGTGAAATGAGTTGGCTGAGGCAATGGCAAACCGCTGCAATAGCTTTGCCAAAAAAATCCCAAATGGGGTCACAAAGAGTCAAAGACGACTAAACAACTGAGCAGCAAAAAGAACGACCACTACCACCTTCTCTACAACCTATCATTTTAAAGAGCTGCCTAGAGCACTGAAAGGTTGAAGGGCTTGGCCGTGGTCACAGAGCAAATATATGTCAGCAGTGGGTCTTGAACCTAGGACCTTGTGGCTTCAATGGTGGTTCTTGATATACATTATGCTATGTCTCACTTTACATGTAGTAGGCACTTAATAAATACTTGTTAAATTGAATTGAATTGAGTTTACCCTAAACTTGAACAAAGATACAAATCTTCAAGGGCTGGTCTTTTCCCCACCCTATCCTATCCTCACCCTGCCTTCCTGTCCCACTTCTCTTCTCCTTGTTTCCCTTGAATATATATCTAGTATCCTTTCTCCTTTCCTCAGCCTCCACTCCACACCCCCACTGGAGTCTGGAATAAAGTGTCAAGTCTAGTCATATAGAGAGGCATTAATAGCATAGCACCATCTTATCCTAAAGCTACATCCCTGTTCTGAGTCCAAGGAATGAGAAAAATGATACCCAAAGAGACATTGGTTTTGAAGCCACACATCAGATCAAATGGCATTAAAGATGCCATAACCACAGTTTAGTTAATTACCCTATAATTTGTATGCAGTTGCAGGTAGTTACAGAAAATTGCAATTAAATCTGCAAACTATATAATTACATGTTTTTATGAATTAGGTCCCAAAATATTAATGTCAAATTTGTAATGGCTGCTCCTCCCCCTCCCCTGTCCCATGCATTGTGCTCTCCTGAGTTGTTCTATGAGCAGTAGCTGTTGGGACTGAGGCATCATTAAAAGGAACCACCCTTAGCTCCCTGGTGGGACCTTCTGAGCTTCAGGTAGAGATCATGAGACCTTTGGGATCCAAGAAGCTCCTCAGGCCTACCTGGTTAGCTAAAATCCTGGAAAGAACACTACTACCTCAGGATCTTGAGATGCCAGTCCAAATCCTGGAGGGACTCACAGAGAACATTGTCTTGCATGCTTTTATCCCAGCCTGATACTCTTTCTCCTCTTGTCTGAGAACCTGCCCTTTATCTATCCTTAATGGCTCAGCCGAGTCTGTCTGTTCGTTTGTCTGTCTGTCTTTCTGTCTGTTTATCTATCTATCTATCTATGATATATCTATCTATCTATCCATCCATCCATCCATCCATCCATCCATCCATCTATCTATCTATCCCTCCTTCCATCTCTCTCTCTCTCTCTCTCTGTCTATCTATCTATCTATCTATCTATCTATCTATCTATCTATCTATCTATCTATCTATCTTTGTATGACCTTAGACAAATTGCTTCCTCTTCTCTGGGCCTCAATTTCTTTAGCTGCAAAATTCTGGGGTTTGGACAATGTGACCTCTGAGTTTCTTCCTAGTTCTCCATCTTACAAACTTGTATTTGACTTTCGCTTTCTGATTGTTTGATATATCAGCTCCCTAACCTGACTGTGAACTCCTCCAGGGCTGAGATTGTTTACTTCTTTCCCCGTCTCCCTCCTCATTCTACTGCCCAAACCAGAGCACCCAGTAGGCATTCCATATAGACCAGCTGAACAGAATTGAATGGAATTTCTTGGAGCCATAATAGCCTAACCAAGCATTTATATGGCATTTTAAGGTTTACAAAGAGTTTGCATAGATTATCTAGTTTGATTATCATAACAACACTATGAGCTAGATGCTATTATTGTCCCCATTTTGCAGGTGAGGAAGCTGAGGGTTAGGGAGGCAAAATACCTTGTCTAAGTTCCTACAACTGATAAGTGTTTGAGGTAGAATTTGAACTCACGTCTTCCTGCAGTCAAGTCCGGGGCTCTATCCATTACACCAGGCTGCTTCTCTCTGCACTCCTAGAATGGAGGAGCTTCAAACAGTTGGATGCTTTGTGGGGTGAACAGAAGGAGAGTCAACTAGAATAACTGCTGAAAACCTGGAAGAGCCAGTTCGAACCCTAAGGCTGTGAGTACAAAGTGTCTTTGCTCTAGAATGATGTTTTGAGAGTAGGCCTGAGGGTTTCTAGAGGAGCAGAGATGCCTGAACACGGCCAGTTTTTAAGGCCCCGAGCCATAATAAAGGAATAAAGGTCTAGAAAAACTAAACCAGGAGCACACACTCAAAGTGGTAAGATCAAACTTGATTTTTTTCCTTTTTTTATTTGAAGAAATACCTTTCTCTTTTCTGTGCAAATGCACAGATAGGTAGGGTGAAATCCACTTTTTGTGCTGTCACAGGTGATGTTATATATGGCAAGGCCTGGCTCTAGCTCTAGTACTTTACCTGCTAAATTGGAAGTTTCCTTTGATCTTAATGCACAGAGCAGATGGGCCCCCTAGTTCCCCTCTGATTGGACATGGATAATGGAGTGGGAAGATGGCCCCATATCGTCGTGCCACACACACACCAAACCATCTCCCTGGGAGCTGGCATCCCACCCACAGCCACTGCCTTGACTTAGCCTTTCCACAGAGATTTCCCCCTTCGGTTCCCACTGCCCTGGGAGACCGTGAATGGGGGCATTGTGTCTTTCTCTCTGGCTTGTTGCTGCACGCCCTGGTCGACTGGCCCTGCATGTAGGCTAAGACAACACGGCTTCTTTCTCCTTCCCCCCTCCACCCTAAGGCAAATGCCTTTTCCATCTCCCAGAGACAAGGTGCCTGCCAGCTGAGGTCCTGTGGGAGTTTCCGTAGTCGCCAGCCCCCGCTAGCAGGCAAGTCTTTGAGGGACCAGGTTGGCCAAAGTATGAGGAGGAGAGGCAGACAGATCCTAGGCTCCCTTCTCCAATCCCCAAACAACCTTACCGAAGTTTGTAAAGAGCTCAGTGCTCTTTGATTTGAAGATGACACAGCATGGAATTAGTAGAAAAAGCAGTGGATTTGAACTCTCCATTCTTAGACTGGAGTTCTAGTTCTCAAACTAACTAGCCATTTTATTTCTCTGGGTTTCATATCTGTGAAGTTGGGGGAGGTGGGTTGGGTTCTATGACCTAAGGATCTTTCTAGCTCCGGAAATCTAGATATTCTCGGGATCCTCTGATACCACAATGTACTGGCTGGCATGACTGGTATAAAAAGTCTTTGGAGGTCACAGTCATAGAATTTACAGGTGGAAGGTACCTTAGAGGTCACTATTTTACAGAGAGGGAAACTGAAATTGAGGCCCGAAGAGAAGAGACTCGTGCAAGTGACTTAGATAATAAGGAGCAGAGTTGGGTCTCTGACCTAAAATCCCATGCCTTTTGTCTCCAACTAGGGTGATTCTCACACCGTAATCAGCATCAGCATTGTGGCGAGGGCTCTGGACATTAAGTTAGGAAGACCCGAATTAAAATCTTGCCTCTAACATTTGACAGCTTCATAAACTTCAGCAAAATGGAGGAAATAACACATAATACCTACCGAATGGGGTTCTTCTAAAAGCCAATTGCAATCATGTATGTGAATTGCTTTGCAAGCCCATATAAATGCCAGGTATGATTATCTTTGGACCTAGAATGGGAAAAAGAACAGAGGTCCCTTTCCCAGGGTGGGTTTCCCCTCATCACTGTGAAAGCAATATGTCACTATTAAAACAGCAATATTCCTCAAATCAGACTGAACTCTCATCTTCCACTTTTTTTGCCTGGAATTCTGGCCCCGATGGGGCTAACGATAGATATGAAAGAGGTCACAGTATCCTTAATGTCCCAATTTAGGAAAGTTCCTACACACTTAGATTGTCGAAATCCTTTTCTTTAAGCTATTTCTATTTCTAGTCTGTCCTACATTTCAGGATAGGAGAGTTCATCAATCCGTAGGATCAAAGATTTGGACCAAAAAGAAAACTCAATATGAATTAAGAATGTGACACAGAAGCCAAACCCAAACCCCTCCCACCTCTCCACCCAAAGTATCAATCTTAGTCTACCTTAACTGATGCATTTTGGGGGTATGTGGACAGATTTTAGAATAATCCAAATGATCACAGTGGATTAGAATTGGAAAGACACTAGAGGTCATCTAGTCCATTTCATAGGTGAGGAAGCTGACCCCCCAGGGAAGTTGTCACTTACTAAAGGGTACACAATGAAAAAGTAGTAGGGATAGGATTTGACTCTGGTTTCAGTGCTCCATGTCCACTGGACCATGCTGGATGTCCCTGCACATAAGGAAGTTCCCTCAGTGAATGCTCATCAGCGCCTGTTTTTGAGAATTGCTTGAGTTAAGTCAATCTGGTGCTTGTCCAGGATCACATAGCCAGGATATATCAGAGATTAGACTTGAACCCAGTTGTTCTTGACTCTAAAGCTGTCCCCTTATCCACAAGCATAGTGTCCAGAAAAAAGGGAGGCATAGCTGCCCTGGTCATATAGCACCTGCAGTGGTGGGTTATCTCCTGGAGTCTAGTTAATAGGAAAAACATGGACAAGCTGTAAAGCGGCCAGGGAAGAACAACCATGGTGGTGAGGAATGTGATGACCATTAAATGTGAGGATTCATTGAAAGAAGTGGGGATCTTTTTCTTAGAGAAAAGAAGATTCCATGGGGACAGGATAGCTATCTTTAAGTATCTGAGGGACGAAGTTAGAAGAAGGATTCTTTTTTGTGGGGAACTTGGAAAAACGGGGCAACTAGGTGGCACAGTGGATAGAATGCCAGGCCTGGAGTCAAGGAAATTCATCTTCCTGAGTTCAAATTTGGCCTCAGACACTTACTAGTTGTGTGATCCTGGGCCTGTTTGCCTCAGTTTCCCCATCTGTAAATAAACTGGAGAAGGAAATAGCAAACCACTTTAGTATCTTTGCCAAGAAAACCCCAAATGTGGCCATGAACAGTTGGATATAACTGAAAAATGACTGAAAAATGGCAATAGAAAAATGAATGGAAATCCCAGAGTGACTTCCTAACAATTAGAGCTCTCCAAAAATGGAATGGGCTGCTTTGGAAAGTAGTGGATTCCTCATCATCGGAGGTCCTTAACCAAAGGTTGAGTGACCACTTGTCACAAATTTGACAATAGACAGCAGCAGGACAACAACACCGCCCATAGAGGGACAGTGGCTCCCAATGACAGTGGCAGCCCAGTGGCAAAAGAATGAATACTGGCACAGGGCATTGGAGCCCACTGCTTAATGAAATTCAGAACTTATTGGCTTCTTCAAGTACAATATTCCACAATCATTGTATAATCCCTCCCGAGAAAAGACTTGGAGGACCAAGGGGTGGCATTTTTGGGAAGTAGCTTGCTTTCTGGCAATTAGGGAGGGATGAAACTGTCTCTCCAGTTCAAACAGAAGAGGGTAGTTCCTCAGAAACCTCTCATGGAACAAAGATTTTGTACTTCCCCATCCCTCTCCCACTATTGGGCCCTCGGGGAAGGAAAGGCCCTAGATCAGAGGTGCGAAACCTGCAGCCTCAAGGCCACATATGGCCTTTTAGGTCCTTGGGTTCGGCTTTTTGACCGAGTCCAAGTTTTACAGAACAAATCTTTTTATTAAGGGTATTTGTTCTGTGAAGTTTGGATTCAGTCAAAGTGCTGTATTTGAGGACCTAGAGGGCCACATGTGACTGCAGGCCACAGGTTCCCCACCCCCGTCCTAGGTATTGGGCTGGGAAACACTATGTACAGGGTAATTTTCCCTGACCTGAGATGAGGATCAGTGACTATGCAGAAATGGTTATCATACTCGCTATAGCCCTGATATTCCTGCTGCTGCTACTACTTAGGGTCACTACATTGAGATACCCACTGTGACCTGCAAAAAATTGATGTCACCCATCACATGATCCTTTAAAGCCAGGACTCAACCCTTCCAAAGAAGGAGAGGGGAATGAAGCCCAGGATTTCTGGCTTCTATTCTTCCACATTCAGTGACTCCTTCAGGGAGCTGTCATATTATTTGTTTTGTTTTGTTTTTTGCTATGCTTCTGTTTCTGTTTTTCTTTTCCTCCTTTAGTGCTGCCTGTATCAGGCTTCTCGAATACCGAAGGTCAGAATTGACTAATAACAGCCCTAAAATCATTTAAATAGTGGAAGATCCTCCAGAATAGGGTTGTAAAACACACAGCCTGATACAGCACTCTCAATGTAACCCAAGCCAGATTAAAATGTAATTGGGAAACAGATACCCATGAACTGGGCAATGGCTGAACCAGTTATGGTATATGATTGTGATGGAATACTCCCGTGCTGTAAAAAATGATAAGCTCAAAGATTTTAGAAAAACATGGAAAGACTAGCATGAAATAATGAAGAGTGAAATGAGCAGACCCAAGAGAATATCATATACAGTACAGCAATATTGTTTTAAGGACAACTTTGAATGAATAAATCATTTTGTCCATTATAAATACCCAAGATAATTATAAAGGACACGTAAAGAAAGACATTGTCTGCATCCAGAGAAAGAGCTGATAAATAGATGTATGGAATACTTTTATACACACAGACACACAGACACACACACACACACACACACACACACTTGTGTCTAACGGTAGTCATCTCTAGGGCAGGAGGAGGGGAGAAGAAATGTACATGATATTTTTGTTGCATATTTGAAAGGAATAGCAACTTCTGCATAGTAGATTTACAGTTTCATGTACAATTGTCTTTTTTATTTTACTATGTTATGGAAATGTTTGTTTTATTCCATAACTTAAAAATAGAATTAAAAAAGAAAAAAAACAAACTAAAAATACAAAAGAACATAGATAATGCTAACGTGTAGTTTTCTAAGTCAGTATGAAGCCTGCAAAGATCATTATGTATGGTTTAGTGGCTGTTTCTACCTGAGTTTGACATTATTGACCTAGGCTAATCAGGGCTGTACTGGTAAATGTTTAACAACTAACTTTCTGGAAAACAAAGTATTCACAGGACCCTTCTAAATTAAATCTGCTTTATTACTGTTTTCTCCATCACTTTCTCCAATCTCATCAATAAATCAAATGACAAATAAAGCCTTGATTTGTAGTATTTGTCAATTTCTGGGGTATAAATGTTCACACTGAAAAATTTAACAATTGGCTCTCTCAGGTCTGTTGGAGGTGGCTGTAGCACATCCCTGAGTCCATTTAACAGATGAGAAAACTGAGGCCCAGGGAAGTGAAAGTAACTTGCTTGAGGGTCCTAAGAGGCAAAGCCAGGATTTTCCTCTAATTCCCAAACCAATACTCCTTCCATTGCACATGCCTAAGGGCTTCCTGTTTGGGTCTTGGAAGCTGGATGTTCTGAAACATCCCATGATGAGGCAGGCACTGAAATACCTGGAATTGAAACAGAATTCCTTGTTTTTAGGGCAGTAATCATTCCTCCAATTTTCTAGGTAGAGCAGATAGGATGGTTTTTTAAAAAAAAATATTTTAATTAATTTTTTTTGGTCATAGACTTTGATTTGGAAGGGAAAAGGCAGCTATTCTCATAGGTTTATAGATAGAGGGCAAGAAAAGACTTTAGACGTCATTCATTCCATACGTCCATCTTATTCTAAAGATGAGGAAACTAAGTTTCGGAGAGGTGAAGTTAGGTGTAGTTTTGTTTTTTATTCCAGGCCTGTACATGTTGTCTCCACTGATACAATATAAACTCCTCAATAACTGTTTCATTTTTGTCTTTGCAATCTCAGCCCTTAGCACAGAGCTGTCATAGTTAATAAAGACTTGTTTGGTTGATTGCCCAAGATCAAATAGGCTGTTAATAGAGTCAGAAGTAGAACTCAGGTCCTTGGATTCCAAGTCCAAGGCATTTCCTACCATATCACACTGTCATACCTCCAGTAGGGGCTTATCAACAAATGGTCTGAACCAATTCTGACCAAAATTCGTAAGCCTGATCCAGGACCTTGTGGTACCTGCATGGATGGAATTTGGCTTAGTTTAATCAGCTGTCTCTATGTTAACTATACGGAGGGAAAATCTGGAATAAAAACAGGTTAATAAATCTATGTATGAAAGGCTGCATAGCATAGCAGATAGCATGTGTTGTGAAGAGATGGCCTTGACATCAGAAAGTCTTGGTTCAAGACCCACCTTGGACTCAAATGGGCTGTGTGATTCTGGACAAATTGCTTAACTTCCCAATGCTCCCAGACAACTCTCAAACACTATAAATTGTGCAGATAAATTATTGGTAGAGTGAGTTTTTCACACCGACATGAACTCACAGGTCTGTGTGTGAATGTATTTTAACACCAAGGAAACAGAGATTCCCCACTGGCCAGGATCCAGACCATCCGTACATGGAACCACTAATGACAGCAAATGGAGATATTCTGAATGGTGTGGATAAGCTCTCTTATCTTGGCAGTATACTTTCCATTGATAATGAGGCTGACACGCGAATTGCCAGAACTAGCTCAGTGTTTGGGAAGCTCTGAAGGAAAGTGTGGGACAGTTGAGGTATTAAGCTGCCTCCCACGTGGAAGGTCTACAGAGCTGATATGCTGACTTTATTGTTTTATGATCACGAAACCCAGACAATCTACCAGTGCCATGCTAGAAAACTGAACCACTTCCATTTGAATTGTCTTAGGAAGATTCTGAAGATCGCCTGGCAGGATAAAGTACCAGACACTGAGGTCCTTTCTCAAGTTAAACTGCCAAACATTCAAAGTTGTGCAGAGTACAACTCTGATGGGTCGGCCACGTTGTTCAAATGACAAATGTATGTTTGTGTACCACTATTTTGCAGAGAACTTGCATAATGTAAGTGCTTACATGGAGGTCAGACAAGGACACTATCAAGGTCTTTCTGAAGAATTTTGGAATTGATTGTGAGACATGTGAGACACTGGCACAGGACTGCCCAGCGTGCGATGACCACATCAAAGAAAGCACCGTGCTCTATAAGCAAGCAGAATTCTCCAAGCTCAAAAGGAACATGAGATGCACAAATTCAGAGACATCTCCACTCCAAATGCTCACGTGGACTGTTTGTGCCTGACCCGCAGTAGAGCCTTCTGAGCTTGTATTGGTCTGATCAGCTACGGTCGGACACATTGTACCTTGACTCCAACAGAGTGATGTCATTTTGGTCATCTTCAAAAATGAAGGACAACAACCATAACCATGTGAATGAAAGTATGTGTGTATATACATATGTATACATATATTCATACACATTATATATTCATATATACATGGAGGAAATATATGCATTGGTGATATGTATTGAAATAACAAGGCAGGTGTGGTCACAATATATAATTAACAAGATAACTTAAAAAGTCCTACTATTGAATTGTAAGTGTTGAAGAGGAAATCCAACTAACTGAAAATCTCATTTGTACTTAAGGTCCTAGATGGACTTAAGGGCCCAAATATGTTTTAAAAGCTTTTAAAGACCATTTAGAGACTTCTACCCTTTAACAGAGGTATGTTGTTGATTACCAGCTTTTACTCATTCTGTTCTTCTAATAACCTGTGCCTTTTATGTGGTCTCAATTTTAACATGGCTTTTGCTTATTTAATTATTCAGGTTTTCTTTAGACTGTCCTTATAAATTGCCTCTACTTTTCAAATAGTGTGGTTTTCCTTTATAACATCAGGATGCCTTACTGGAAGGTGGGATGGGGGAGCCATTCTGTAGACAATTATGTTAATAGTGTAGAGGAAATTCATGATATTGACTTTAGACTTGCATAGAAAGTTCTTGGGCTATGGGGTGGATGAGGTGGCTTCTGAGCTTCCTTCTGCCTCAGAGACTCTGTGAGTTCCCTATTTGTGATTTTATAAGTCTATTAGGTTAGGAAAAAGAAAGAGCAGGAAGAAAAGGAAGGGAGACTGCATGCCCAGCCTGTGAGTGGTTTCTTACTGCTACATCCAGCATCACTGGGTTAAAACAAAACCAAAACAAATGAGAACAAAAAACAACGGGGTGTACAACTCACTAACCCAGGCCAGACATCTGCAGTTGGGGAAAGTCCAGAAATAGGAAACTATAAGAATTAGGGAATTGGGGGAAGAAAGAAGGTACGCGGACAGACCAAAAGGATGAGGCCCTTTTTGAGATGGAAGGTTACAGGCTGAGAAGGGTCTAGATAAGTCCACAAACTCATGAAAAGGATTGGAGATAGGGCCGGAGAATGCAGTCTTGGGGCGACAACCTCTGATTTTCTTCGCGTAAGCTGCTCCTTACCTTTGATGTATCCTCTCTTGGCACAGAGTGCTAGGTTTGGAGTTAGAAGAGCTGGATTCAAATCTTGACCTTGCCACTTACTACCTGTTTGCCTTTGGGAGTCACTTCATCTCGTACTTGGTCTCACTTTCCTTCTCTTTAAGATAAGGGGGTTGGGCTGGATGACCTCTAAGATCCCTTTTTCTTTTTCATCTCTGACCCTATGATCCTGCCTCCACATGTTGATGTGTTCTCCATGCCTAGAATATTCTCCTTCCTCATCTCCAACTACCAAAATCCTCTTCTTCCAAGGTTCCCACAGAACAGAACTGGGAAGTGTGGTGATGAGGGCAAGGGTAGTGAGCTTAAAGTTTGAGGAAGGTATTTTTAGCACAAATGCAAGGCAAACCCGTTTCATTTAGGGCAGAGTAAACATCTGATAAGTACATTTCCAAATTGGTGGGTCAGGCTGAAATTACCAACAGTTTCAAAGACATGGGGACCGACACCTCACAGGTTATGAATTGAAGCAAGGAATATGTGGAACCACTCCTAAACTACCAGGATGATGCTGGAGAGGACAGTCATTCTCTTCGATCATGTCCCTGGAAAGGTAGAATCCTTGGCTGGAGGGACCAGGAGCTATGGAGTAGGAGGAGGGGAGTAGAAGGACTTCTAATTCTCTTCTCTCATCTGAGCCCCAGCTTCTGGCTTCTGTTACTTTATGGTCTTTGTACAATGTCGGTTCCTCCCGTTACAATTTGATAATTTAATAAAAATAGCTAACATTTACGTAGTACTTTCTATGTGCCAAAAACTGTGCTAAGTTCTTCACAATTATTACCTCCTATAATCCTCACAACAACCCTGGGAGGTAGGTGCTTTTATATTATCTCCATTTTACAGTTGAGGGAACTGAGTAAAACAGAGGTTAAATGACTCACTCAGGGGCACATAGCTAGTAAGTGTCTGAGGCCAAATTTTCCTGACTCCAAGCTCATTGCTCTATCCACTGCAACACCGAGGTATGCCCAATTTGGGCATGCAGTGCCTTTTCAGGTGCTGGATGAGCTTTCTGTATATATCCCCTATGGCACCAGAGAGTGTTGGCATCTGACGGACATGGGGATTTCCCTATAACCCAGGCCAGGCTTTCAGGGAAGTAGAGAAACTGGATGGGCCCAATCAATCCTGGGCATTACAGTCTGGGCTTCACTGAAGGGGAGGAAAAAAAATACTGACTATATGGTTTCTTTGGAGACTGAAACCACCAGCTCTTATATCCCAGAAACAAATCTTCTCCCAGTGGTCAAAGTGTGTGTGTGTGTGTGTGTGTGTGTGTGTGTGTGTGTGTGTGTGTGTAGATGACAATGCCACAGAATACTCATTTCTAAGGTACCTTCGGTTCTAGGTGCTGTAGGATAGGATAGGATAGGATAGGATAGGATAGGATAGGAAGGGATGGGATGGGATGGGATGGGATGGGATGGGATGGGATGCGATGGGATGCGATGGGATGGGATGGGATGGGATGCGATGGGATGGGATGGGATTAGATCAACTATGAGTCTCAGAGAATCTGAACACAAATTACTAAATGGGAGTTAGCAGGGAGACCTTTCCACTCCATCCACAGATACTTACCAG
Organism: Phalanger gymnotis; assembly: GCA_028646595.1. Classification (NCBI taxonomy): domain Eukaryota; kingdom Metazoa; phylum Chordata; class Mammalia; order Diprotodontia; family Phalangeridae; genus Phalanger; species Phalanger gymnotis. The sequence goes on from CM053624.1 coordinate 329,226,574, forward strand.
GTCCCAGGCATACCCAGAGGCATACCAGTGAATCTAGCCTGTCCTATTATTTCTCACCATGTTGAAGACCCTGTCTCCTCCACTGGTAACTCAAGAGGCGACAGCTTACCTGGGAGAACATTGGCAAGTCACTTAATTTTTTTGAGGCTCAGTTTCCTCATGTGTAAAATGAAAGTTTTGTCAAGATGACCTCTGAGATCTCTTCCAGCCCTCCATTTATGAGTTTCTTTATTCCAGGAGTTGGCTTCCTTACACATCGGGATGTAGGGGCTGGAGAGGTCAGTGCCCACATAATCTTTAATATTTGGAAGTCAAGGGTGGGGGGAGGGCTTTCTGAAGTTGCCTATGGATTTCTTCTCTTGCTGATCCACCTGGGGGATTGTACATGTATGCTAACAGCATTTAAGTACCTCTGTCTCTCTGTCTCTCTCCTCTGCCCGGAGGGGAGAACAGTTTTAGTGTTCTTGGACTAGCAGTGTTCTAAGTCCTGAAACGAAATCGTTGTTTTGCCCTTGGGGAGGGAGATCAACTAGCTCAGTGGTGTGGGTTTGGGGACGTTCCTCTCCGGGGCATACATAGGACACACACACACACACACACACACATACACACACACATACATGCATGCACACACACACACACACACACACACACACCTCTTTGTTAGCCACGGAAAAGAATTATAAATGTGTTGGACACCTGATTGGAACTCTGCATGAAGATACATGGATTGGATGAATTTTTTTCTGTTAAAAATAATAAAGTAGCTGGGGTATCTTGTTAATGTTACTCTAACCTTCCAGTACCCCCAGAGCTGAATAGTTTTTCTTTCTTTCTCTTTTCATCTATCTTGCTTGGCATTCTCTCTCTCTCCCTCTTCCTCTTCCTCTTCCTCCCCCTCCTCCTTCTCCTTCTCCTCCTCCTCCTCCTCCTCCTC
>CM053624.1:329227610-329241905 GCA_028646595.1 Phalanger gymnotis
TCTCTCTCTCTCTCTCTCTCTCTCTCTCTCTCTCTCTGTCTCTCCCTCTCGCCCTCTCCCTTCTCCTCTCTCTCTCCCTTTCTCTGTCTCTCTCTCTCTCCCTCTGCCCTTCTCTCTTTTCCTCTCTAATTTTATTTGGAACCAAATAAAAGATTAAGATAACAATAATTCCCAGAAGGTAGCTCATTTGGTAATTATGTGCAGGTGTTAACTTATTTCTGGCTCCCTTTTTGGCATTGCTTCTCCTTTAGAGCACTGCCTGACAAGGCTGGGATAATTCATGAGTGAGTCTCCCCCTGAAAATCCCCCTTAATCATCCAAAGCTGCTGGGCCCGCCTGCTGGCCCTCCTGAGGCACTGTGCCACACTCTACTCAGACCTCCTCAGTTCTGCCCAGGGCTCTCTTCAAGTTCCACCCTCTCCTCCCCAACCCCTCCAGTATCTTCCTTCGGGCACACTCCCCCAGACAGGAGAGGAGCCATCTGTCCTGAGAGGATGGGCACTTCTGGGTCCTTCCAATAGGCCCAGACTTGTGGTGATCTCACTTTTACCACTGCCGAGCTCTTCTGGAGTGGGTCACCGGGGTCAGGAGTTAGAGCTAGAGGGGCCCTCAGAGGCCATCAAGTCAAATCTCCCATTTTACAGATGAGAAAACTGAGACTCAGTCAAGTTAAGTGACTTGCTTATGGTCACATAGCTTGACTCCAAGTCCAGCGCTGTATCCACTCCAACAGGAAGTGAATAGGTCACTGCTGAAGGAAAGCTCTGTTCCATCCTGGCTGTGGGCATTCCCCATCACCCACCCTGGCTAAAACTTGTGTTGCACCAGAAATGCGTCTATTATGATTATTGTTAAAGTCTCACATGGAAATGTTCTACTCAGTCTGTGTTCCAAAGCCCTTTGGTAGGGAGAGTGGCCTTTTTCCTTTCACCCCAGTTACTATTCAATGCTCAGCCTCAGTGGTAGTGCTTGTGGGAGATCCCCAGGTTCACCAGAATACCAATGCTTAAATTCTGTTGATCTCTACTCTGTTACCCTTATGTCCCCAAAACAAAGATTAGTTTTTTTTTTTTGAAAAAAGGGCTTTACCAATGACTAAGTGAATGATAAGGGGCAGTGTATGGAGGAGGGAAGCAGAGAACCAAGAAGCCCTGGCTCCAAGTCCCATCTCTGCTGCACACAGGCTGGGCTATGCTGGGCCAGCCACTTAACCTCAATGCCTGCTGGTGAGCCTTTATGATCATGTCCAATACTAGGTGTCCATCTGCAGAGGTAGACAGAGTTTCCAGGCAGTTCCCAATGCTTAAAATCAGAGGTCTGACCAGTAAACAAACAAATGAAGGAAGGAAGGAAAAAAGGAAGGAAGGAAAGAAGGATGAAAGGTAGGAGGGAAGAGAAGGAAGAAGGAAAGAAGGTAAGAAGGAAGGAAAGAAGGAAGGAAGGAAAGAAGGAAGGAAGGAAAGAAGGAAGGAAAGAAAGAAAGAAAGAAAAAAGAGAAAGAAAGAAAGAAAGAAAGAAAGAAAGAAGGAAAGAAGGAAGGAAAGAAGGAAGAAAGGAAGGAAGTAAAGAAGGAAGGATAGAAGGAGGGAAGTAAAGAAGGAAACAAAGAAGGAAAGAAGGAAGTAAGTATTAGATAAATCTGAGATTTCAACAGCATAAGCATGCCTTTAGAGTACAGAATTGTTGAGTTACAGAGAGTAGGCATCCTATCCTAAGACATCCATAAACCAGCTCTGGCCAACACAATTTTCTGGGCTAATTAGCCTCATTTGACTAATTTCTCTCATTCTGCCCACCTCCCCACTGCTCGATGCCACTCTCCACCCCCTCCCCCCACCTCCCGCAATGTATTAACTATTAGTTGCCTTAAGAGAGGGCTGTGCACATGCTTGTCCCCACCTGTGCTTCCAACCTAGCACCTCTGGGGTACAGGTATAGATGGGATTTTAAAAAAACCCCAAAAAACCTCTAGCCCAGTTGAGATTAGGTCTGAAGTACATCTTTGAGAGCTGCTTTTCTTCTTATCTGGAGGGTGGGAAGGAAGGGGACTTTTATTATAGGAAGTCATGTAGTTACCTTCCTAGGGACCTGTGCTCCCTGGGGTCTTTGCTTCTGCCTGGAGCCCAGCACTACCTTCAGGAAGTAGGGTGCTGGCTGAGATGACCTTCTGGTATAAGGTTTCTCTGATGTTCTTCAGAGGACACCGAGTAGAGTTCAAAGCATTTCAAAGATGCTTATCAGAAAAAAAAAAAAGAAAGAAAAGAAAAGAAAGGACTAGGGAACAAAGCAAAAACCAAAAGCAAGACACCATCTTCAGTCACCTTTGAGGTTACATCTTGGAAAAGTGCTAGACTTGGAGTCAAAAGGTCCAGGTTCAAATCTCAGCTCTTCTACTTATTTATTGTGTGATCATGAGAAAGTCCCTTCATCTTGAAAAATGCATCCCAGCATTGTAGATTGCCGAAGTTGGAATCAGAAAGTGCTGGATTCAAATCCTGCTTTTGACAATAGCAAATCGCAGAAACTCTCTGAGCCTCAGTTTCCTCATCTGTAAAATGGAAACGATAATATCTGCATTACCTCACAGGGTTGTTGTGAGGCTCAAATGAGACAATATACATGAAAGACTTTGTAAGTTGTAAATGCAGGAACTGTCAGCCACTATTATTAGCATTGTTTCAGCTCAGGAAACCACCTTTGGGAGCAGTTCCCCTCTACCCATTCCATTTTAAACTACCTTACAGCCAGAGCTCAACAGATGCTGGTTTGTCAAGGTACTCTCCTAACCACAGCTTGGTTCATGGGACTGTTGGATGTGGCATTTACCATCTGCCTGCCTCCTTGGTAAGAATCTACATGAAAGGCAAATACTTATCCCTCTGGGGAAAATGATTATTTTAATTATGAGCTCCCCCTTCCTCTGCCCCACGGGCTGAGCTTGGCAAGTCATGAGTCAGCAAAGAGAAAGGGGGTGAACTGGGCCCATTGGCCTCCTGGCCCCAGATGGCTGCTCCATCTTTATGTCCTAATGAGTTTGGCGTGGGGTGGTTGGAACTCCAAAGAGACTTGGGAGGAAGAGCAAAAGGGAGTCCTGGCCCTTCTCTGCAAGGAGCTGCTTGCCTCTCTTCTCCTGGAGGCCCTCTCTTATCCAAATGAAACTCTGGACTTCTCGTTCCCACATTCCTTACATTGCTTTGGGTGATAAATGACTTTGGAGAATAGACTGCCTGCAGGGACAGCCTGACATGGCGTGCTCCCTTCCTCTGGCAAAGATGATTTAAGGCAGAGAGGGTAACTGATTACTCCTGGAGGCCAAGATGCCCTCAAAGGGCTAGTATACCTCCCCACCCCACCCCCACCTTGGCACCTTATAATCATCCTTTGTGTTTAGGGACAATTTGGGTCGGGCATCCATACCGAGAACTGAAGGTATGGTCCCTTTAATTTCTGCCCGATTTCATGCCTTCCAAGCCCTATGGAAGTCAGCCTGGGAATAGGCTCGAATTAGTCCATACAGGAGAGGGCTGTGTGGACAAATTGGCTGACTAGAATCCCTCTGGCCAGAATGCATAGGATTTCATAGAGTCTGGGGTTGCAAAGGACCTTAAACATCACTTAGTCCAGGGGTTCTGAGCCTTTTTGCGTGTGTGTCATGGATCCCCGTGGCAGTCCGGTGAAGTAGAAGGTGACCCCCTTCTCTGAATAATTTTTTAAATTCACAAAATAAAGTATATGGAAATACAATTATAAAAATGTGGAAAAACAAGTTTGTGAACTCCTAGTGTACAAAAGTTGGATCCTAGATCAACCTCTTCATTTTATAGATGGGGTGAAATTACTTGCTCAAGGTGACACATGTAGTCAGTCATATCATATCAAAGATCAGGAAGGGATCTTAAAGGGTAGCTAGCCTAACCCCCTCACCCTTTTTTTTTTTTTTTACAGATAAGGTAACTGAGGTCCACACAAGTGAAGCTACTTGTCCAAGGTCACATTGGTAGCAAGAATTCAAATCCAGCTCCTTTGATTATAAATCTAGCGGTCCTTGACTGAACATTTTCCGATACGACCTAATTCTATTTCTATTATGTTTACCCAGGATTTTCTTTCTTCCCTATCTGCCAGACCAAGATGATAGCGTCTTTAGTGCTAGCCAACCTAGGAAGTTTTGATATGGACCTCAGTTGCAATAGGAGAGATTTCATATAAACATGAAAAGCCTCCTGACTTTCTAAGTAGAATGAATCACAGGCGGACAGGTGAATGGGGACACCTGAAACTGATCCCTTTTCAATGCCTTTGCTTAAGCAGTCTCCCATGCCTGGAATCTCCTTAGGTCTCTCTTAGAATTCCTGGTTTCTTTCAAAACTCAGCTCAAATATCGCCTGCCCTAGGAAGCTTTTCCTAGCCTCCCCACATGTTAGATCTTTCTTCTCAAAGGTGGTTTTCCATCTAATTTGTTGTTCCTTCTTCATTTTCGAAGGGGACCAAAGATATCACCAAGGTGATATCTTGCCTTAGAGCTGCAAGTAGCCCCCATCCAATTTATAATTTTATAATATTTATTTATAATAATATATTTATATAATTATATTTTTACTGTACCTAATTATTTCCACATTGTCTCCCAGGAGAAGGTAAGTTTTTTGAGGTTGCTTCTTGCTTTCTCTGTTTCCCTAGAGTTTAACACATCACCAGGCACATAGTAAGTACTAACTAAATGCTTGCAGATTGATTTCCAAACTATAGTCCCTCCAAGCTAGCCTTTTTCCCCTCTTTCTCACCTCTGCCTTTTAGGTTATCTAGCTTCCTGGCCCAGTTGGAGCATAGCCTTTCCTGACCCACATCACCCCCTTTCCTTTCTCCCCCAAGGTGCCTTACATTTACTTTGCATATATTCCATATATACTCCATATATACTCTCTCTCGCTACATATATATATATTATATATATATATATATAATATATATATATAAATATAGATTCCACTGTTAGAATGTAAGCCCTTTGAGGACAGGCATTATTTCATTTTTGCTTTTCTATCTCTAGTGCCCACCACCATGCCTCTATAGTAGATGTTTAGTAAATGCCTGTTGACTCACTGGTTGATTGATATCAAGGGAAATTTCAGAACAGCTATCTTGGACTCTTTAGGCAAGGCAGTGCCTGGAAGAAGGGGCTGGAAGAGCAGAGATTTGGAGACCCTGGCTAGCTTCAGCTAAATTAAGCTATTATCATTGGTATTATTTTTATTTTCTTTCAAAACTTATTGAGATGAATGGAGGGGTTGAGGGTGATATCAGGGAACTGAAATAGGGAAGGATCAAGAGAAAAATACTATGGTTTCACGGAAACCTTCCCCTGATATGTCAGCCTCCCTGAATGCCAGGTGTAGATTGGGTTGGGTATGGCCAGAAGCCCTAAGTGGTGAGGGGGGCCTCTCTCCCCATACCCTTCCTGCCATAAACAGGCCCAGTGGAAGTTATCCCAGCTGGCCTCTTATCTCCTCTCCCCTGCTTTGCCTCTCCTTCCCTTGGTGGGAGGCCCAGGTCTCACCTGGAGACAACAACAAGCACCAGTCGGAGGCCCACCTGCCATCTCACAGGTACCGCCAGGAGAAGTGAACGAGGGAAGAAAGAAGGAACAACAAGACTCAAAGGGGGAGAGTAAATTCCCAACTTGAGATTTTACAACCACTAGGCTTGTTTGCTGTTGCCAAGGCTCTGAAAGGCCCTGAACATTTTGCAGGGTGCTGCCAAACTTTTGAAGCCCCATGAAAGCTGGTGGAATCTCTCCTTGCCAAACCCCACCTGCCAAGTTCCTCATTTTTTCATCAAGACAGGCTTGCCAAGCCAGACCTGAGGTTTGCTTTCCTTACCCTCCCAGCTCACAAGGGGACGCTCCATGGAGGCTCATAGGACAACCGATCTAATCGTCTAGTTCAGTCCTTTTATTTTACAGATGGGGAAACTGAGTCTCGGAGGGGTAAATTCATGTGCTTAGGTCACACAGATAGTAGCTGCAGACTTGCAGAGAGAAGATTCAGATCAAAGTTCTTTGATTCTAGAATGATCCTTCCATTCTATGTCCTCCACCAATGCCACCTCTGTCTATGTCTATCCTCCCCAACATGGCTGCCCCTCACCTCTGGGGTGGACTTGGGGGAGAGAAACAACCATAACTTCCCACAAATTGGTTTCAGTCCATCAAGGCCAGAATCCTGAGTTGGAAGAGTCCTACACTTAGTTGGGAATTGGGAGACCAAAAACCATCTTCTAAGAAGGTCTCATCGTCTCTAACTGCATTCCCACCCAGTCTTGGAAAAACCTGTGTTCACTTTCCCCCCATGAAATCTTTTCAGGGTCTGGGCTGGGCTGAGGTGGAACTGAGGCAAAAAGGCATTTTTGTCCCAAGCAGGTGCCCTAACTTTGTCCATTTTTTTTTAATTTGTACAACACTATCCCAAACTGTTGATTAAAAAGAGAAAAAGCAAAACAGGAGGAATTTGGTGGCTCTCTCAAAGCTGGCATTTCCACAGTATAACTGGTGTGAACTGTTTCCTCCATTCCAAACCAAAATGTTCCCCCTGCAGGGTGATAGTTGGGCTGGCTGGCTGGGTGGTCCCCTCAAGAGGAATCTGTGAAAAGTAGGGCCCAGCAGGGAGAACCCACCTTCATTTCCTAAGAAGCTTCTTGGGCCTTTTTTTAAGGAATCACCCTGCCCTCCTGTTCTCTCTGGGAGCAAAGCAAAACAGAATAAAACATTGCTGTCACTGAGGTCCCCAAATCCACTTTTGGGAGTGTCCAGTACCCTGGGGAAAAGAGAAACCAAGTCACCTTCCCTTTTGCAAGACAGGGGTTCCAGCCGTGAGCTTTTCTGGAAAAACAAGTATGAAGCAGAAGTTTATTCCTGATAAATTCAGCTAGGTGTGGGCATAAGCCTATTTCAGTGACTCAAAGTTCTAATGGGCCTGATAAGAAAAGAATACCCAGCATTTTAGCTTCAAAGTACTTCATAAAACCCAGACTAATTAATCCTCCAAATCATTATTAAGGAGCTACAAGGCCAGCACATATCCCCACCTTTCTCTTCCTCTTGGAAAAAAAATATACCACCCCACCCCACCCCACCCCACCCACCCTAGCCTTAGAGCTAATCTGATTGAATAAAGGCTGATCTGGGAGCTCTCTAGATAGCAGTAATGATATAACAACTAGAGAGGAAGGCCCCTACCAACCTCCAGAGGCCATGTTGGTAACAGCCTTAGAAGAGGAAAAAGAAGAACCTGGTGAGTAGGATGTTGGGGGGGGGGGCGGGAAATGGGGAAACTGCTTTATTCCCCTCAGGCCCATGCCTACCTTAATTCACAATTCAAGGATGGCAAGGGGATTCCTTTTGGTAGACGCCAGTCTCCTTCTTCTCTGGCTGGGGAGGAGCAAACCCCATTTAAGAAAAGACAAGAACTCGACTCAGTTCAACAAGTTGGGTGCTGGAGGATCTAACTTAGGTAGCATGCAGGTCCCACTTTCACGGTGTTTATGTCCAGGAGGTGGATGTCCCCACCTTTGCACAGGCTGTCCCTCACACGCCGAATACACTCCTTCCTCCTTCCTGCTTTGTAGGATACTTAGCTTCCTTCAAAGCTTGGGTCAAATATCATCTCCTACATGAAGCCTTTCCTGATTCTTCAGTTGTTACTGTTTCCCACTCCCAAATTACTTGGGCTTTACCATCTTCTATTTTTTAGTATCTCCTTTTGGCTGTCCCTATTACTCTTACTTGAATATTGGGTTCTTTAAAGGGTGACTTGTTGTTATTCGGTTGTTTCAGTAGAGTCCAACTCTTTGTGACACCATTTGGAGTTTTCTTAGCAAAGATATTGGAATGGTTTGCTGTTTCCTTCTCCAGCTCATTGTATAGGTGAGGGAACTGAGGCAAAAAGGGTTGAGTGACTTGCCCACGGTCACACAACTAATAAGTGTCTGAGGCCAGATTTGAACTCAGGAAGATTTGTCTTCCTGACCCCAGGCCTGGCTCTCTACCCATTGACCCACTTGGATGCCCTCATTGGGTGACTAACCCAGGTTAAAGGTACTCAACATTCCTACAACTATAGATCAAAAGACCCCACTGATGGGTTTAATTTCAATTGTCAATATGTTTACACAATTACCTCAAAACATCTGCTGAAATGTTGCAGCATGAACTTTCTTGTTAAAATCGTAATTCCCCTTATAAACCTGGGGCATGTTCTTCCACAAATATAGTGTCGTTGGGATGAGTGAGCAAAGTAGAAATTAAGAGTTAGGATATACACTTGCAGAGAATCACACACTTAGGGAAAACGTATTGCCAAAGCACCTCATGTCTAATGTGGTCCTTCAAGGCCCTCAAGTATATTCTTTTTTCATGGAGCTCTCCCCCTGCTCCCTCCTTGGCTGCAGGATCTTTCTGGGGGGCAGGTCACTCCCCTTGGTTTCTTGGGCCCATTCCTCTCCCTGTTAAACTTCTCACTCTCAGGGTTAATCTTATCTCAGCTCCACAGCTGGATTCCGGTCCTGCTCTCTGCTGGGTACATCGACTGCATGATTTATTCCTCTGCAAGACCCCATTGCTGATGGGGCGGGAGAGGAGAGAGAAATACTTCCTTACCCCAGAGGTAAAGCTTCCTTCTCAAGAGCTGCATTCTTCTTTCATAGGGATGAATCTCTCTGAGCTGACAAAGGTCTTCTTCTCTTGGCTAACTCCAAAGTGTGACTGCAGAGCATGTTTGGTTTTTTAAGGCCACCAGGGGCAATGCTGCTGTGTCAGCTAGCCAGTGACTAGCTGCCCTATGCTTTCATTAAATGGATGAACTTCATCAAACCTCTTAAAGGAGCACTATTTCTCTATGTTTCCTTTCTGAGCTGTGAATGGGGTCACTTCTGGTTTGGCATCAGCATGTAGCACAATGCCTGGCACATAGTAGGCTCTTAATAAATAATTATTGGCTGACTGACCTGTTCCAGAACTGGCCACTGAGGGAGTGTGCCATTCAGCCCTTGAGTTACCTTAACACTTCCGTTATCTATCCCTTGGGCTTTAATCTCAACGTTTAATCTCAACATTAAGGAGACTTAATTGATCAGGATGCCCAAGAAAATTGTCTCCCCCATATGCATATGTGTGCAAGTCGTCTCTGGAGGGAAGAAATGGTTACATTTCTGTCTTTGTGTCCCTAATGACTGGCATTCTGTCAGGCACATAGTAGGCATTTGATACTTGATTGGTAACTTATTTGTTGGTTGATCCACCTTTAATGCCCTTAGAGATTATCAGAAATCTCCTTAGAATGCCACAAATCTTCTATCTTCACCTTTCTTTAAGAAAACTTTCTTTCCTATAAGTCCCAGAATCCAAGATAGGTAAAGATCGTATTCTTCCTTTTTAGGTTTTGTTTATTATTGCCAGTATTTATATAATGCTTTAAGAGTTGCAGAGCATTTTGCAAATAGCTTATTTTATCTTCACAATAAACCTGAGTGGCAGAGGCTATCATTATCTCCATTAGACAAATGGAGATAGTTTTTTGCAATGAGAGGTAGAGACTATTATTAGCATCCTCATTTTACAAAAGGAGATAGATTTTACATATGGGGAAACTGAGGCAGATAGCACCCAAGTGACTTGTCCAGTGTGTGAGGCAGGATTGAACTCTAGTTTATCCTGACTCTAAGTCCAGCACTCTATCAACTGTGCCGCTCAGCCGCTTCTCATGTGAATATTGTTTTTTTGGTTTTTGTTGGAAATTTATGGTCTTTCAGCTACTTCAATACTGTAAGTGTGGTGGGTTCCATAAGTACACACTGAAGCAGATCCTTAAGAGATGCTCTTTGGCCATCATTCTGGCCAAATAATTTGTTGCTTGTTGGCTCAGATAAAGAGGTGATGCGCCTGAGTAGATGGAGTGGGAAAGCCTGAGTTCAGGCTCTGCTTCTTATACAAACTGGCTACCTACGGTCCGTGCAAATTGCTCAGCCTCCGAGTGCTCCCAGACTACTCTCTTGAAGTACAGGTTGCAGAGGAGGAGCTGACCTACATAAGTAGAGGAATTTTGTCATCTAAGAGTTTCCTGTGCCAGAGAGATCACAGCCCTAATTCCTCTCCCTCTCTCCCTTCCTCCTTCCCTTCTCCCTCCTTCTCTCCTTCCTCTTTTCCTCCTCTCCCTCCTCCTCTCTCCTCCTCTCCCTTCCCCTCTCCCCGCCCCTCTTCTCTCTCTCTCTCTCTCTCTCTCTCTCCCCTCCCCTCCCCCTTTTATCTTGGAAGGACACTGAGAGACAATCAATTATTGGATTTTTAAATATTATTTGACCTTTGAATTTTCAAATTTGACTAATAGAATCTTATTACTGAAAAATGCCTTCTATATCATCTAGTATAATCTTCTTTCCAATGTAAGTATCTCCTGTACAATATCAATGACAGTCATTTAACTTCTTCTTGAATACCTCTTGTGACAGGGAACTTACTCCCTAACAAGGTAGCCCATTCAGTTAGTTCTGATCATGAGGAAGTTTGTTAAATTAAGCCAAAATCAGCCTCCCTATAATGTGCACTTGCTGGTTCTCTAACTGCCTTCTGGAATGACCCAGAATGTGTCTAACTTCTTTGATGTGACACCTCTTGAGATAATTGATGACAAAAATTAGATCCCTCTCCATCCCCTAAAAATGATCTCTTCTTTATAACGAACCCCTAAAATTCCTTCAGCTATTTCTCGTATGGCTTTTCATTCACTTGTCATCATGGTCTCCTTCCTGTGGTCATACTCCAGCTAGTCAATGTCCCTTTTAAAGTGTTCTACCCAGAGCAGAACCTAATAGTCCAGACACTAAACAAAATAATTCCACTTAGCTATGTGGTCCAGTGGATGGAATGCAAGACTTGGAGTCAGGAAGACAAAGCTACTTATGGGCTGTGTGACAGTGGGCAAGTCAATTAACCTCTCTCAGTCTCAGTTTTCTCATCGTAAACTGGGGATAATAACAGTACTTACCTATGGATTGTTGTGAGGATCAGATAAGATAAGAAATACAAACCAATTTGCAGACTGTAAAGTGCTACATAAATGCTACTATATTATTATTCATAGTGAGACAGTTCCTTGATGGTTAAAAATACTCTGAAAATTTCACATGTAAGTTGATGTTTCAGTGACCCCTAAAGCAATAGGATTATACAGACTAGATCTGATTCTAGGGGAGTGTCTATCAAAATGTTACTACTTTGGTTTGTTTCCCCACCCAGGATTTCCCCTGGGAACTTCTGAATCTACGCTCCTGTTCAGATCTCCACATGTGTGATTAAAAGATCCCCAGCTTCTGTACAAGTGTGTGAGGCAACAATGTATTTTAGGTACAGGACATTCTTAATTTTTTCACCATAGAAAATACACAATACAAATAATTGTTCTTCCTTTCTGGTGAGTTCCACTTTCCTTCTCCTCTTAATAAGGACTTAAATGTCCTTATTTTTATCACTTCACTGTGGTTTGGTGTTCTATAAGGAGAACAAATGGGGTTGCTTGAGAGTTAGGGCCTCTAGGGAATTGCACAGACTTTTAGCTTTGTACTACTGAGGGCCTGAATTCCCCCTAGGAGAAAATGAACTTGGGGTTATTATACAGGCAACTCCCTTCCTACTCTACTTGCATCGAAGGTAATGAACTACATGGTAATAGCTGGGGTATGGGAGGAGTGAAGTCCAGGGTCTGGTTTTTCTGATTTGTGGCTCCCTGTTCTCATGGTAGCGCTCTAGCTGCATGACCACATGTTCTAGCCTTGGTTCAGGAAGTCTTGATACACCTTTAGAAGGCTAGGGTTTTAAGACCCCTTGTCCCTTCTCTAGGAGACTGGGGTTCAGGAACTCTTATTACTTGGCCATATGGTTGCCCTATCCATGGCTGCTGCCTCTGAGAACTCTGGGTCTAGGAACTCCTCCTTCCATTATGCAAGAGGCTGGATCATGTGACTCCCTCCTCTCCTGGGGCCATAGCCTCTGCCTCTCCCTTCTGAGGGTGATAGCACCCTAGAAGTTGGAGTCATCCCTAGCTGAGGCAATCAAACTTTCTTAATGAGATGTAAAAGGTTGACAAGTCCCCAGGCCTAGGAGATATCCTTAATCTTCTGAACCAGGTGCCAAGCTGCAAGTCCACACCCTCCATAGAAAGATACAATCAGAAGCTTGGCTCCCAGTAAATTCATTAAGGTTCTCCTGATCGACCCCCTACATATTGAAACACCCCCCAAAGAATTCTTTTAAAGAATGTATCTAAAACTTGAAACGCTTTAGAAAAGTGTATTGTACATAGTATATGAGTACATGAAGGATTTTTTCAGATAGGGAACTCCTGGTTTGGAAACTCTCTCCCTCAACACAGATGGCAACCCATTATGACTTAATAGATAATTTTTAGGGAGTTGCCTGAGGCACATAGAGAAGTTTAAGTGACTTTCCCATGGCTGTACAGATATCAAGTGTCACAGATAGGATTTGAATATCTTTTCTTGATTCTAAGCCCAGCACAGGTAGAAGCAACCAATAAGGATTACCTAAACTGAATCAAATTTACAAAAGTCTGATTTACAAATAATTTTTTTGTCTTTTCATTCTTAAAAAAATTATGATTTATTCATTTTTAATATTAAAATTATTGAGGTCCAAATTCTCTTCTTCCCTAATGCCCCTCCTCTACCCATTGAAAAGGCAATTAATATAACAACTATATATGTGAAATCATGCAAAACACATTTCCATATTAACCATGTTGCAAAAAAAAGCAAGAAAAGTAAAGCAAAAAAAAAAATTATACTTTAATTTGCACTCAGGGTTTATCATATCTCTCTTGGAAGTAGATAGCATTTTTCATTATAAGTCCTTTAGGATTGTCTTGGATCATTGTATTGATGAGAGTGGCTAAGTCTTTTACTCAGGGAAGGTAGACAGCTCAGTGGAGAGAGTGCCAGGCCTGGAATCAGGAAGACTCATCTTCCTGAGTTTGAATCTGGCCTCAGATTTTTACTAGCTGTATGACCCTGAGCAAGTCACTTTACCCTGTTTGCTTCAGTTTCTTCATCTGTAAAATGAGCTGGAGAAGGAAATGGCAAACCACTCCAGTATCTTTGCCAAGAAAACTCCAAATAGGGTCACAAAGAGTCAGACATGACTGGACAGCAACAATGACAGCAAGTCTTTTACTCTTGATCATCATTGTAATATTACTATGACTCTGTATAATGATCTCTTGGTTCTGCTTACTTCAGTCTATGTCATTTCATAGAGGTCTTCCTAGGCTTTTCTGAAACCATCTTGCTCATCATTTATTATAGTACGACAGTATTCTATCACAATCACATACCACAACTTGTTAAGCCATTCCTTAACTGACCTGCATCCCCTCAATTTACAATACTTTGCCAACAGAAAAAGAACTGCTACAAATATTTTTGTATATATAGATCCTTTTCCTTTTTTTAAAAAAAATCTCTTTGGGATACAGACCTAATCATGGTATTGCTGGGTCAAAGGCTTTTTAGCACTTTGGGCATAATTCCAAATTGCTCCCCAGAATGGTTGGATCAGTTCAAAACTCCACCAACAATGCACTAGTGCCCTTATTTTTCCACATCTTCTCCAGCATGTGTTATTTCTCCTTTCTGTCATGTTAGCCAGTCTGGTGGCTGTGCAGCGGTATCTCAGAGTTGTTTTAATTTGCCCTTTGCTAATCAATAGTGATTTAGAGCATTTTCCTCAAATGACTATGAAAGCTTTGATTTCTTCTTCTGAAAACTGCCTGTTCATATCCTTTTCAAGGGGTCCTTTAAGGGGGAAAGAAGGAAAAAGGAAGGAAAATAATATGGAGGGAAGGAAGAAGGGTGGAAGGATGGAAGGGAAGAAAGAAAGGAGGAAGGGAGGAAGGAATGAAGGAAACAAGCATCTTTTATGTACCAAGCACTATCTTGTTTGATCCTCACAGTAGCCCTGGGAGGTAATACCCATTTTGCAGTTAAGGAAATTGAAGCAAACAGAGGTGAAGTGATGTGCCTAGAGGCACACAGCTAGTAAGTACCTGAGGCAAGATTCAAACTCAGGTCATCCTGACTCCAAACCCAGTGCTCTATCCACTGTGCTGTGCTGCCTATTTCTTGAGCTTGGGAATTCTGAGCTACAGTGGGCTCAGAATTTAGGGTGGCAACACCAAGTTAATTAATAGGGTGAGTACCTCTCCTCTCCCCCCAGCAAAGGAGGTCAGGCAG
>CM053624.1:329242405-329262656 GCA_028646595.1 Phalanger gymnotis
TGCAGCTGCAGTTCTGTAGCTGCCCCACCTCCACTGTCCCTGGGGCGGTGGCTGAACCACAAACTCCCTATTCCCAGCAGCTTTTCCCACTATCCTACTCTGTTGTCTTTGGTGATTGTGGGTTGAGAAGTCTGGTAACTGCAGCAGCTCACTGATTTAGGGTGCTAGGGCACGCTCTGCCTGGCTCCTGGTCTGGTCGGTCCACGCCGCCCATGCTGGGCGTCACCCACGCTGGGCTCTGCCCTGCTCAGCTCCACTCCCCTCGGCTCCCAGTGCAATGCGGGCTCAACCTTACCCAGAGACCATCCAGGCTGTCCTGGGCTAGAGCCCTGCTTCCCTATGCTATTTTGTGGGTTCTGCAGTTCTAGAATTGGTTCGGAGCCATTTTTTATAGGGTTTTGGAGGGACTTGGCCAGGAGCTCATGCTAGTCCCTGCTTTCCAGCTGCCATCTTGGCTCCGCCCCCCATAGGTTTTTTTTCTACATTGAAATTCTGATGACACAATATTGCATCATGTAACCATATAGTATCATACTGTAAACAAGTCACTGAATGCACATATTCCTGCCAATGCATGCTGGACTTTCTGACATTGCATAACACTCTTGCCTGCCAACACTTGCTTGTTAAGACCTGTTGTTGTACTTGACCACTGATTAGTTATAACTTGCATTTTGTGTGTTTATTTGGAAAATAATGTAATCACTATGACTTTAACTCTGTTACACAACATTTTCAAAATTTTCTTCTCTTCTTTTCTTATGCTTCCACTTCCTCATTATTTTTATTCAACACCCCCCAATTGTGCCTGAGGTTGCTGCCACCCACTTGGGCAGCATCAACCACTTTGGGAACCTAGAGATAGGGATAGACTTAGAATTAACTGAAGGATTTTTTTTTAAGTTTTGCTCTAAGGCTAGTAGCTTCACCTTCCCCTGATGGTATAGTCTCAAAGTATTTGAAGATCTCATACCTTCCCCTTTAGTTTGATGTGGGGTTTTAGAGATGCACTGGATATATTTTTCAGGGCTTCATATAATAAATGGTATATACACAAGATGAGGAGAGGCTTTAGCATCCGTGTTGGGTACCCATGCATCCCAGGATTTGGAGCAGGGGTTTGGGGTCTCTCAGAGCTTCTGTTTGGTACTCAGGGCCATGCCCAGTTTCTAGGAGACATGGAACCCCTCTAATTTCACCCTTTCCATGTAGCTTGACACTGGCCTCCTGGCAGTTCCACAAACAAAACACTCCATCTCTGGTTTCTGAGCATTTTCTCTGGCTGCCTCAATGGCTGGAATGTTTTCCCTCCTCCTCTCTACATCCTGGCTCCCCTGGCTTCCTTCAAGTCCCTACTAAAATCCTATCTTCTATAGCAAGCCATTCCCAACCCCACTTAATTCTAGTGCCATTCCACTGTTAATTATTTCCTATTTATCTTGTCTATAGCTTTTTAAATGTGTCTGCATATATGTATGCATATGTGTTTGTATATGTGCGCTTTCATATTTATTTCTTTGTTGTCTTATCCATTAGATTGTGGGCCTCTCTAGGACAGGGACTATCTTTGTCCTTTGTATCCTTAGCATTTAGCATAGTGTCTGGCACATAGTAGGCACTTAATAAATGTTTATTGATTAGTCAGTTGAACTACTCCAGCCCACAGTGATTTCCCCTTTCTATGAATGGCACTTGGAATCTGTACTGCAGATTTTAGCACTTTTTTAAATTGTCTGCCCTGCCTATCCAGATAGCAAGTTCTGTGAAGGCAGAGGAAATGCCTTCTCTTCCTGTCTTTTCCACAGCATAGTCTTACCTGGCTAGATCTGTAAGAGGTGATGAGTGAAGACTTAGGAACTGACTTTGGGGAAGAATTCATTCATTTGCACTGTTTGAGGGAATGCTAGCTTTAAAAGTCAAAGGACCTAGGTTTGAATCCTATCTCTGCTTCTGTTTGATTTGGTCAAATCACCTCACTTCTCTGTCTTTCCATTCCCTCCCATGTAAAATGAGTGTGGATGAGAAAAACTCAAGTTCTCTTCTGACCTTAAATCCTGTCATCCTAGATTTTGGATGTCTGTGGATACATAATATTGTTCTGTTCCGGAATTTTTGATGAAGAGATGCTTTCAATGGTTCCCTATTATTTACTGAATGAAAGCCAGACTCCTCTTAGCATTCAAGACCTTTTACAAACTGGCACCTCATTACCTTTAAAGTCTTGGCTTCCACTAATTCTCTCCACTGAGCTCTATGCTCCAGCTATAATGGGCTATTCACTGTCCCTAGTATTGGTCCTTTATTTTGTCACCTCCATGTTTTTGCTTATGTCTCCCCCTGTGTCCATAATACTTTCTCCAGCTCCGCCTGTTGAAATCTTATCCACTCTTTGAAACCCAGTTCAAGTTGTGTCATTGCAAAAAATACAAATATTTTTTAAAATGATGCATCTTAAATTTAATAATTTATGTAAATTCGTGGTTTTTTTCTACATTGAAATTCAAAAATTACAAATATTTTTTAAAATGATGCATCTTAAATTTAATAATTTATTGTAAATTCATGGTTTTTTTTTCTACATTGAAATTTTGGTGACACAATATTGCATCATGTAACCATATAGTATCATATTGTAAACAAGTCATTACATGCACATATTCCTGCCAATGCAGGCTAGACTTTCAGACCTCTGTATTTGGAAATTTTCTATTCTTCATTGTACTTGAGGTACAAAGATACCAAATGGTACCTTTCACCATCTGCTTTATGGATACTGTGTAGTGAGGGTAGAACAATTATGTCATATCGTATGCTTGTGTACATGTCTTAGATTTGGAGGTCGAATCTGATGTCTACAAGAACAGGAGCCCGTGTTATTTATCTTTTCATCCCT
Organism: Phalanger gymnotis; assembly: GCA_028646595.1. Lineage (NCBI taxonomy): Eukaryota > Metazoa > Chordata > Mammalia > Diprotodontia > Phalangeridae > Phalanger > Phalanger gymnotis. Next base: position 329,245,299 of record CM053624.1, read on the forward strand.
TTCTAATACTTAGCACAGTACTTTGCACACAGTGGTGTTCAATACTTGGTAACTGAATGACTGAGTATGTTTAAAATGTAAATACTTCATGATCTCTCAGGATATGCATAATATTTTCCATGAATCTTCTCTCTTTTCTTCACCAACAATATAAATGAACAAAATTATCTTCTTGCCTTGAGAGGTAGTTATGACTTTAAGGCTTACAAAGTATTTTTCTCATAGTAACCAGCAGCGTAAAGTAATATTATGCCCATTTTACAGATTGGGAAATGGGGGCAGGGTTCAGAAAAGCAGAATGATTTGCCTGGAGTTACACAGCTACTAAAAGCCAAGAGTTGGAGATTCAGGTGCTCCAAGACCTGGACTTGCTTTAACATATGCTTGTCCCCAACCCAAAGGACAGGTACATAGATAAATACCCCCTTCCCCACCCATATCCACACTCACACATACACACATCTCTGTTCAGGATAGATGTGTTCTGTTGAACAGTAGCATGCGAGTCAAGAGAATAACCACAAGCCACCTGCTCTCAGGACTGTGAGAAGCCATGATGGGGAGGCTAAGGTACTAGGGAATAGCTTCCCAGATGCTGAGTACTAGAGTGTCTGGCCCTCCTCTCCCTCCCACCTCCCAAGCTGAGAATCCCTCCTTGGGCAGGTTGATGGAAAAGAAAGCTGATTTTCAGAGCTGCACTCCAGCAGGACCAGCTGCTCTGTGGGCTTCTCCCCCTCCTCGACATGGGCCGTTGTCATAGCAATGCTGACAATTCCCCCCCGATCAGCAGGATACAGTAATTGCTGCCTCCAAATCACAGCTAGCTCAACGCGCTTGCTGCCGCTCCTGCCGCTGTGTCAGGGCTGACACGGGCAATTAGGCCGTCTCCTCAGCAACGATTTCTCTTTCTTTGGAATCCCATCGGGGCCAGAGCTTCCTGAGGTTCGGCATGCTCCTCTTGATGAGTGCACACTGGGCTGTCCTCGGTTTTGGCCGGGTTCAGCAGCTCAGAGGTGGCCCTGAGTCTTACCATCACAGGTCACGGGCCCCTGCACTGGGGTTTTTTGACTTGAGGAAGCTTGTAGATCTCAGAGAGGTAGCGGGATGTACCTATCTAGAAGAATTCTAGACTAGGACTTAGAACCCTAGCCCAAATTCTGCCACCAATTCTCCGATTGAGCCCGGGCAAGTTTTTTTTTTTCCTCCTCTTTGTCCCTGTTTCCTAATCTGTAAAATGAAAGAGTTGGACTAGAAGAATGAAAGGAGTCACTAGACTGGGAATAAGAAAATCTGGAGTAGAATACTGGCTCTCCTACTTATTAATGGTGTGGCCTTGGACAAGTCACTTAATTTTTATAAGTCTTTTTTCTCATCTGTAAAATAAAAATATTTGACTAGGTAATCTGTAGAGTTCCTTTAAATTCTTAGCCCTGCTTTCTACAATCCTATGGTCTCTTTCAGTATTGACAATCTACGCTTACCCTACAGAGTACCTGATAGAAGATCTTTGATGGGAGTAATAGCCTTGGATAAGGGACATACTGTTATAGCCTCAGTTTGCCAAATCTGGGAATATCAGTAGGCCCTCAAGGGATCATAGAAGTGTTGTCATAGTGATGCGGGAGGACCAAAGGACATAGAGATTTGGTATGTTGGAGTGTGCACTTGTGGTCATCTATTTTTGCAGAGGACCTAGATTTTCAGATCCTGTGGCTTTGTAGAAACTTCTGATCTGGGACAAAAGGGACAGTAAGACAAAAAAGGAGGGCTATAAAAGCTGAGCTTGACTCCCCACTTGTCCTGTGCTTAACCTGGCCATTTAGCAAAGAGTGGAGTAAGGGTAGGCATTGTCTCACTTGATGGAAATGAATGAGGTGATGAGGTGAGAACAGATGCCCAACATGAGTGGACTAGAACCAATTGTAGGCATGGATAGGGTCAGAGAGCAGTTGAACCCAGAGAGATTTTGGGTCTACACTGAATAAAAGAGAACAAAAAGGATGTAGTCCAATAGCTTCTTCTCCCTACATTCCCCATTTCTTCATTTCTTCTGAGTGCAAAGATAAATTCCTGCAGGGTTTAAATTACAATCTTTTCCCTTTCTGTACCACTCAGATCAATGAGAAGGGGAGATAGCAAAGAAAAATTCAACCCTAGCTGCAGTCCAATTACAGCCTGCAGCTGGAAGCATTGTCTCTTTTATGTCTATTTTTGTTTTCAAAGCTATTTGATACTGCAAATAAATTACATGGCCATTAACAGTGAATTATTGAATCTTATGAGTTAAGTATTTCTTGATTGAAGGAAGAAGCTGTGCCGGGGAACGGAGGGGGGAGGGGCGTGGAATTCAAGAGTTGACTGACAAGAATATTTTGCTTTTTTTTTTTTGGTAACTTGTTAGTATATTACAGGTTATATCTATTAGACTGCCTTTGAATCCAGAGAGAAAGTGAGTAAGGAAACAAGCCTATGTATGTTTATCTCTCTGTGAGTGTGTGCATGTGTGGTTGTCTCTGAGTGTACTATTTTTGTATTGCTTCTAATTGGACACCCTGCAATGATATCCACCCCTCATTTCCTAGTTTTGGCCTAAAGTTCAGGGCTCTCCACAGTGTGCCACTATTGTACCTTTCAAGCCTCATTTCATACTCCTTTCTTTTCATCATCCCTTTCCACCCCCTTCCTGACTGTCTTTGTCAACCTTGCTCCTCATAACCTCCCTCTTGCCCAGTTCACCTGCTGAAGTCTTCCCAATCTTTTAAACATACTTTAAGAGTTTTAGGATCTGTGATTTTGTCAGTAGAGGTACCCTTTCACTTATGCATATCCTAATCCTTCTGTATCTTAAAAGATAATGTTTGAGAATTCATGTACCCAAAAAAGTCATTGCTTTTCTGTCATTTTTGAGTCATGCTGACTCCTCATGACCCTATTTGGGGTTTTCTTGGCAAAGATACTGGAGTGTTTTGCCATTTCCTTCTCCAGCTCATTTTGCAGATGAAGAAACTGAGGCAAACAGGATTAAGTGACTTCCCCAGGGTCAAACAGCTGTTACGATTAGAGGCCAGATTGGAACTCAAGAAGATGAGTCTTCCTGATTCCAGGCCCAGCGCTCTATCCACTGTGCCACCTAGCTGACCCGTGGCAAAGCAGGTGATGAGTCTCTCCAAACATAGCTTGACTAGTACTCACCTACCTACAGCTATATAGTCCATCATAACTAGTCATTTCAACTTGTAGTACCCATTGGAGCTTGCGCTTGTCTGAATTAAGTTCACCTCCAAACTATAAGAAGTCAGTGGAGTAGGGCTCTAGGGGAAGATTTAGCTATCAGACTCCAACTTAACCATCTTCTCCAACGACCGTTCCCTGTCTCAGGACAATTTATCAAACAACAATTATTTATTTAGCCTGTGCTATGGGACAGGCACTGAGTTTGGCACTAGTGATACAAATGCAGAGAATGAAATGATTCCAAATTTGACATATTGCCTTTTTGCCTCTTTTTAATGTGCTTTTCATGTAACATTGCATGTTAGAGTTATTTGTGTTGGTTTCTTTTCTACCTTTGAGACTATAAGTTGTATGAGGGCAGGGGTGACAGCCCCATGTCAACTTTGTTTCTTCCCCAGGGCACAGTACAGTGAGCTGGACACATCAGGTGCTCTGTCAACATCAGTTAATGAAAGAAAGTTCTGCCCTTTGTGAACCTTGGGGGGGTGACCTGAATGTCAAGTTGCATTTTGGTCTTTTTTGGAGGTCATGGGAATTGAGAAGCAATTACAGAATACCGTAGGGCCACTTGGTAGCTAAGAAACCTCTGCTACCTTTATGACCACCCAGGGGTCTGTATCACGTAGAGAGAATCAGGACAAAGCGGAGACTGGGGGAGGAAAAGCTGCTTTGTACATCCTTGGTTTCCCCTTGGGGAGGGAAAAAACTTCACAAATGAAAGGTCTTCTGCTGCTGTGGGCGGACCACCAAAAGTCTCCCTTGCCAGAGCCTAGGATTGGAAGACTGGACCAATGAACTCAAGACAAAGAACACGAAATCAAGATGAGGGTGGTCTGGGAGCAAGCTGCCATTCTGGGTAGGGGCTGGGAGGGAAAAGGATTTAGTGGAGAGCTGCTCCCGGCTTAGGAAGGATCATGGGCCAGGCTAGGCCTGGGGAACTTTAGTTAAGGATTAGGTTAGAAAGCTTAGGTGCCACTCAGTCTGGGACTTAGTTAGAGTTCCTTTATATGCAGTCTAATTACCTTACCCTGGTGTGTTATTTCTGAATTTATATATTCTCTTCTTCCATAAGTAAGCCCTAGAAAAATGTACTTTTTGTGGTCTAGAATAAGGAGATATAGGACGGAAGGGAAAAGCAGGAGAAAGATAAAGTCTGCGACCAGAGTGCCTAGGGATGGTCACATCAGCACAAAAAAGAGAACAAGTTATTAGGACCACTAGATTTTTAGAATTGAAAGCGGCCTTAGCCATCATCTAGTCCACCTTCCTCCACGAGGAAACTGAGGCCAGCACTGATAAATTATTTAATCAAGGTCACATAGTTGATGTAAGCTTTGAACTGGCATCCTCTGGTGCTAAATACAGTATTCTTTCCATTAGGCTACACTGCCTCATTTGGGGTCAGTTGCAGCAGACCTCTGGGTTAAAGTCTTCAAGAGAACTTAGGGCCCAGGCCTGAGTATGGAATACAGGTAGCATTTTTTTTTAAATAAGTTGGGAAAGATGAAAATCCTGAGGTCAAAAGACAGAAATCATCTCAGAGGGAAAGCTAGTCTCCTAGGAAGGTGATTCAAGAAATTAGTGAGGACTAAGGTTTAGAGCTCTAGAGATGAATTGAATTACATTTTTTTATTTACCTAAGTTTGGCCCCAAAGAGTCATGGGTATCACATCCTTAGCCCTGGGTTCTAAGTACTTGGCAGATGATAACTTCTTCTGGGTAGGTTAGAGCATGGTACTACAGAGGATAAGGTGGGGTTTGCTCCCTTTGTTGACCAGAGGCAGCTCCAAGGCACAGTGAATGGAACGATGGCCCCGGAGTCAAGAAGACCTGAGATCCAATCAGGCCTCAGTCACATACTAACTATGTGACCCTGGGCAAGTCACTAATTGCCATTTGCCTGAGCTTTCACCACTGTAAAATTGAGATGATAATAGCACCTACTTCCCAGGGTTGTTATGAGAAAATCAAATGAGATGATATTTGGAAAGCACTTAGTTCAGTTCCTAGCACATAGTCAGAGCTTTAGAAATGCCCATTCTTTCCCTTCCCAGATAGCCTGAGCTCAGCCAGCTCTCTTGCAAATGTAGGCTGTGGGTCACAGAGGCACTGAACACAGTGTGTGACCCGGTGCAGTTAGCTTCTCCTTGTGGGAACTCCTCAGGAACTCAACCTCCTGATGGCCGTTTGGGAGGGTCACCTTCCTGCTCAAAGGATGTCTCATTAGCATTGGCTCAGTCATAGGCAGTAGTTATCAGATCTGTTCTGGGAACAGAGGAGCATTTGCCAGACTTGGGACTCCCCAAAGAGGACCATAGCTGGGTTTTGTGGCTGGGAAACAAAACAACAGAATAAATCTGGCCTCTGCAGGGAGAGGCAGGGCAGGCAGAGGCAGAGACAGGAGGGTCCTGCATCGCTGGATTTGCCAGGAGCTGCCTCAGAGTTGGATCTCCTGTCTCACCTCTCTGCTCCCCTCCGGAAGCCCTCAGCAGGGGCCCCTAGGCAGGCCTTGCCTCCGTGTCTCTCAGCTACACCAGACAATGTCCTGTTTGTTTCCCGTTTGTTCTCTGACCAGAGGCTTGGGCCTGAGGGGCCGGCACCTAGCCCTCCAGGAGACCAGGATAGCTCCAGAACTTACTTTCAGGGTCTTTTGATTGGAACCTGTAAGACCTTTCTTCCCTCCTTTCCCCTAGCCCCCCACCCCAACCTGCTCCCAGGGATCTATTCATTACCAGCCATGATAACAAAAGATCATAATGATGAACAATTCTGGGCTTAATGGGGAATGGCCAGATCGAGGAAACTTTCCTTAGGGAAAAGTTGCCGGGGCTGAGATGAAAGACACAGGCTGAAAGGGTTCCAGGGCTTGTATCTGGTTTGTTGTTTTTTTTTTTTTTTGGTGCATCTCTTTCTCTATATGCTTGAGAGTACATTTCTCTGTGTGTCTGTGGGTGTGTGCAGTCGGGGTGGGTATGCAGGGGGAGCTGTAAAAATATTATGAGTGAGTGTCTGTAACGCCTGCCCCACCCCCTCAGGGGAAGGGCTTCCCACATGAGGGGGCACTGGAGATCAACCCTATAAATTCTTCTCTCTAACAAGTTGGCTGCCAACATTCTGCTTGTCTCCCTCATAGGCACTCCTTTGCCTACAATAACCCCCCCACCCTCAACGCTACCTAAGTATTTCCACTCTCTTCCATAGACCCCACCTCACCTAAGAGAACACCAGCATTTTCCTTCAATGGCCAGACTCTTGTTTTCCCTTTCTCTTATACCTCATTCATTCCTCTCTCCCTCCTGTCTTCCCTAATTCCTTTCTTTTCTTTCTCCCCTGCCTTCTCCAGCCATAGAGTCTCCTGAAAATCTAGGCAGAAAGGAAACAGGGCACATACCACACACTCGATATATGTGAATTCCACTGCCTTATACTACTGAACTCCTGGCTTGATTTCTTAAAGCCCTGGGTGGTAGGATCTGTACTCATCTCCACAGCATGGGTAGGCAGACATCCATGTGTATCTACAGGTTTGGGTGGAGATGGCTTGGAGACAGGCTACTGGATTAGATGACCTCAAGGTCATAGCCCACCATCTGCCCTGTGATCCATAGTGCCCTTCCACATTCCTGGATGAAAGGGATAGACTGAGGTGCCCCTTTTTGAATCAAGGTTGGTTAAGCTCAAAGAGCAACTCAAAGGAAAATAGAGGAACCTAAAGATACACAGGAATTTTTACTCTTCTGCCAAACACACAGCAAAATTTCCCTACTTCTCTCCACAGGAGTATTACCTGAAGAGAGTCCTCGCAGTTGGAGAGGTTTGTAGCTCTCATTGCTAAGGACTCACAAGGGGCCTGAACACGTTAGTAATCTGAAGGAAGAACAAAGCAGGGCAATCTTGGAACCAAACAGAGAAGTAGGCGATCCTCAGAACTTCTTTCACTATCCCTTCTTAGGCCTGTCGACATTATTAGGACTTGGATCTTCTCCTAGTCCAGGTGTTCAACGTCCCTCTGAAGCCCGTGACGTCCCACTGCAATACTCCTTGCCCTGCTCCTGTCCCTGACTGCACCCTTTGAGATCAGTACTGTCCCTACCTCCTTCTTTAGCAAAACATCCCTCCCCTTCTCTACTCTCTCTAAGGTCCCTGCTATCTGTCATTAACCAAACTAGTCTAGGGGTTATCAAAAAGTTGTGCATGACTGATACTGATTAATTTGTTATAAAGTTATGAAGATCAGTCAGCTGGAAGTCAGATGATCTATATCTGAATCTCATCTTTGTGTCTTACAGGCTGTAGGGTCTTGGACAAGTCACGATCTCTCCTCTGAGGCTATTCTTCACCTGGAAATCAGGGATAATATCTCTGCTTCATGGAGTTGTTCCTAAGGATGGCATTTTGCAAAACAAAATGATAGACAAATGTGAAGTCATTTTTTTTGCTTTAAATAGTATTTTATACCCCCCCGCCCAAATATATATCAAGGAAATTTCTAGTATTCATTTTTACAAGATTTTGAGTTCCAAATTTTTCTTCTTCCCTCAATTGGGGAATGGTTTGTGTTCTCATAAATTTGACTCAGTTCTCTCTATATATTTGAGAAATGAGGTCCTTATTAGAGACACTTGCTGTAAAGATTATTTCCCAGCTTTCTGCTTTCCTTTTAATCTTGGGTGCATTGGTTTTGTTTATATAAAAGCTTTTGATTTAATATGATCAAAATAATCTAGTTCACATTTGGTAATACACTCTACCTCTTGATTTGTCATGAATTCTTCCCCTTCCTGTAGGACTGACAGGTAGACTATTCCTTGCTCTTCTAATCTGATTGCTTCATTGTCCATGGTACCTTTTAGCGAGATATAGTTTCCTTCATTATCTCTTTTAATTAGGTCTATTTTTGCTTTTACTTTATTTAAGATCAGGATTGCTATCCCTGCTTTTTTTCACTTCAGCTGAAGCATAATAGATTCTGCTCCAGCCCCTTATCTTTACTCTGTGTTTGTCTCTCTTCTCTGCTTCACATATTTCTTATAAGAAACATATTGTAGGATTCTAGTTTTTTATCCACTTTGTTCTCCGCTTCTGTTTTATGGGAGAGTTCATCCCATTCACATTCACAGTTATGATTACTACCTGTGTCTTTCCCTCTATCCTCTTCTTCCTCCTTAGTGTGAAGTCATTTTGATGAATTTCTCTCTCTTATCTCTACTTTAACTGTATTCTTCCTTTAGCCTCCTTCCCTTCAGCCACAATGGAGTTATACTCTTTCTCAAAGAATCTTATATAACAGGTTGCTCTCACATGTGCAATAAGCTGAGGAGGGAGGACTGGCATGTTATGTCATATAAGTTACAAACCAAACTCTTACTGGGTCATGTCCCCCCAACTCACTAAAAGAAACCCCAACTCATTTCTTCTTAGATCTGAATGTTATCCTTAAATCACCTCAGCTTCAAATTCATCATTAACTAACTGCTCAATTAGATCAGTAAAAGCAGAGTAAAATCAAGAAACATCAGACCATATAGCATGCTGTGATATAGTATTTTCCCCATTTCATGTTAGACTTTATTTTCATTCTCTAAGGTAGGCCAAGCTATAAGTAACCCCAAAGTTAAGTATCTTATTATAGTCCAATCTTCTAGGAAAATGGGAGAGGGACACAGGCAGTTAACCCATATCAGGGTGTGTATGTTGAGATTGGGGCAGACAAAAGATGATTTTGGTGATTCTCTTGTTCATGGCTGCCTGGGTGAACCTGACAGCAGAATCCTTATTTTCATTGTTTCACAGCTCCTGGATCAGAGAAAAACTATGGCATGTCAATGTGTCTATCATCTATTTTTGCTAACTCGGTCCTGAAAGGGGCATTGCTCAAATGCCCAAGGGTTGTGCTCATGCAATACCATCTATCCCAAATCCAGTGTACTGACAAATGGCAGGGGGACAGATGGGGCTGTGTGGTTGCCCCAGTTGCCAGTTATATTTGCTTCCAAACATCATGCTCCTCTCCTGTGTCTTCCATCATGTCTAAAAGGGAGCCTATCCATTCTTGGCCCAATGTAGCCTGGGCACTAAGAATCTCAGGATGAAGGAGCAAGTGAAGTTATTTCAAAATGTGAAAGTCAGTTAACAAGTATTTACTGAAGGCTTACTATGTGCTGGGCACTTTGCTAAGAGCTGAGGACACAAAAAAGGGGAAAAAACAGTCCCTGTCCTTTTGCTCTCAATGGGTTCACATTCTAATGGGAGGAAAGTACTGGCAAAATACTTTTTGTTTACACTGATTGCTTGTGTTATGTGCTTATTTGCATTCTGCAATTTATTCCATTCAGGAAAATATATGCAGGGGTTCAAATAGCAATCCATCAATGCATTTTTATGGTGTGTGATTTTATTATAAGTCCTCTTTTAGAGGATAGAACCCAACTTGCTAAATGTTTGTTTGTATATGCACACACACACACACACACACACACACACACACACACATATATCTTTGTGCAGACTTGGGTCACCTGAGAAACAAATAGAAATATGAAGTTGCCTTTGATCAACCTCTGAAGACCCAATCTGCTTCTGTATTGGTGGGAGTGATGGTACATAGTAGGTGCTTAATAAATGTTTATTGATTGATTAATTTACAGGACCAAGAGTTAACTAAAGGTTCATCAGTTGATTTAGAACCTCTACAATTCTAAGCACCCTCTATTTAAGCTATGTTAGTGATTAGTATTCATTATGCTATAATTAAAAGACATATTTGCATGTATTATTTCACTTGTTTCTCTTGTCAACCCTCTGAGGAAGGTAATGTGAGTATTATTCCCATTTTACAGAAGAGAAGATGGAGGTTCAGAGGAGTTAAGTGATTTGTCAGAGGTCACACAGCTTGTAAGTGTCAGAATCTGGATGTGACACGGAATCACATAGCATCTCAAAGCTGGAGGGAATGGACCTCAGAGGTTGTCTAGTCCAACCTATATTAGAAAAAGAATCCCTTCTATGTCATAGATAAAAAGTGGTTGTCCAACTTTAACTTGCTCACCGATGAAGAGAAACCCTAATCTCCCAAGGCAGCTGTTCCACTTTTTGAGAATTTTAATTGTTAGGAAGGAAGTTTTTTCCCCCTCCTCGTATCAAGTCTGAATTTGCCTTTTTGCAGTTTCTACCCATTCCATTTCTCCTCATCCTACCCTCTGGGGCAGAACAAGTTGAATCCATCCTCCACATCACAGTCTTTCTAATAATACTTGAAGATAGTGATTATGTCCCTTTCCTCCCAAGACACCTCTTCTCCAGGCCATATATCCCCAATTCCTTCAGCAGAATGTCATATAGTGTGATCCTGATGTCCTTCCTCATCTTACTTACCCTTCTGGATGCCCTCTTTACTCATATACTTCGAGTTGAGGTGAGATACTTTTTTTTTGAGGACTGGAATATTTAAATAAGATAGTGGTTTTCTTGCCAGGATTGCTTCTCATTGAAAATCCATGATTTGTTATTTGGACTTGTGTAACTGGCTCATTGGTTATTGTGTCCCAGTAGTCTCTGCATATTGTTGACTTCTAGAAGGCATTAAGGACAATTCCCTCCTCTTTCATTTTCTTTGACTTCTCTAGACAAACCATTCCCCCTGTGTGTTTCCACTTGTTTCCTATTCATATATTACCTCTTTATTTTCTTGTAAACAATAACATATTTTATAGGATTTTTATATTGTGATTAGGCTGCACTTTAGGCATATGATTTCTTTTGATTCTCACAAATATTGTTATTCCATTTTATAGATGAAGAAACTGAGGTTCAACCAGGTTAAATGGCTTGCCCAAAGTTGTAGGATGACATTAATTCGCTTCTTCTGAGCCTAAATCCAGTGTTCTTTCCACTAAATCATGCTACTTTTCAGTTGCTAAACAAAAGCCACACTGGTTATCTACCTTTTTTCACTGCATATGCTTTCATGGGTCTGAAGACAAATTACTAGTGTAAGGAAGACAGTGATCTGGGTGTAGCTGTAGCAATATCAGTCTGCATCTGTTGGACCTACACACCACAAGGCACTTGGTGACAATGGAGCTAGTAGCATTTTCCCTGCGTTCCTGAAGCTACACCCATGTCTCTGTCTTCCATATACTACTACTATTACTATATATCAGATACTTACCTTTTGATCCAATAATCTCCCTACTAAGGCTCTTCCTTAAGGTTGTTCTTGAAAGGGAAATATATATATATATATATATATATATATATATATATATACATATATATATATATACTAAATTAAAAAAAATATAGCAGCTTTCTTAACAGTAAGCACCTGGGAACAACCTACATGTCCAATGACTGGAGAATGGTTGAACAAAATTTCTATGAGAAAGTAATGGAATGTTATTATTCCACAAGAAACAACAACTATAAAGAACATAGAGGAAGGATATAAATACAGGAAGAGTCACATGAAATGATGTAGAATGAAGAAAGTATATTGAGAACAATAAAAAAGTCACAGTAGCTGACATGTATGTAGGGCTTTAAGGTTTAGAGAGGTCTTACATACTATTTCATTTGTTTCTGATGAGATTCCAAATATTTAATATCATGCCCTCCAAGTGTTCTCTTTTCCAGGCTAAGAATTACAAATCTATTAAAGGTCCCTAACTGAGTTATAATGAACTGAGACCCTCTGAGACTAAGGAATTTTCTTGACTTTCTCGCTTCTGCCCATTCTCATATGACTTGAAAATCTGTAGGTTGCCCATGTCTTTAGGGGATCGATCAGAGAGGCTGGTTAGGGACACTTCGTTCTCTTCTTTATTTGACACTTCATATTCTAGGGACCTTATCTTATATGGGGTAAGGAGAACTAAGCACTGAGTGATGACTTTGGTTTTCTCTTTGTAAGATTAGAGATACCTTTTAAAGCCATGATATGCCCTCAAGTACTACATTGAGGTCATAAAGTGAAGGTAAAAGTTTCAATTCATTACTCCTAACATTGTTGAGAGTCTCAGTAGCTAAAGGCCCCTGGGGATGTCCCTCCAGGAGCACTGGAGAAGAATGTCTAATAAAGAAGAGTTCAGGTTCTTCTCTGCCAGCCAATGGTTAGTGTAACCCAATAGCATCCTCAAGGTACCTGAGCCCTCTGACTGAACCTCAAATCCATCTAAGGGACCCCATTTTATCTCTAAACACTGATATCCAGAATCCTGAACTGATGAGGATAATCTCTTACCCAGGAGAACTGGACTTTCCCTAAGTAGCAAAGGCCCTTGAGGCCTACAGAGTGCTACCTCAAGGGGGCAACCCTGAGCTGCCCAGGATAAAAGACCTTACAGGTCATAGGCGAGCCTTGTTAGAACAGCTCACATGGCGCTCTCCTTGGTGCTGCTGCTGCTGGCCCAGTCTGTTTTCCTACCTGCCTGGAACCTGAGAGTGGCTAACCTGATTTTAGATGCTTCCTTACTCAACTACTACCACTGGTGTGGCCTCAAACATCTTCCGTCATAATTTCTGTAGCTTGTCTTGACATCAGGATATGGTGGAAAAACCATTTATATGGAAGCTGAGCAATGTGGTTCTAGTGCTGCTATTCATTACTTTTGTGATTGTGGGCAAACAGCTTCACTGGGCTTCAACTTCCTATGCTATAAAGTAAAAGGGTTGGACCAAATGATCTCTAAGCTTATTTCCAGTGCTGCATCCTGTGTCCTGAGAGCCTTTCTAGTCTTGACATTCTTTACTCTAAGGACCCTTCCAAATCTAAAATTCAGTGTCCTCATACTCTTTTGTTCCTTGGACTTTACATTCTATAAGAAGCTCCTTTATTCTATGACTGAAAATGGTAGTAACTGGTTTGCCTTTTCTGTCCCCTTCCCCAGTGACTTTGCTTCATGCCATAATGATTCCAGCCTGGTGGATTTTGTTTACAACTAAGTCAGTCAGTCACTAAATATTTATTATTTACTATGTGCCAGGCATTGTGCTAAGTAGTGGGGATACAAAGAAAGGCAAAAGACAGTCATATTCTCCAAGAGCCCACATTCTAATGGGGGAGATAGCGTGCAAATAAAAGTGTATGAACAAATTGTTACACAAGATAAGTTGGAGAAAATCAATAGAAGAAGGCACTAACATTAAGAAAGGCTTCCTAAAGAAGGTAGGATTTTAACTGGGCCTTGAAAGAAGCCAGGGAAGCCTCAGGCATCCCATTAGTCTACCCATCTCTGCTGGGGAGTACAAGCCCACATGGTACAGAGCACTATCACCTTTTTTGCAAAAGTGCTCCTAAGAAGTAGTTATATCCAGGCTTCATGTTTTTCCCTCTCATCTGAAAGTAACAACCCATGGAAAGACAGCCTCAGATCTGTCCTGACTACAAGCACAATTCCCCTAAGTCTCTTGCTCATTAGGTCAGTGTGGTGTGCAGCTCCTGAAACCCTTCCAAGGGCTATGTCATACTCTGCAAATGCTCCTGGAAACTCTGTGACCATTAATCAAGCAACTCTTCATTGTTCACATTAGATGGGGAGGCATTCCAAGGCATTTAAGCAACAATCAGCCATTTTTTTTCCTTTTTTAGTTTGAAATATTGATGGCATTGATATGCGCAGAGGCTTTGCCCATCCCTCTCCACTGGCAATCAGAGCTTGTGGGTGCAATGGAAAATTTGTTGAAAGCTTCACTTTTATTTTTTCCTCAGATTAGTTGAATAAGTGAATGAATAAAAAAGCATGTATTAAGCACTTACTATATACCCAGCCTTGTGTTCACTTGTGAGAGTACAAACATGCTCTTGAGAAACTTTGATTTTAATGGAGGAATAGACAACACGTATAGGGAAGTAGTGGCCAGAGAAAGGTGTTTTGATCTGGGAAGTCATAGGCATGGCAGGTACTCTAAGGGCAGTCCATTGATATATTCTTTCCAGAAGCAATAGTTGTGTTGATTTATTACTGTTCCCAAAGCAAGAAGTGGAAAGGGGAGAAGGTATACATGTGACCACATGATCAGAAGATGGCTAGATCTAGGTTAGCTAGATAGAGAGATCAGGATCCCCAATCTGGAAAGCTGGTCCCCAGTTGGGGAATCCAAGCAGTAGCAGTGGTGAGTGTCAGGGCAGGAATATGACTGGGGTGAAACTTGTTTTGGGGTCTATAGTTGGCTACATATAATGAGCTCTCATCGATAAGCATAACACCACCTTAGGGCAGAAGGTCCAGCAGCAGCAGTAGCAGTGGAGGAGACAGGGCAACATGGTGACATGGCAGATTGATGGCTACAATATCACCCAATGACATCTAGAATCTGGAATAGACACATGGGACTTTGGGCAAGTAATTACCTCCCTATGGAGCTCAGCTTACTATTATGTAATGAAGGGAATTGGATTACATGGCTAAATTCCCTCTTAGGTTATATTCAAAACCCCTCTTACCTCTAATAGTCTGTATTCTAACATTCTCTACTTCAAGATTCCTTCCACTTCTGACATTCTATGTTCTAAGACTCATTCCATCTTATTTGTATACAGAAGAAGTTGGACTGAAGTATTCTCCCCTTCCCCTTCCCCTTCCCCTTCCCCTTCCCCTTCCCCTTCCCCTTCCCCTTCCTCTTCTCCTTCCCTGCTTTCTTTGTGTTTTTATTCTTTTAAATCTTATTTTTATTAATATCTTTGTTTTCATATCACCTTTATTTATGAATATATCCTTCCCCACCTAGTGAACTTTCCTTTGCAATATATTTTTTTTTAATAAAGGAAGTAGTTCAGCAAAGCCAACTAAGATGTCAATCGCATCTCCCAGTATAGGCACAATCCCCCGCTCTCAGTCCACCACCTTTGGTGGTGCATTATCTCTACATTTCCCTGGGTCCAAGCTTGGACAGAATTACAGTGTTCCATTCTAGTTTTTTATTTTTTTCCATTTGCATTGTTGTGGTCATTGCTACATGTACTTTACAGGATTACAAAACTCTCTTCTGTTGTTAACTGTTTCCCAGCTGTCAAGGTTGAGGAAAATCAAACTGTCCTTAGGTCCCTTTTTTTCTGTGCTGGCAGAAAATCACAGGTCTCCTTTGCTTACATCATCCATGTGAACTGGATCTCATTCACAGAAGGGTAAATAGCAATTCCAGAAACTGCCTCAGTTTGAGCTGGATGGAACCTGCTGCCATGTGAGTTAAACTTTCCTTTAGCAAAAGCCTTCCTAAAGATTGTACCTCCAGAGAGAGCTAAACTTGAGGATTATTGAGATCTACCTTTTTCATGAAAATGCTCTCTTAGCAACCTCTAGTTTTTGTGTGGCTTTATCTCCCTCTTAATAGAAAAGAACTAGAGTCTCTGTATCCTATCGAAATCCAACCGGGCAATGTCTCCTGCTTTTCAGGACAGATGTAAGGTACTGGGACTTCTGAGCAGTCAAGAGGCAATATGTGGTGGTGGGAAAAAGTACCTGAGGATGTCCAAATTCAACAACCACTGTTACTAAATGGCCGGCCATTTGCTCTTGAATTCTCATTCTTTATGATGGATGAATGAAAAAGCATTCATTTAATCCTTACTATGTGCAAATCACTGGAGATGCAAATAGAAAAGCAAGACAACTTCTGCTCTGAAAGAGTTCCCATTCTAACAGAATAACACTTCTATGGAGGTTTCAGCTGCAAGTCAGATGGAAAGGTCCCCTGATTTTTACACATGATGATGCATATTTTTCAATGTCATAATCATAATCTCTAGGGAAGGTGGGTGGAACTATAGGGAAGTTGATTGATATATCCTTTCCAGAAGCAATAGTAGTTTCTATTTGATTACTGTTCCCAAAGGAAGAAGTAGAAAGAGTAAAAGGTACACACGTGACCATATGACAGGAAGATGTCTCATAATATATGTGTTTCTGTTGCTGAATCCTTTGACAATGCCAAGCTCTTTGATGGTAAGAATTTCAGAAGCCAAAACAGAGGATTTCATATTTGATTTTGGTTGCTTCCTAGAATGACTGATACAGTGGCTTGGCTGGAAGCAAGACAGATAGGTAGTTGGGGAGTGTTGCCATTCCCAGGGTTCTCAAATCTACCCATATATTGGTAGCAGTTCAGCAACTGATGATGATGATGATGATGATGATGATGATGATGATGACAGTTAATCTAAGAAGAGGAGACCAGCCTTTCTTCTAGACCTTGTCATGTATACTTTCTTGTGGGATTTTCAATCAGATGGGACCTTAGAGGTCATCTGATCCGGTGGTGTCAGACTCAAATAGAAAAAAAGCCACTAAAACTGTGCATAAGAGCTCTGTAGATTGCATATTGACTTAGAAACCACATGTTAACATTATCTATGTTCTATTATATTTTTATTTATTTTGTGACATTCACCAATTATATTTTCATCTAGTTCTAGCTGCCCTATGCTGTTTGACACTTTTAATCTGGCCCAGTGGCTTTCTTTTAAACCTAAGACTGGGTTTCTGATTCCAAACTGAGTTCTCTTTCCATTATGCCATATTGTTTTCCATCTTATCTACCTAACCAATCAATCCTGAATGTACCCAAATGCAACCAAACATATATTTCTATGACTAATGCTCTGTGGGTTGCCGCCTCCCACTAACCGGTTGTTCCAGGGCCAGCTTGCAGCATTTTGTTCTCCAAGAAAGGCAGCTAGGTGGCAAAGAGAGTGTTGGGCCTGCAGTCTGGAAAACCTGAGTTCAAATCCAATTTCACACACTTATTAGCTGTGTGATCCTGGGCAAGTCACTTAACCTCTGTCTCAGTTTCCTCAATTGTAAAATGAGGAAACCCCTCACAAGGTTATTGTGAGGATCAAATGAGATAAGGAAAGTAAAGTACTTTGCACAACTCTTAGCACATGGCAAGCACTAATATTAATACTTATTCCCTTCTCTCATTCCCCTTTCAACATTTCCTGGTATAGTGATCATGCCCAACCATACATATACTCAGAGCCAGACACCCAGACATACCCTTCTCACAAAGAGGAACACATACTGATACACATGGGCAAATGTGTACAATTGTCAACATGGTCACTTAGAACACAAAATTCAGATACTGGATGTTGGATACATAAACATTTCTAGTATTTGTGGGGAT
>CM053624.1:329263156-329279852 GCA_028646595.1 Phalanger gymnotis
CTCCGTGCGGGACAGACCTTACCCAGAGACCATCCAGGCTGTCCTGGGCTGGAGCCCTGCTTCCCTCTGCCACTTTGTGGGTTCTGCAACTCTAGAATTGGTTCAGAGCCATTTTTTTATAGGTTTTTGGAGGGACTTGGTGGGGAGCTCACGCCAGTCACTGCTTCCCAGCTGCCATCTTGGCTCTGCCCCATACATGTCATTTCTTACAACATCCATATTCCATAATTTGCCTAGCCATTTCCCAATTTATAGACATCTACTTTGTTTCCAATTCTTAGCGATCATAAAAAAAACCCCCACCAACCACAAATATTTTGGAATCTATGAGGACTTTTTTCTTATTGATAACTTCTTTGGGGTATAATCCCAGTAATAGAGTCTGGTTCAAAAGGTATGGGCATTTTAGTCACTTCAATAACATTATTCCAAATTACTTTCCATAATGGTTGTATGATTTCACAGCTCCACTAACAATGTCTTTGTATGCCTATTTTCCCATAACCCTTTCAGCATTGTCTATTGTTGTCATCATTTTGTCAATATGCAGGGTGTGAGGTGAAACCCAAGAGTTGTTTTGATTTGCATTTCTCTGATTATTAGTAATTTAGAACATTTTTATATGGTTGTGAATGCTTTGCAGTTCTTTTGAGAATTGTTTGTTCATATCCTTTGACCATTTATCTGTTGAGGAATGGCTATTTTATACATACACACAGGTGTGTGTATATTGTTTATATATCTTGCACGCCAACTCTTATCAGAGAAATTTGATACAAAATTTGCACATTTGACCACTTCCTTTCTTATGCTAGATGCATTAATGTTGTCTGTGCAGAAACTTTTCAGTTTCAAGTAATCAAAGTTATATATTTTATCTTTTGTAATTGCTTCTATCTCATTTGGTTAAGAATACATTTCTTACCCATAGCTGTGAGTGGTAAATGATTTGATTCTTTTCTGGGTTTTAATACTATGAACTTTAATATTAATGTCATGTATCCATTTAGAAAGTATTGTGAAGTGTGGTATAAGGTATTATTCTAAACCTAATTTCTACCAGACTGCTTTCCAGTTTTCCCAGCAGTTTTTGTCAAATTGGGAGTTATTCTTAGGTAACATGTTTTTCACTTTATCAAACATTGGGTTATTGAGTTCTATTGTTTCTGAATGTCCCTTCTTTTGTCTGTTCCATTGAGCTATCTCTCTGTTCTTTCTCTAATACTAGATGATTTTTATGACTTCTACCTTAAAATAGAGTTTGAGGTATGGAAGTGCTATTATCCCTTCATCTGTACTTCTTTTCATCATTTCCCTTAATATCCTACTTATTTTGTTTTTCCAAATGAATTTTGTTATTATTTTATTAAGCTCTGAAAAGTATCTGCTTGACAATTTTATTGGAATAACATTGAAAGCATTAATAGCATTAATTAATTAATAGCATTAACTTTGGTAATACTGTCAGTTTTATTATATTGGCACAGTCTAGCCCTGAGGATCAAATATTCCTCCAGCTATTTAGATTGTTCTTTAATTCAACAAGGAATTTTTTGTGATATAATCCATACAAGTCTTTTGTGTGCTTTGGGAGATTGATCTTAAGATTTTTTTTATTCTGTAGTTATTTTGAACGGAATTTCCCTTTCTTGTGTTCTGTTTTTATTATATAGAAATGCTACTGAGTTTTAATGATTTATTTTGTAGCCTGTAATTTTGCTGAAGCTATTATCTCAATTAGTATTTTTGCTGATTCCCTGGAGTTTTCCAAGTAAACCATCATATCATCCACAAATAGGGATAGCTTTATCTCCTCTTTACCTATCTTTATTTCTTTCATTCTCTTCTCTTCTCTTATTGCTATTGTTAACATTTCTTTTACTAGATCAAATCATGGTGGGTGCAGTGGGCATCTTTTCTTCACTCTTTTATTCATTGGAAATGTTCTAGTGTATCTCCATTGTGTATGATGCTTCCTTTTGGTTTTAAGTAGACGCTTTTCATGATACTAAAAAAGGTCCCTCTACAGCTAAATTTTGTAGGTTTTTTTTTTCAGCACAAAAGAGTGTTGTTCTTTGTCAAAGGCTTTTTTTTTTTATCTATTGAGATGATCATGCAGTTTGGGATATTTTGAGTTTTAATTTGATTATGTTGATTGTTTTCCTAATGTTGAACCACCCTTGCATCTCTAGTTCAAATCCCACTCGATCATAATGAATGGTTTGTTGGATAAATCACTACAACCTGTTGGATAGGATTTTGTTTAAAATATTTTATTCAATATTCATTAATGATATTGGCCTATAGTTTTTCTTCCCTGTTCTAACTTTCTCTGGGTTAGGTATTAGGATTATACCTGTTTCATAAAAGGATTCTAGTAGGGTGCTTTCTCTATTTTTGAGAATAATTTGTCAAGTTTGGGTGCTAATTGTTCTTTAAAAGTTTGATAGAATTCTGCTGTGAATCCATCAGGTCCAGGGTGTTTTCCCCTGCTTTGGTAGTCTCTTTACAGCTAGGTATAATTCCTTTTCTGAGATTGGGTTATTTAAGATCTCCATCTGGTCTTATGAAAGTGTGAATATTTATATTTTTGAAGATATTCCTCAATTTCTTTTGTATTGTCAGTTTTTATTTTTAACATATAACTGAATAATATGTTCTAATTATTCTTTTTAATTCTTCTAGGTTTGCTGTGATTTGACCTTGCCTGAATGCCATTTTAGTGATTTGATTTTCTGCTCTTTTATTTTTAACCAGATCAGGTAAGGGTTTATCAATTTTATCAGTCTTCTCCAAAAACAGCTTTTACTTTTATTTATTATTTTTATGTTTTTGTTTCCAATTTATCTATTTCTCCTCTAATTTTTAATCTTCTTCTGTATTTATCTTGTTTCTTTATTTGGTGATTCTCTCATACTAAAAAAACACATATTCAGTTCACTAAACTTCTCTCTTTTAATTTTGTCAATGTATGATTGTAAGAACATGATTTTCCCCTAGAGGACTGCTATAGTTGCATCCCAGAAATTTTGGTAGGTTGTTTCACCATTCTCATTTTCTTTTACATAGTTATTGTTTCTCTTTGTTATTGTTTGTTCTTTAGTCTGCTTGCTATTTAAGATTAAATTGTTAGGTCTCCATTTGTGTCTCTTCTTTTGTTTGTGATCCCTGAATCAATTTCTATTCATATTGCCTTATGGTTTAGAAAGGATACATTGATTATTTCTGCCTTTTTATATTGGTTTGAACTATCTCTGTGCCCTAGTACATGGTCAATTTTTGTAAAAGTTCCATATGATGCAAAAAAACTTTTTTTTTTGGTATCCCATTTAGAAGATACCATAAATCTTTTAACTCCAATTTCCCCAGAAATTTAAGTTCCATTTTCCCCCTTTGTTTACCTTTCCGTTAGACTTATCCAAATTGATAGAGGGATATTGAAGTCCCTTGTTGCTATTATATTCCTATGTCTTCTTGAATTTCAGATAATATTTCCTTTATTAATTTGTACTCTAAGGCATTTGAAACATATAAAGTTATTACTGATATTGGTTTGTTGTGTATGGTTCCTTTCAGCATAATATAGTTTGTTTATCCCTTTTTATTTTTTTAACGTTCATTTTTGCTTTGTCTGATAGCATAATGACAACTCCTGCCGTGTTGGATTCACTCTATGCATAGTAAATTTTTTCCCCATTCTCTCAATCTTATTTTGCATATGTCTTGGTTTTTCAAATGTGTTTTTTGTAAGCAATATATTGTAGGGTTTTATTTCTTATCCAATTTGTCATTCTTTTTCATTTCATTGGGTTGTTTAATCCTTTCACATTTAAAGCTATGAGTTAGGTTTATATTTTCTTCTATCTAGCTTTAAAATTGGTTTTTTTCAAGTTATGATTTTTTTCTCCTCTTCTGCTGTAAATATAATCTTGTGTTCCTTCAGTTATTTTACTTTAATTTTTTAAAGGTAGTTTTGATATGGGGGGAGAGGAGGGAGGTGGAGAAAATTTAAAACTCAAAAGCTCAAGGAAGTGAATGTGGAAGACTAAAAATTAATTAATTAATTAATTTTAAAAATAAAGGTACTTTATTGGCTGACTTCAGTTTCCCCATATGTAAAATGAAGACAGTTGTATTTGTACTTCTACCTCAGTCAATTCAACTCAACCAGGTTATGGGGATAAAATGAAAGATAAGATGCAGGCTCTGCTCTCAAGAGGCTGAAACTCTGAAGGGGAGGGTGAAAATCCATACATAAATGACCATGATACAAAGAAGAATGAGATAGGCACACAGAAGAGTTTCATGTGTTTATGTAGTCTCTTTACAGGTACTAAACTAAACTAAACAGACTACTAAACACGTGTATGTGTGTGTGTGTGTGTGTGTGTGTCACGGGGGCAGTGATAGTGATGGTGAGAAGGGCAAATCCATTCCTGGGAGTGGAGGAAAGTGTGAGCAAAGTCTTGGAGATGGGCAAGAGCAAGGTGAGAATGAGATAGAAAACAGAAGATGGAAAGTGATACAGTTTGACTGGATCATAGTATACATGAAGAGCAAGTAGTATGAGATAAAGCTGGGCTGGAAGGTTGGAACCAAACTATGGTGAACCTTGAATGCCAAGGTCAGGCGTTTATACTTTATTTTTTAGACAGTGAGGAGTCATTGAAGGTTGGTGTGAACCTAGGTTCTTATGAATATCAAATGACAGGCTTGTAGGCTCATAGGCATACAGAGCTGGAATAAACAAACCTCTGAGGCCATCTAGTCTCTCTTTCTCCTTTTATAGATGAAGAAAAGCATTAAGTGACTTGTACAAGGTCATACAGGTACTGGCAGAGGCTGGATTTGAGTCTAGGTCCTCTGACTCCAAAGCAAGTGCTATTTCAATGATGCATGTAAAATACTTGACAACTAGAGATTGTTATAGAAATGTCAACTCTTATTATTATAATTACTACTACTACTACTACTACTACTACTACTACTACTACCACTACTACTACTTACATCGATCCTTTTAAAAGTGAGATTTTTCTAGTCACACTGACCCAGATTGCAAACCCATGACAATTTATTAGATGAGCTTTAGGAATCCCTGAAGCAGGAAAATTTATTGCCTGCACTGCCACCATCCTGGTGGCAAGTCCTCATTAGAGCTGTCTCAGACCTTGGATATCAGATATTCAATCTACATCTGGCCTCTACCTGAAGTCTGTCCAGATTCTGAGGTTCAAGGTCAGGCCTCCCACTCTAATGTCATGGTCTTTGATTACCTGTGATAACCTCTAGACCATGAGGACTTTGATCAGATGGAAGGATTCTCTGGAAGAGGCAAAGCTTCTGAGTTTCCTTTTCCCCTGGTCTCTCTTTATCTTCCCATGCCTGGTGCTGCAGGGAGGAGGACCTGATTGATATTCTTTTTAACCAGGCTGAAGAGGACACCCTGACCAAGCTCCTTTCACAGAAGTGATATTGCCATTTGGCTGCAGTGGAATGCAGAGCTGTGGCCCACAAGAATTTGCTGTATAAATATTTGGGGAAGGAGCAAGCATCCTTCTGTGAGAGCCGCAGGTGCACAGACAAACATTCAGCCCTCCATCGAGCCCAGCGGCCCTTGGACAAGAAGCGCCCATTGTTTAGACAGATGGTGTGTCAGCTATCAGTATTTCATTTCCCTCTCATTGTTCTGGGAAACTGGACTCTCCCTCTCTTCAGTAACCAAAACTTCAAGCAGTTCTTCCTATTGTAGTTGCCCTAGGCCCCCACAGGAACATTGGGACCCCGGGAAAGGAAATGGAAGGTCAGCAAGGGCCAGGGAACCTTGGCGACCCACTGGGAACTGCAGCTGGGATAGTCTAGCTAGGCACTGGCCTTAGGCAGCCAAGGATCTGAAGAAGATGACAGGACTTTGTGGGGGTGCAGGAGGCTGGCTAGAGGCTTGGCACAGACACGCAGGAAATCGAACTTTTAGCGCTTTGGTAAAACAGGCTTTCCAACCTAGGTTATAAAGTGATGTCAAATAGTCTTATCCTCATACCCCTGAAGAGCTGTCCCCCAATTCTCCATTGCCAAAGGGTAAAAATAAACGCTCAAATCCTGTCGTTCAAGGCCCTACACAAAAGAAATTGTGTGGTGTAGTGGAAAGAGTTCTGAATGTCGTGCTAGGAGACATAGATCCCAATGCTGACTCTGATGCTTACTACCTGTATGACCTTGAGCAAATCTCTTAAGTTCCCCCAGGGCTCAGTTTCTTCTGCAGTAAAATGAGGACAGGGGATTATGTGGATATCTATGTCCTTTCAGCTCTAGAGTTACCATGTTATAATACTATAACTATCCAACTACAGAAGAGCTGCCAGTCAACCTGCATTGATGGAGGGATTTTCTGCATCTGGAGTTCCCTACGAAGATGAGATCACAGATTTAGACAAAAAAAGAAAAAAAAATTGCTCACAAATCCTGTTGCTGTCACACTCAGGGCCATTGTGAGGAAAGTACTTTGTAAATCTGAGTACTATAGAAGTGTGAATGGTTATCATATTGTTATCTAGTCCCATGTAACCTTTCCTGCCCCCACATTATATCTTGCCTTCTGTTCTACTTATGCTATAATATGTATTCCTACCTACTATTCATTTGTAAGCTGACAGGACTCTGGGTAGAGACTGACCTATTCATTCATTTCTGTATCCCCCCCAACACCAAGCATATGGCTTTGAATATAGTGAGGTCTGGGAAAGTTAGAGTGTCGAATGAATGAACAATTACTGTGATTGCTGGGTTGGGTAGGGGAGGTAGCATTACAAGAGGCAATGGTTTTGGTGCTGAAGGAAGTGGGTTCAAATTCCATCTCTGTTACTAGGTCTTTTTGCCTTGGGCAAATCACTCAGTTTTTCTGGACCTCAGTTTCCTCATCTGTGACATAAGGGGGTTGTGTTAGACAGCCTCTAAAAGTCCTTCCCACTCTAGACCTCTAATCCTTTGCTGCTGGTGAAGCTTGTCCTGCCTCTACACCTTTGGTATTCTTGTCACGCTTACATGCACTGCCTTTCTCTAGCCTCCCTCTAACTCTGGCCTGGCATGGTAGAAAAGATACTGAACCAGGAGCTCTGGTGCTCTGGTCCTGTTCCTGTCACCAAGGATCCATGTGTCCTTGGCATGTCGCTTCCTCTACCAAAGCTTCAGTTTCCTACCTAGAAAATCAGAGAGTTGGGCTAGAAATCTCTAAGATCTCTTCATTCTGAGCCCTATGTTCCTCCATCACTCTCAGGCTCTACCTAATCTTCCACTTAAACATAAACTTAATTTGTTTTGTGTTGTAATTGTTTCATCTGTCTGAGTCTTATCTCCCCCAAAGGAAGCTGAAGCAAGCTCTTCAAAGGATGGGGTTGTGGCTTTTAATTCTTCAGCATCTTGGAAAGCACCAGTCCAGAATCGTAATGAAAAGAACACTGGACTTCAAGGTGGGAGAACTGGGTTTGAGTTCCAGCTTTAGTCCTTACTACAGTGTAGCCTTGGGCAAGCCATTTCATCTCCATCTATAACATGGGGATAATTATATTTGTACCTCCTTTCTTAGAGGGTTGCTTTCAGGGCAGAAGGAGATAATATTTGCAAGACTATTCAAATATCAGCTATTATTTCAGCTGATCCCAATACCCTGCTCCCCTAATTACATGAATTTAGGATAGGAAAGAAGAGAAATTCCAGCTTTAGGGTGGGAACTTGGCAGACCTTCCTCACCAAGACTTATCCATCTCAAGAAAGCAGGGTACAGATAGAAAGAGGCCTTGCCTAGGAGGACCTCAGTTCAGACCTGGCTCTGCTGTGTGGTCTTAAAGTCAATCGATCTTTCTGGGCCTCAGTCTCATCAGTAAAATAAGGCTAGTGGTATTTATATTGACTACCTTACAGGGTTATAAGCCAATCCTCTAATGGATGAATGAATAAAAAACAAACAAACATTTACCGAGTGTGCCAAGTAATGAGGAAATAAGTACAAAATGTAAGACATTTGACACCCATATGGAGCTTTTATTCTGATGGGAAAGACAACATATATAGGAGAGTGGTGGTCAGGGAGAGTCATTTTGGTTTGGCAAGTTGCAGGGATGATCAGTGGAGGCAGAGGGGAGTAGACTGGCACACTCTTTCTGATAGAAATGGCAATGTTAATTTGATTATGGTTTTGGGATTGGAAATGAAGGAGTAAAACCTATAAGGTATACAGCAAGATGGTTGGTGAGAAGATGGCCAGGGAACCAAAGTGGCTGGGGCCACCTAGAAATAGTCTGGCTCCCTCTGCTCCCATTTCCCTCTCCTCATCAAGTATTCATTGGGATAAGAGAATTTCTAGCTCAACTTTATAATCTTCATTTACTAAAGATAAGCAGGTTGAGTCTGCAAAATCAAGCCAAGACATCAACTATGGCCCTAGTATTAACAGGTTAGTTTCTACTTTCTCTCTGCACTTTCTGTTTAAGATATCAACAATAGCTCCAGTGTTTACCAACTAGTTTACTATTTTATCTGATATAGATGTCCCCCTTCTGCTCTTTGGTCTTTAAATCATCATCTTCTCTTATTTACACTTTGAAATTCCATTATGCTCATCCCAACCAAAAAATACAAATTGCTGAAATTACTTCTTGAGGCTCACTGATTTTTGTATACAAGTCTGTGTTCTGGGTCTATTCTCTTAGCATAATAAACCAATTTTTAAAATCATATCTCTGGGTCATTGATTATATCATTGACAGCAGCACCTGTTGACGAATCCTCAGATAATATGCGTCACAGCAGCAATCAGGAGGAGGCGAGTGGGACAAAGGGGCCAGAACAGGAATTCCAGAGCTGAAAGGGGTAAGTCTTCCAGAATATGGTCTTTTGACTAAAGCTGGTTGGATAATATGACTCACAAATCCAATGATTTGTGAACTCATTGAGGTAGAGATTTCTTCCACTGAGGAAAGTTGAAGTCCCCCCCATCTTCCCTCCCACCCATACCTACCCATCCTGTGCTATTTTCCTCTATATCCTTCCAAACATTTCCCCATAGAGAGCCCACCCAATGTGCTGGTGTCTTCTTAATTTTCCCAACATTGAGAGGTTACCAGTAGAGCTGGGCAGCTGTCACAATATTCTCACAATATCCAACTTTACCCAGTTATTGGGAGGAAATGGCTTTGTAAACTTCAAAACACCAGATAGATGTGAGCTATTATTATTATTGATTGGTCTAAAATCTCAGCCTTGCTTCCTGTGTGATTTTGGGCCAGTCATTAAGCTGCCCTTTCCTTTTTTTGTAAAATGAAGAAGCTGCCAGATATGACCATGTCTCAGGTTCCTTCCACTTCTGAATCCTTTGATCCACATCGGTATGTAGATTCCTTGTAAGTTTGGGTTTTCAAGGTCAAAGGAAAGTTGGCACAGTGTGAGAGAAGCCTGGCTTTACAGTCAAAGGATGGGGTTCGAATCTTGCCACTGCATCTTACAACCTCACACCCATCCTACATGTTTGACATTTCTAACATACCGGGGTAGGTCCTCACTACCTTATGCCTTGAACATCACAGTAGGTTTCTGGCTGGTCTTCCAGCCTCAGGCTTTTCCCACTCCAATACATCCTCCACCCAACCTGATCTTCACAAAACACAGGACTGGCCATGTCACCCCCTGCTTCATAAATTCCATTGGCTCCCTGCTACATCCAGTGTCAAATATTGCTTAGTTTTTAAAACCTTTCATAACCTGGCCTCTTCTGCCTTTCCCAGTCTCCTTATACTTTCCTCCCTTCTGCATACTCTCATCATTGTTGCTGTTCTGTTGTTTCAATCATGTCCTAACCCCATTTGGGGCTTTCTTGCCAAAGATACTGGGAGTGGTTTTGCCATTTTTCCAGCTCATTTTATAGATGAGGTAACTGAGGCAAACTGGGTGAAGTGACTTGCCCAGAGTCACACAGCTACTAAGTGTCTGAGGTCGAATTTGAACTAGTTTTCCTGACTCCAGGCCCTCCTCTGCATATTCTACAACCCAGAGACACTGACCTTCTTGCAGTTCTCTATTTCCTTACCCCTGGCCTTTGAATTAGCTGTCAACTATGCCTCAAATGGTTCTTCTACCTCTTAGTTTTCAGAGCTTCCCCTGACCCCGACTCAATTCAAATCCCACCTTCAGAAGGAGTCCTTTCCCAGTCCCTAAACCTCATCCATTTATTTACACTGTATTTATTTACATGTATTTACACTAAATTTATATAGATATTAGCTCCCTCATTAGAATATGAGTTCCTTGAAGGCAGGGTCCTGTCTTAGCCTCCCTTTATACCCCTAGGGCTTAGCACCGTGCCCAGCATGTAGCAAATGCTTAAATATAAAAGCTTGTTGATTGACTGACCTTGAGATAGGTTCTTCATTTTTCTGGGCCTCAGTTTCCTCATCTGTTAAAAGAAGGAATTGGATATGGAAGGTCCCTTCCAGCTCTAAATTTATGGAACTATAAGACTGGCAGCCTGGGTTGGGGGCCCCCCAGGACCCTGGCAGGAGGAGGTGGGACTGTAGAGAGCATTGGAGGAGGGGGACTTTTGGAAGCTGCCAGCCTCCCAGGCCCAGCTTCCCCCAGCCCAGCCTGGCACAGAAGAGGGGGAATTAACATCACAAACCCCCTAATGAGCTCACTCAGTCACCCTGCCCCGGAACAATAAACAATCAAGCCATAAATTCTGGGGAAATGCAGTTTTGATGTGTGATTCTGGGAACACTTAGAACAGATTTGAATATGAAAGGGAGGTGTTAATAAGGAACAAAACACCCTCGGCAGCCTCCAGGCGATTTGTAAGTCAGAGAGGCACACTAAGGGATCCAGCTCCCAATGGGGTGGGGGTGGGGGGGTGGAGGGGGTGGGAAGAGGAGAGAAAGGGGGGGGATAATCATCAGACTATTAATAGCTCACATGCAACACTAGAAATGTTTGCAAAGTGCCTTCTCCTCCTAAAGATTCCTCAGTTCATTCCTTCATCCACACACCCAGTGGGCATTTATTAAGGGCCTGCTGTGTGCCAGCAGCAGGATAGATTTTAGAGATACAAAAGCAAAAAAATCAGAAGAGATCCTGCCCAGGAGCCTGCATTCCAGGAGGGTGGGAGCAAGGAGCAAGACAAATATGGATAAATAAATACAAAATATATGCAAAGTCTATAAAAAATAATTTCAAAGAAAAGGAGAGAACACAAGCAACGAGGGGGTCAGGAAGTAGCATTGAACTGTGCCTTGAAAGAAGCGAGGCATTTACTGTTTCTTTGGTCCCTGAAAAGTTGAGATCAGCCTTTCGTGGCCTGGTGTGGATATAAACATCCTAGCCAACATGGACACTGCTCTTTGGAGTTGGCATGGAATGGGTCAGCACAGATTGACTTCTTGTTATACAACTCAGCTCAGTTTCATGAGATCAGCTCTCATTAATTTGGCCACAATAGGCTAAACAACCATTTGTCAAGGATTTTTATTCAGATGTTGGATTAAACGGCCTCTGTGATCCTTTCTGACAGATTCTGTGGTCTAGTTCAGTCCTGAGCTGGTTAACTTTTGAGATAGCTTTGTTGCCTTTCAGGGGAAAACTAGCTTAAACCATGTGGGAAGAAGGGAGGAGTCCTGGTAGATAATGGTTCTAATGGGCCACTGTCCATGGTTCTAGCTCAATACCCTCGCCACCAACTTGGTGAGAGAGTATGGATAACTTACTGCAAAGTAGCCCCTCTACTAGAAATGAATCTTAGAGCACACTAATGGAATCCACTATCTATTAGAACATCTAGACCATCCTAGAGTCAAGATTTTTACTACTGGGTGCTCTCTCCCTCTTGCTTTGTCCCTCCCTTTTCTCCTGTGATCCCCACAACTATTCGACTACTGGTATGGCTTAGAGAAATGAGACTCACTGGCTCTATTCCTTCCATTAGATAAAGGACTATCAGGATCCTTTTGCCCTGTCACTGCCTCCTAGGGTCCTTCAGGTCTTAGCATCTCCAGCTGCCTTGATTCTAATCTCTGCAGTCCTTGCTTGACCTATTGACATGACCTAAGAACCCTTGGACCTTGTCATCAGCCTGTAGCTTTAGGACTTCTTGGGTCTCCCATCTAACCTTTTTATGTTCTCTCTCCCAATTAGAATGTAAACTCCCTGAGAGAAGAGAATGTGCAGATTTTTTTTTCGCATCCTCAACACCTTAATACACTGTTCCACATACAGTATCTGCTTTTTAAAAAGCTTTTATAATTCATAGCTCAAGACCAAAATATCAAAATTTTATTAGGTTACTTGGGTTTGGATAGCTTAGGTAGTGACCAATGGCAATCCTCAGCTCCAGACTCTTTTGCAAAGTCTTTCTTTTATGATTGAGGCTTTTGGTTCTCATGATTCAAAAATAAAGGATGAGAGGGTGCCAGGGGCAGAGAGTATCAGTGGTGTCCAGAATGAGTCTGGTTCAGGGCCATCTGATTGTTACACCAATATCTTTTCTAGGCCCAGGCCTCAGATGGCATAGATTTTACCCTGGCCCAGAATGAAAGTGCCCTGGTTACATGACCAACTTGGGCTCAGACTAAGTTACACAGAAACAGGAAGAAAGAAGCTGCCAGGAATGTTATTCCTCTATGTGATATAATCAGAAAAATACTGAAATTGGTTTTTGGAAAGATCTGGCTTAGGATCTTGTCCCTAATATTTAGCACTAAATAAGTACATTAATTTAGGTAGCATTGTCATTTCAGTGTATTGGTTCAACCTACCCATAAACTACTTATATTTCTACAATTATTTCAGCCTGTTCTAATTTCTACAAAGTATTTTGCATTTGGATTCATGTAGTCCCTGGGTGGTTCTCGGCAGACACACTCCTGAGTATTTTACTGCTTCTTTAGTTATTTTGAGTGGAATTTCATTTTCTAGCTCTTGCTGTTGGATTATTTTAGTAAAAGACATGAATGCTGATGATTGCATTTGTATTTATTTATTTTATATCCTGCAACTTTGCTTAATTTACTATTTTTTTTCATTTTTTCATTTACTCTAGGATTTACAAATAAATAATTACATCATTTGCAAAAAGTGATCATTTCTCCCCCCTGCATATTCCCTTCATTTCTCTTTCTTGTCTTAATGCTACAGCTAGTATTTCTAACTACATTAAATAGTACTAGTGATAATGGGTTTGTTTTTTTTTTGCTTTACCTTGGATCTTACGGGAAAGACCACAAGCTTTTCTCCATTACATATAATGTTTGCACTTAGGTTTAAATAGAAATTATTTCACTGTATTTAAAGAAAGGTCAATTTGTTCCTATGCTTTCTAGAGTTTCTAATGGAAACAAGTACTAGTTTTTGTCAAAAGTCTTTCCAGCACCTACTGATATAATCCTATGGTTTTCATTATTTATAATATGAATAGAATTTATTATATTCATAGTTTTCGTTATGTCGAACTACCCTTGCAATGTTAGTAAAAAACCCAACCTGGTCATAGTATGTACTTTTAGTTTTAGGTTGTCAAAACCTACTTGCTAATATTTTATTTAAAATGTTTCCATCAGAGTACACTAGGGACACTGATTTGTAGTTTTACTTTAGGTATCAAGACCATATTTGAATCATTGGTAAAGATCAGAAGGGTGCCTTTTTTCTTATTATTGCAAAATAGTTTATGTACTATTAGAATTAATTGTTTTTTGAATGTCTGATAGAATTCACTTTTTAATCCATCTGCAGTTTTTTTCCCTTTGGAAGTTCATTTATAGCTTGTTCGCTTCCTTTTTCTAATATTGGATTTTAAAAATAACCTATTTCTTTTTTCATAAATCTGGGTATTTTTAATTTTTGTAGGTATTCACTTCATCCATGTTACCAGTTTTGTTATCATAAAATTAGGCAAAATAATTTCTGATAATTTACTTTATTTTCTATTCAATTCTTGTGAATTCTATCTCCCTCCTTTTTTTTATAAAAGCAATATGGTTTCCCTAGCTTGCTCTTTATTTTTATTTTTATTTTTTTTGGAGGCAATTAGGGTTAGGGAAATTGCCAAAAGTCACACAGCTAGTAACTGTCTGAAGCCAGATTTGAACTTAGGTCCTCTTGACACCAGGGTTGGTGCTCCATCCATTGTGCCACCTAACTGCCCTAGTTTTCTTCTCTCTTTAAAAAAAAAACAAACGAACAGTTTAGCTAGTTGTTTATTTTTCCTAGTTTAAAAAAAATGGTTCCTAGTTTTATCTCTCAATTCAATGGTCTTTTTCATTTCACTTTTATTAATTTCTTCTTTAATTTTCACAATTTCTACTTTTTTGTTTAGTTGAGGATTTTAAACAACTTAAGTTTTTTTTTTTGTTTCAAGCTAAATTCATTGACTTGTTCTTCCTTTTGTTGATGAAAACATTTACAAATATAAAAATTTCCCCTACAAACTGCTTTAGTTGCATCTTAGGTTTTGATATGTTTTCTCCTTATTTTCATTTTTTTTCGATAACATTTTCCATTGTTTCTATAATTTGTCCTTTGACCCACCAGTTATTTACAATGACACTATTTAGTCTACAATTACTTTAAAATTTTGTCTATTAAATACAATTTTTTATTGCATTGTGACCACTAAATGATGTGTCTTGTACTTTTGATTTTCTACATTTTGAGAGGTCTTTATGCCTCATTACAGGATAAATTTTGGTGAAGGTGTCATGTGATCATTCAGCAATCAAGAATCCAGTCTCTCATTTTTCTATAGTTCTATTCATGTCCTTATCTTCTTTGTTGTTTATCTTTTGGTTAGATTTTCCTAGACTATTTCTCCCTACAATTCCTTTAACTTCAAGTAATTATATGCTATGCTGTTTGAAATGCATATATTAAGTACTGATTTTACTTAATTATCTTTATCTTCACTTATTATGTAATTTCCCTGCTTATATCCTTTTATCAAGTCTATATTTATTGTAGCTTTTTCTGAGATCATGATGATTATTTTTTTTTAGTTCCACAGAAGCATAATAAATTTTGCCATAGCCCTTCATTTTATTTCTATGTGCATCTTTGTGTGATTCTTATCAACAATACACTGTCAAATGCTTTCTAATCCATTCTGTTATCATCTCCTATTTTATAGGTAAATTCATCCCATTCACATTAAGGATTATGATTATTAAATATTTATTTCCTTCCATCTTTTTCTCTTGTACTTTTTCCTTTCCTTACTGGTATCTTTCTCTTTACAAATAAAAAGGTGGTAAAAGAGAAGGGGTTTGCTCAATACTTATGATCTATAAATTAAATGACTTCTTTTCTATAATATCCCCTCTATGCCCATACATGTCATTATCTTACCCTTTCATGTAGGAAAAACTATCCAAATGAAAAAGTCTCTCTCTAAAAATCTTCCTTTCTCATTTGTTCAACATTGGAGGGTGATGAAGTGAACATAGAACTGCCCTGAAAGTGAGATCCTGCTTTGTCACTTTCACCTATGCTGCTTTGAGCACTTTCCCTTTCTGCACTTAAGTTTCTTCCTCTGCAAAATGAGAGGTGATGTGGAATGGGAGGTAGAGACCCAGCCTTAGTCCAATCTAGCCTCTGATACAGATTAGCTATGTGATCCTGGGGAAGTCTCCTAACCTCTTAGTGTTTTAGGCAACTATAAGTTGGAGAGAAGATGCTGACCTGTGTATGTGGAGGCAATTAATTTTCTCATTTTCTCAGGGAATTCACTCGGCCAGTGAAATGATTTGGCCAGTCCTTATTACTATCACTAATTCTAAAATGGGATGAGACTGGGTCATCTATCAAGTCCCTTCCACCTCTAGAATTCTATGTTCTGTGAAATATTTGCTAAATATGGATGCAATGTACAAATTCCTATGGTAGAGTGTGAGGCAGCAGTATGCTGGTAAATGTTTAACAACCGGATTACCAGAGGGGAAACACATACACGATGCACTTATTAATTTAATCTGCATTATTAACATTCTCTCCATCATTTTTTAAAGTCTAGACAATCAACAAAACAACAATTAAGCCTTATTTATACCTGATTTTGGAGGTGTAAATTATTTGGTTGTTTCAGTTGTGTCTGACTCTTTGTGACTCTATTTGTTTTTGTTTTTTTTTTTTTGGCAAAGATAGTGGAGTGGTTTGCCATTTCCTTCTCCTGATCATTTTACAGACGAAGAAATTGAGGCAAACAGGGTTAAGTGATTTGCCCAGGTCACACAGCTAGGAAGCCTCTGAGGCCAGGTTTGAATTCAAGAAGCTGACTGAGTCTCCCTGACGCCCAGCTCAGCCAGCACTGTGACCATCATTACCATCCAGCTGCCCTGAGGTATAAATACTCATACTAGAAATTTAATAATCTTTTCTCTAAGCTGATTTGAGCCAGTTCCAGCACACTCTTGGCTTATGGGGGCCCAGAGGCAAATACGACATAGATCCTACTGTTAGGCAACTCATAGTCTGGTAAGAGAAACCATAAGGAACCTAAAGAGGGCCAATGGGAAACCTTAGGTAGGCAACAAGTACATTTACTGTGGCAGGCACCCCAAGCAGGATGCACTGAATATTCTGGACAAATAAGTCTACTTTCTTTTCCTCATGTACAACATCCCATGTCTATATTTGTGGCTTTGCACAGGCTGTTTCCCATTCTAGGGCT
>CM053624.1:329280352-329361423 GCA_028646595.1 Phalanger gymnotis
TCTGGGCCCTGAATAAATTTTGATGCCTTCTGCTTGGAGAGTTCTGCATACCCAATGATTTCGAACCATTCAGATATTTATATGATCCTTTTTGAGATCATAAATTCGGCCTTCCTACTCCATAGGTGCTCTTACTATCTCCATTTTACAGAAGAGGAAACTGAGGCAGGCCTTGCTTCAGGGCCACATAGCTAGAAAACATCTGAGGGTGGATTTGAATTCAGGTCTCCTTGACTCCAGGCCCAGCACTTTATCCTTTACATCACCAAGATTTCTCTCTGGATTTCACAACCAAGGCAGCATTGTGGTGGAGTCATAGGATGAGCATAGCATTATGGGATTTTGGAGCTTGGAGGGACCCTAGTGATTCAACTACCTCATTTTATACCTAAGGACACTATGTCCTGATGGGAGAATGAAATGTCCCAAGGTTATAGAAGGAGCAGGTCTAAACCCAGATGCTCTGAACTGAAGCCCAGAGCACTTTCTACTCCTCAAGAACACACTGCTAGGCACTGGCTACATGAGGGAAGCTCACAGACAACTGAATTGATTTGGAGCTGACATTCCTTTGCTAGGATAGAGAAATGTAGTTCTGCTTTTACCCAAGGAGTTAGAGCGTGGCTGAAACAGATGGTGTGCAGGACAGGAGGATAATCCTCAAGGAGGAAGGAAGAAAGGAAGGAAGCGATGAAGGAAGGAAACAAGCATTTAATAAGTGCCTACTATGTGCTAGGAACTATGCTGAGTACTTTACATTTGTTATCTCATTTGATCCTTACAGTAACTTTGGCAGGTAGATGGTGTTTTCATCCCCATTTTATAAATGAGGAAACTGAGTCATAGAGAGGTTAAGTGACTTGCTCAGTGTCACACAGCTAGGAAGTGTTTGAGACTAGATTTGAACTCAGTTGTTCCCGAGTCCAGGCCCAATGCTCTATCCACTGTGCCACAGCTGCCTTGGTGTATTTGATTACAAAGATGATCAGGGCTGGACTAAGTCTGAAGGAAAAAATCTTCTTTTTCTCTTAAGGAAAATGGATAGGAACTGGACTTGGGATGTCATTAGGATGGGGAACTCCCAGATGAGGAAACTGCCTTTATAGTCTTGGAAAGTTGCCTAGAACTGGATTAAAATGTAATTAGGAAATACTTAACAAAATAAATAAAAATATAATAAAACGTAGATCATCTTACTATGATGTTTTTTGAATCAACAGTAGGGATCCTTAGGTATGACTAAGTGGCCCCATTTCTATTTGAGTAAAACCACTGGTCTAGAGCATGAAGTGACTTGCTCAGGGTCACATAGTCATTGTGAGTCAAAGGCTGATCTGAAATTCAGGTGTTGGTGGCTCTGAAGGCAGCTCTCTATCCATTAGGACACCACTGCCTCTCAGAGAGGGTGGGGGAAAATCTGAAATCTATCTAGAAATGAGAAGAAATGAGCAAGCCTACTAGGTTGGAAATTATGCCCTCCCATAGGAGGACTAAGGAAGGAATGGATTGGGGGCAGGGGTAGTACTAAAAACCCTCACTCCTTTTTCAGCAGCCTGCAGGACCTTGCTCCCACTGTAGTTGGGGTGAGAGAAGAGGAAGAGGACCAATGGGCCACACAGGATTTGCTACATCGTAATAAAGCACCATGTCCTTTGGGTGTCAAGCCACAAGTTGGCCCAGAAGTGGCAAAGGAGCATCGTGAAGGCTCAGCCTTACATGACTTGTGTTCCAGCCAGAGAAGATGAGGAGAGGAGGGCAAAAATAATCCCCGCCTTCAAGGTGCCTACCTTCCATTGAAGGAGGAAATATGAAAAGAACTAGGTACATATGGAGTAGAGCAGAGATTCTTAAGGAGCCTCAGAGGTTAATTTTCCTAATGCACATTGATGCAAAAATTTTAAATAAAATACTAGCAAGGAAATTACAACAATATCTCAAAAGAGTCATACACTATGACCAGGTGGGATTTATACTAGGAATGCAGGGCTGTTTTAATATTAGGAAAACTATCAGCATAATTGACCATATCAATAAGAAAACCAACAAAAATCATATGATTATGTCAATAGATACAGAAAAAGCTTTTGACAAAATATTATACTCATTCCTATATAAAAATACTAGAAAGCATAGAAACAAGTGGAGATTTCCTTAAAGTGACAAGTAGCACCTCTAAAACCACTGGCAAGCATTATCTGTAATGGGGATAAGTTAGAAGCCTTCCCATTAAGATCAGGGGTGAACCAAGGATGCCCTTTATCACTTCCATTTTTTCAGTACTGTACTAGAAATGCTAGCCATAGCAATTAGAAAATAAAAAAAGCAATTAAATAAATTAAATAGGTAATGAGGAAACAAAACTATTACTCTTTGCAGATGATATGATGGTATACTTAGAGAATCCTAAAGAATCAACTAGAAAAGTAGTGGAAGTTGAAGGATACAAAATAAATCCACACAAATCATCAGCATTTCTATATATTATGAACAAAGTTTAGCAGCAAGAGTTAGAAAGAAAAATTCCATTTAAAATAACTACAGACAATACAAAAGACCTGGGAGTCCACCTGCCAAGAGAAACCCAGGAACCATATGAACACAATTACAAAATACTTTTCATACACAAGTAAAGTTACATCTAAACAACCAGAGAACAATTAATAGCTCATGGTAGGATGAGCCAATATAATAAAAATGACAATTCTACCTAGGTTAATTTACATATTCAGTGCTATACCAATCAAACTACCAAAAAATTATTTTATGTAGCTAGAAAAAATAATAAAATTTATCTGGAAGAATAAAAGGTCAAGAATATCAAGGCAATCAATCAAAAAATGTGAAGGAAGGTGACCTACCAGTACCAAATCTCAAACTGTATTACAAAACAGCAAACATCAAAACAATCTGGAACTGGCTAAGAAATAGAGCGGTGGATTTGTTGAATAGATTAGGCACACAATATATGCTAGCAAATAATCATAGTAATCTAGGATTTGATAACCTCAGAGATCCAAGAATTTGGGACAAGAACTCACATTTTTACAAAAATTTCTGGGAAAACTGGGAAGCAGTTTGGGAAAACTAGATATAGACCAAAATCTCACACCATATACCAAGATAAGGTCAAAATGGGCATATTATTTAGACATAAAGGGAATTTTGGGGGGTGGATTACAATCCTACTATGCACCACTGTAGCTCTGAGTCCCCACCGATGTGCTTCCCATTTACACAAAATCAATTAACTCTGCCAACATTAGTTCTTGAACATAAAACATTTATTCAATAATAAAACGAGAATAATCACAACACCACAGTTATTCAATATAAAGTAAATGGAAAAATAAGTATAGTACAACCTACCTCAAAACCTCAGTCACTCTCTTCCATCAATGTGTGAAGTCACAAATGGGGTAGGATTAGGCAAACACACACAGACATTTAGTTAGAAGGTACATAAATGAAAGAACCCATATGCTTACAATTACATGGGCAGCTTACAATTTGAATGGCAGGCCTTGATGTCCTTGGTCCCTTCAGGACCAAACTGTACCAGTTGGAAACCTTTTCTCTCTTAGCTGATTCCCTTCTGATCTTTACCTCACTCAAGTTAGGCAAATCTGCTTCTCTTCTGATCTCAAACTGAGGAAGCAATGACAAGTGCTTTAGCTTATAAGGGTGCTGAGAGAATGTTTTATTATTGTACTGACAAACTGTCCCCTTAGGTCAGAGCACTGCAAAGTACCACAGGTTGGCTCTCTGGGTAGGGCATTTCAAACTCTAAGAAATTACGTGCGAATGAGCTGATGCCTTATAGCCTTAGTCATTTCTCTGTCCTCAGACTGGTCCTCTTGGTACATTCATCTGGTTATTGAATAACAGAACAAATTTCAATAAGTTCAATTTCATTACTTCTAAGTCCAAAATATTGCCTATAGAGTCCCTCAGAACAGTGGGTAGAAATAGAAAAGGACAGAAAATAGAAAAAAAAATCCCTGGTGGCTGCTCATTGACTTAGAAAACCACAAATTAACATTATTTTTGTTGTGCTGTATTTTTATTTATTTGGTTAAACATTTGCCAATTATGTTTTAATCTGGTTCCCTACCATAGACACTTTTGCCTTAGAGGACCTACTTTAATAATTAGACAAGACTGATTAATAGTTAACATCAATTATTTTCATAGACATAGGCACTTTTCAAGTACTTAGGGACAATGGAAGTAGCATAAACATTCCTTCTACAAGCTTCTCACTTTATTAACTTATGCTTAACAGCATGAAAAAAGTTTACTATTGTTAGGAGAGTCAGAGATCAGCTCCCCATCCCAGCATTCACCAGTGGTGAAATAGCAGAAAGACAGACAGCATGCCATCAACTTGGGAAGGCACACTAGAATTGGAGACAAAGGCCCTGGGTTTAGATCCTGCCTTTGTGGGACTTGTCTGACTTTGGCAACATCATTTACCTTCTCTAGTACTCAGTTCCTTTATCTGTGAACAGGATGGTTGGACTGAACGATCTTCAAGGGCTTTCTTCCAGCTCTAAACACCATGAGTCTCATTTAATGAGATTTGGACATGAGGCATTCTCTAGTGTGGATCAGAGGGAAAAGCAGTGATCTGAGAGTCAGGAAGCCTGAGGGGGAGGATTGGATCCATCACCAAATAGCTATCTTACTTGGGCTAAGTCCTTTGCAGACTCAGTTTCCTCCTTTGTAAAACAAAGAGTTGGATGAATGACCTCACATGTTTCTTAACATGTTTAACATTCCATGAGTAGAAGACTCTATATCATAAACAGGAGATTTGTTCTTCCTCAGAAGCTGGAGGAGGAAAAGGAAAATCAATCACACGGCTACACACACTGAGGTGGCTATTTTTATTTTTGTTTCATGCAAAATGAAACAAGTTAGAGCAAAGTACAATATTTGACGAGGATTCTACCTTAAGGGGGGAAAATCAACTTTTGTAATAACAAATAGTTGGAACTGTGCATTACTTCAGTGAAACTGTTCCCCTTCAGACAAGTCCAAACTTTTCAATGTTAGGAAAGCTCTGCCTACTGCTTTGCAGTCGAAAATTTATGGCCCCCAAATCATTCCCAGCAGACAGCGTGCATTCCCAAATGGCTCTGTTAGTCTAGGCCACAACAAGCTACCCTCTCTACAAGTATAAAATGTTCCGTGCTACAGAACAGCTCATCGGAGGTTGCTTGGAATGGGGTAGGAATACATTTGTCACCCCCACCTCCTTCCCCAACCCTCAGGAATGAGGATGAAAAATACAAAGAGAATATGTAAAGAAGAAACTAACAATCTATCTTTTTTGGTCCTTTCCTTCCTTCTTTTACCATTTAAAAACTGAAAAACTGTGTGTGTGTGTGTGGGGGGGGGAGTTGGCAAGGGCAAGGGCCAGGGACAGTTGTAGGAGGGAGGCAGTGTGGTAGTGGGAAGAGAAGTTCTGGAGTCAGGAAATCTCTTTCCTAACCCCAATTCCACCATGAAATAGCTGTATGGACTTGGGCAAGTCACTTCTCTTGGGCCTCAGTTTTCTCATTCGTAAACTAAGGAGTCAGTTTATTAAGTGCCTACTGTGTGTCAGGCATTGTG
Source organism: Phalanger gymnotis (assembly GCA_028646595.1). Classification (NCBI taxonomy): domain Eukaryota; kingdom Metazoa; phylum Chordata; class Mammalia; order Diprotodontia; family Phalangeridae; genus Phalanger; species Phalanger gymnotis. Next base: position 329,285,969 of record CM053624.1, read on the forward strand.
CTAGGCTGGCAGAGATACAAAGAAAGGTGAAAGAGAACCTCTGCCCTTCAGGAGCTAACAATCTAATGGAGGAGATCCCTAACGTGCCTTTTCATCTCTAATGTTCTGTGTTTTAAGGTCTTTTTTTTTTTTAAAGTAACAAGTTATTTCTTATTGGTCAAGATTAAGGTCCCTTGCATCTGTAAAATTCTAACATACTATAATTATCTTTAGTTTTATCAATGCCTGTAGTCAAGTTGGCCTGAGTGGAAAGGTAGGACAAGCCATGTCGATTTCACATCGTAGGCTTATGAATAACATGGAACAGCCATTGTCTTCCCCAGTGGTTCTGGACCTCCCTTTGCTCTTCTCCCCCAGGGCACTTCTTAATGGTGCTTATAATAATCCCCTACACTGGATGGTGCTTGTTTAGTGGGGAAAGCACTGGCTTTGGATAGCTCCAAATCCATTAATCCATAGATTCATGAAGCTGGAAGGGTCCCTAGAATAATCCAGTCTAGCCACTTTATTTGACGGCTTGAGGAAATTGAAGCTTGGAAGGATGAAGAGACTTTCCCAAGGTCACACAGTTGGCTAAGTCAGACCTGGGATTTCAAGCCAGATCTCTTGACTCCGTTGCTCTCCCTGTCACCGTCTTGCCTTTGCTGCTTCTTACTTACCTTTTTTATATACTGCCATGTTGTTTGGTCATCTCAGTCATGTGTAACTCTCCACGTCCCCATTTGTTTGTTTGTCTTTTTGGCAAAGATACTGCCACTTCCTTCTCCAGTTCATTTTACAGATGAGGAAACTGAGGCAAACAATAGTCTTGGACAAATCTCTTCCCACTTCTGAACCCCAGTGTTTTCCTCTATGAAGTGAGGGAGTTAGGCTAGATAATCTCTAAGATCTTTTTACAGCTTTAAATGCAGTTGCCTTACAATGTACAAAGCGCCTTTACATAGATTATCTCATATATTCTTCAGAGACTCTGTGAGAGAGGCATTGCATCTTGCCAAAGATGAATCCAGACTTCTGGTTAATGCTGTTTTTATTTTGGTTGCGTCCAGACCTATTATTTAAAACCAGAGCCTAAGACATTTCAGTCTGTAAGAGCTCAATAACAGCATGCCGATTATTTCTATATAGGTGGTACAGTGGGTAGAATGCCAGGCCTGGCAGCAAGACCTGAAGTCAGATCTGACCCCTGACATTTACTATTTGTTTGACCCTAGGCCAGTCACTCAATGCCTGTTTGCCTCAGTTTCCTCATCCATACTAGAGGGATAATAATCAGCACCAACCTTTCAGGATTGTTGTGAGAATCAAACAGGATGATGTTTGTAAAGTGCCTAGCACGGTGCTTGGTACATAGTAAGTGTTGTATAAAAGGTAATTGTTATTATTATATTAACAAAAGAGTTACAAAAAACTTTAAATTTGGCTAAGCTATCAATTGTTTGGGAAAGGAAAATTTATTCTACTCAGGAACCTATTAATTATGATGCTCGCCCCTCCACCCTGCCACCCCCACCCCAGCCCCACTATCAAGGCCAAACTCCTGTCTTGGACCTTTCGGGCTCCCCAATCTGGCCCTAGGTTCTCTATCCAACCTTCTATCCCACCACTTCCTACCACAAACTCTCTGCCATTCCCCACATAGAACTTTATAGCTAGGAGGGACTGCCAAGGTCAGTTAGCATAAACCATTGATTTTTACAGTTAAGAAAATTGAGGATCAGAAAAGAAAGTGGCTTGTTTGGGGTTATACATCTAGAGAATGGGCACCATCTAGGCCACTCTACCAAGATCTCTTGTTAGCTTTCACTTGTAAGGTACTCTCCAACATTTCCTCTCCCTATCCCAATTGCCCCTGGCCATAGAATCAATCTGTGACTTCATTAATGAAGTGAACTCAGGGGTAAAGGAATCTTCTCTACCAAAGCATATGAACAACCATTCTGCAGTGTATAGTCTCAGAAAATTGTTCGTAGCAGTGCCTGGGATCTCATATCAATATGTTAGAGGCAGAAATTGCACCCAGGTCTCTGGCTTGAAGGTCACTTTCAATTCTAAATCTATGATCTTACACTATGCTGCCTCCTCCTCCCCCTCCTCCTACGAGGGCCTTATTATGTAACATTGTGAATTATAGCTGTTTGTGTCAGTGTCTTATCCCTGGTCTAGTTCACAAGTTCCATGAGGGCAAGGACTGGGTATAATCTAAGCTTTTAATCCTAGATTCTTGTCAGTGTGGCCTTGGCCAGGTCACTTTGTGCACTAGAACACTTCAGGTTGAATATTCTTTCCACTGTGCTATGCAAAAAATAATGCATGGGTTCCCCCTAGCTGGAGGACTGTTTCTAGCCTGGCCATGCCTTGACTCTGGGTCTGTGTAGCAGTACTGCCCAAGGATGATGAACCTGAAGAGTGAGAATTCAACAATCATGGGATTAGGACTCAATCTGCAGACTCAAAGATTTGGGTAGAAGTCTTGTTTTAGATTTGTGAGCTTTCCCTGGGAGAGGCCTTCTGAGCATGGGATGCCAAGTGACACGCAGAACATGGGGCACCCCCTGCTCTGCAGAAGCACTGCCAGCCAGTCAGCCAGCCATATACCCTTTAGAGGCCTCTGAGGGTGTTTGCCAAGGCCCAAGAAAGGGGATAAGCCCATGGGCTGACAAGGCTGTCGCACCTTGGCTTAATCAGGCTGAACCTCATGCTTTGAAGTTCAAAGAGTAGGACTCTCTCTTACATATGTACTCACACAGAGGCAATAAATAAAATGGGGAAGAAAAAAAAATCTGTCTTGTTCCTTTGAGTTATGGCCTTACTAAGAGTGGAGCTGGGCCTCAGGACTGGGTACTTTTCCCTCCCAGCACCAGCCTTTGGCTGCCACATCCCTCTCTTGGGGTTGTTTCTTTGAACAGCAGTGAGGTGCTGACAAAGGGCCTAACATCTACCAACCAGCTCTGTGTGGTTGGTTTGGGCCCCTCACTTCCATCCCAGAAAGTTAAACTCCAAGACCTTCACACCTTTCTAGGACGTTTGGGATTCTCTTGATGGCTGACTCATAGTATAGTTCTGGGCACTCATTTCTTAGGAGAGACATTGGCAAAACTGAGATATACCCAAAAGGGTCTGACTAAGATGGCAATAGAACTGACTGTGCCTCCAGCTGAAGGAGATGGGAAAGTCTGGAGAAGAAAAGACTTGTGGAAGACTCCCATGTCTTCTGTATGCAAGTATTTGGGGGGCCATCATGGGGCAGAGGGAGTTGTGCAACGGAACTGGAAACATGGGGTGAAAGGTGCAAAGGCTGAGTTTAGCTCAGTAGGAAGAAAAGAGAAAACTTTCTAACAATATTCCCAATATGGAATGGACTGTTTTGAGAAGTAGTGGATTCTGCTCCACTTGCAATCTTTAAGCCCAAAGGGCAGACAAATGATCCCCAGACTCTGGATCTCTAAAACCCTAATTTCTAAACCCTAGAAGAAGGCCCCTGCCTCCTGATTTCTTTCTGGTTCCTGAGCTAATTGACTGTGTGGGATTTGAGATTCTTCATACCCAGTCCCTAGTCAGCTAGAGGCTAGCTGGCCACTTGTTAGGAAAGAAGATTTCTATTCAGCTGTGGGTTGGACCAGGTGACCCCTTGGGTCCCTTCCAATTGAGGGCTTCCAGCCTCATAAGACAGCTATTCCATTTGGACAGCTCTAAATCATTAGAATTCACATATTGAACCAAGCCCTGAATCCTTCCCCTCCACTTGGTGCCAGTTCTCTCCTCTGGAGCCTCACAGAATGAGCCTTCTTTCTTTGCCCCTTGAAGGTTTGGGGGAGGATCTGGACCTTGTCCTTTAGACTAGCTTATCTCAGTCAGATTCCCAGAGATTTCAGCTCCTCCTTTGGAATCGGTCCCAAGTGCCTTTCCCTGGGCCTCAGGGGCTTTCTCTTTTCATGAATTATCTCTAAACTTGAGCAGGAGGCCTTTAACTTCCTGATTTTCCTAGTCTGGGAGTTTCTTGACTCCCAGGTTTTGGAGATCTGCCACACCCAATCCCTAATTACTTATTCCCCTTCTTCTCCCACTGCCCTAGTATGGCATCCTCCCCCCACCTTACTCCCAGCTCCAAACCCTCCCAAATTAAAAAAGCAGGTAGCTTGCCGCAGTGAGTATAGTGCTGGCCTCTGAGGCAGGAAGACCTGGGTTCAGATACCTGACCCTGGGAAAATGATTTAACTTTCAAGACTCGGTTTCCTTCTCTATAAAAGGCAAATAAGAATATAGTGGGTATTAAGTAGGTAGCCACACAGATTTGTGGTGTAGGGTCCATGGGATAAGGTTTGTAATGTACTTTGCAAACCTTAAGAGTGGTCTACAAATGTCAGCTATTGTTATTAGGGTTTACATACCAAGAGGAAGAGTGTGTAGATGCTGAAAGAGGGTAAAGTAATTAAAAGTAGACATTTTGCCCTGGCTCTTAGGCTTTCTGACTTAATCCCTGACTAAAAAAGTTAGCCAGTCTCTTCTCTGCTTTCACAACCTCCTCTAAAGAAATATTGCTTTTTCCTAGTTCTAGGCTCACTGTTAGCCAATCAAGGGTCCTCTGAAATCAAGCTAGTTTGCCAGTTCTGTAATACTTGGCTCTCTCTCTCTGCCAATCAGCAAGGCTCCTACTTATGTACTGGGCTTTTGGGTGTTCTCACTTGCATCCATACTCAATCCTAGCTGTCTAGCTTCTCTTCCCTCAGATAAGAGAAACAAGGGGATACAAACCAAAGATGGTGATCCAATCACCTAGAAATATAGCATAATGACACTCCTGCTACAGTCATAAATATAATCCACAATGACACTTAGCCATGAAAAGGCAGTGTGGGTATTAAACCCACAGCAATATGACTTCTGGCTTTATACCTCCATTGCAATTGCCCTCTCTGGATCTCTGAATTGCCAAATCTAGTGGCTCAGGGAGCAGGGCTGGGGAGAGAAGGTACCTATGAGGGGGCAAGGTATCAGATTCCAGAAAGGCAGAAACAGAGCCAGGAGAAGGAAGAAGTTTGGCTGGCCTGTGCTCCTCTACAAAACCTCAGAAGGAAATCACCAACGGGAGAATGAAGGTGGCATGGTGGAGGGATATTTCTGGGTGAGAAGCCATATGGTAATATGGATGTTCCAGAGGGAAGAGGCTCCAGTTGCTAAAGAAAGTTCCAGGGTGAGCCTGCTGCTGAGATGGTGGTAAAGTCTAGAAAATCAGAAGTAGAGGCAAGAGGGGAGTGAAGAGTGGGGACTGAAAATGAGGATGCTTGAAGACAATTATCATGTCTCCATGAAGTCTTCACTTTTCTCAGTTAAACGTTCCCAGTTCCTCAACACATTTTTGTATGACATGGCTTCCAACACCCTTCCTGCTCTCTTGGATGCCTTCTTTTGGACACATTTCAGCTTGTCAATAAATATCTATTAGAATATGGCACCTTCTCACTCACCCCTTTTTACTTTTAGCCTCCCAAATCCCATACAGAAAGTGACAGAAAAGTCCAGGTCCACAGATTCTTAAAAAGCCAGATCTGTTTGTGACTCCGATTTTCCTAGGTTCTAACTTTAGGCTGTATAGTTGAGTTCTTTGTCTAGTAGGGACTAAATACAATGAGTCTTTGGCTTTTAGAAATAAGTAGTATGGGGGAAGCTAGGTGGTGCAGAGAATAGAGCACTGACCCTGGAGTCAGGAAGACCTGAGTTCAAATTTGACCTCAGACACTTGACACACTTACTAGCTGTGTGACCTTGGGCAAGTCACTTAACCCCAATTGCCCTGCCTTCCCCCTCCAAACAAACAAACAAAACAAAACAAAACAACAACAACAAAAAGAAATAAGTAGTATGGAGTGGGTTCTGGGGTTATTAGGGGTTTTAAAAGATAACCTCTAAAGACAAAACATATAGATATGATGGTTTTAGTTGAGGTCTTAGGAATCCAAGACAGAATAGTACAGTGGAAGATCACTGGCACTGGAATCAGAGAACCTGGGATCAAATCCCACCCGTGATGCTTAGCAACTCTGATTTTTTGCTAATCACTTAAATTGCCTAAGCTTCAATTTCTTCTTCTATAAAATGAAAGCAATGGGACTAGATGGCTTCTGAGGTTTTTTCTAGCTCTAGTTCTATTATACTAACTAATAAGACTCCCATGATGGAAGGTCTCCTTCCTCTTATGATCACTATTTGTAAAGCAGGGGCTGTTTGAGTAGTATTTATGCCTGTACCCAAACTGAACTTAAAGGAGTACAAGAGTCTGATAGTCTAGGAACTCCAAGTAGATTTATTCATTAAATGAATATTTATAGGACATTAGCTATAGTCAAGGCATTGTGCTGGACTGTATGGTAGGTGATGAATGAGATGCAGTCCCTGGTCTTAAGAAGGTGATCATCTAGCAGGGAGATGACATGAGATACTTCAATATGCAGGGTTTTGTTTTGTTTTGTTTTGCCTAGCTTTTCTTCCTTCCTTCCTTCCTTCCTTCCTTCCTTCCTTCCTTCCTTCCTTCCTTCCTTCCTTCCTTCCTCCCTTTCTTTTTCTTTTTTTTGGTCACAAGGGAGGATTGAGTCTGGGATGGTGTGGTGATGGGAAATGACTGCAATTTTAAGACAAAAGACATTTATAAAACCTAAGTATTTTTAAAAATATATTTAATAGATCTGTTATCTAATCATTGTGGACATTCCCTTCTCCACTATGAATATTACCCACAGGTTCTTATCTTGTATGGTTCTTGCCCATGCCTTTCCACGAATCCTCCACATCACTATCTTCCCAGCAAGCTAAAGGCCTTCCTCAGGGTCTTGTCATATTTGGTAGGGTATCGATGAAACTCATGTCTATTTGTTATCCTTTGCTTTCATTATATAACTAGCCCAAGAAGTTGTAGTTAAATGAGATGACTCAGAGGTTCTTATTAGAGAAAGGAATAAAGGATTTATTGAAATTGGTTTTATCTTGTTTCTAAAGAAATGTAACCTGGCTCTATCATGTACTACCTAGGTGAAGTGCGCATGTGCACACACACACATGTGACCTATACTATATCGCCTCTCTGATTAACAATGTCATAATTGACATTTACATAGCCCTTTAAAGTATGCAAGGACCACAGACATAGGCCACTGTGTCCCAAATAGTTCAGGATTTAGAAATGAAAGAGGCCAAAGGTTTGTAGACTAAACAGAAGTCTCACATCCCCATCTTATGGATGCCTTTTGCTTTTCCTTTTTCCTTTCCTTTTTCCTTTCTTCTTTCCTTTCCTCTTTCCTCTCTCCCTTCCTTCTGAGATTGGGTCTTCCTATCTCACTCAGACCAGAAGTGCAGAAGCCACTCAAGGGTTCAATCCCAACGCTTATAGGCTCAGAAACTTTAACCTGCTCTACTTATGATCTGGGTCAATTTGCCCCTCCTTTGGCAGCCTGGAGGCCATTGACTTGGGGGAGGGGGCTCCATGTTAGTGCTGGACTTAGTACACACACAATACTGGTTTTAGCTCTACTCTATGTCAGAACTCTAAAACTCAAGTGATCCACTAGTTTCAGCCTCCCCAGAAGCCAGGACTATAGGCATGTGCTTCCCTTTCTAGGTTAAGAATAATTTCTTTAAGAGGAGAATCAGGAATGCTGTAGATAGTGAGTGCCAAATTTTATTTAAAAAAAAGAAACTATTTCTTAACAAATAGGAAGTGAGTGGTTATCAATGTAGTAGCCATTTTTAAACTATTTACAATCAGATCATTAACATACTAAAGCAAAGATCACAGTTGCCAACAATTTAGAACAGTAGAAATGAAAAAATGTAACAGTTATGATAGCTGCAGCCTGGACTATTTAAACAAGTTATTGATGCCATAAAGAGAAATAGATAAAAGAATGGACACTGCAACCAGCTATTTCTATTGCCTAAGGCTAAGCAACATAAAGTAATCATCATGAAGCCAAAAGACTGTAGAAATCACTTCAGAAAGCAAATACTTTATGTCTTTGTCACAAAGAACAATATGACTGCCAAGGACAGCATTAACTATAGTGCTAAGAGGAGAATCTAACACATTAGAGAACAGAATCAGGATCCAACAAGATCTGAAGAGGCTAGAACATTGGGCTAGATCTAAAAAGTAAAATCGAATAAGCATAAATATAAAGTTGTACATGTGGATTCAAAATTTTAACTTTATGACTAACAGAGGGGAGAGTCATGATTAGAAAAAGTTTGTCTGGAAAAAAAAGATCTCAGAGTTTTTGTTTGTTTTTTTAGCAGACTGAAAATTCAATGGTATATAGAATAGTTAATAGAATACAGAATATAATTCAATAGTTGTAGAACAATAGTATGTTATAGAAGGCAAACAAAAACAACAGCTGAATTAAAGTGAACTGTTTAGACCAGCATAGAATCTAATAATAAAGAGAAGACAATAGTCCCATTGAACTTTGCCATGGTCAGACTACATCTGAAGTATTGTATTCAGTTCTGGGCATCCCAGTTATGAAGGATATTGATAAATTAGAAACGTTCCAGGAGAGCACAACCAGAATGATTATGGGGCTTCTGTTCATACAGTTGGAGTATCTATTTAAGAAAGTGGGGATATTCAGCCTAGGGAGAAAATGACACATCTTTCACAACCACCACCACCACCACCACCACCACCTTGTATTGTTAACAAACTCCCCTAACCCTAGATGCCTTCACTTCACAGTCTTTTCATGTTTTTTTGTGCTGATAGAAATGTGACTCTCTGAAAGAGACTATGCCCTGGCCCCACTCTCCATATTAGGTGGTCCTTCTCTCTAGACCTTGGGTCTCAAAGAGGAATAGGCATACTCTGCTCTTTGCTGCAACTTCCAGACCAGCTCCTTGCCCCCATAATAATGGATACTAGCTGTAATAATAATTCACATAGTCTTTTAAGATTTTCAAACATTGACATTTGGTTCTCCCAACAATTTTATCAGCTATTATCATTATTATTATTATTTTCATTTTACAGATGAGGAAACTGAGACCGAGAGGGTTTAAGTATCTTGCCTAGGATCACACAATTATTATTTGAAAGGCTCATTTCTAAGGGGTGAAAAAATGTTATATTTGCTCTTAGAAGACAAACCCTAGAGCAATGAGTAGAAATTTCAAAGAAGCAAATTTAGACTTGATTTCAGAAAAAAAATTCCTACCCATTAGAGTTAAAGAAAAACAGAATAGGTTACCTCAGGAGGCTATGTGTTCTCTGTCAGTAGAGGGTGATTTGTTAAGTGTATTGTGGTGGAGGTTCTGTTGGACTAAGTGGCCATGGAGGTCCCTTTCAACTCTACTGGTCTCTGATCCTGTCTTAATATATGAATTCATTTCTCAAGTCTTTCAGAGGAGAATGAAATAAGGTTATCAGTTGCATCTCCTCATAAAACGAGAAGGCAGTGGCAGGAAAACTTGTTTACAGAAAGTTTGAGAGACTCAATCTAGATCATTCTAAGAACAATGAAGTACAAGATTAGAAAGACAACAAACAGATGAAACATATAAAGGATGTCTGAAGTGAATAGATTCATTCATTAAATGGACATTTATAGAGCATTAACGATGTACAACAATCAGTGTCTGTCAAGATTTCTACAGCAAATTATTTTCTCCATCAGTGATGGTGGAGGCATCTAATTTGAGCTTTAACATCATAGTACCCAATGTGCTGTGTGAGGATGTAGAAATAGCCTGAAAGAAAAGAGACAGGAAGAATAACTGTGTAAGACCAAGTAAACCCAACAAAGCTTTGTGCTGGAAGTGACAATTTTGAGGATGCTGAGGGATAGATTCTCAAGATACCTAAAAGAAAAGAGTTAATGAAACATGAACAAATTACCCAGAACAGAGCACAAGGAAGATCAGAAGAGGAAAGAGACCTGCTTAAGTTAAGTACAATATATTCTTTTAAAAAATAATCTATGCAAAACAGAAATTTCCATCATTTGAATGGGCATTAAATTTAAAAGGGATTGTTGATTTAAAGCTAGAAGGGGCTCTAGCAGTCATCTAGTCCAATGAGGAAACTGAGGCCCAGAGAACCTGAAGGGTCTTGTTTGCTCAAGATCACACAGGAAGTAAATAAATAGCAGAGCTGGGGATTTGAATCCAAGGCTTCTGACTCTAAGCCAGAACTCTCCCTCCTGTACTACAGTCTCCATTTGTTTGGTATCATATATTCTTCAATCCTGTGCCACATGCAACATCTTCTTTTATCCCTCCTCACTGTTCCCCTCATATGACCTCCTGTCTTCCACCGTGTCTTTGCATAGGTCATCCCCCAAGACTGGAATGATCTCCGTCTCTACCACCATCTCTTGGAACCTGGAGCGTACTGCAAGGTTCATCTTAAGCCCTGCTTCCTTTGAGAAGCCGATTCCCACACTAGTATGTCCCACTCCATCTCCAACCCAATCACTAGGTATTTATTTTGTATACATTTTTTATTCATCATCTGTCAGTATGTTGGGTCTCCTAGTAGAATGTAAGCCCTCTGAAGACAGCTATCTCTCTTTTGTCTGGTGTATTACCTGGCATATAATAGGGAATAAATAAATGATTGTTAATTGGTTGATTGATCCTTACATTAATTCTATGAGGACGGCAGTAACTGATCCACCTATACGTATTTGTGTTGAGTTCCTTCCCATCCCCCATCTGCTGGGTCTGCAAGTCCCTTAACCGCCAATTTCCTCACATATAAAGTGAAGGGTTTGGGGTTGCTGCTCTCCAAGGTGCCTGCCTTCTAGGACCAATATTTTATGATTAAGTGGAATTGGAATTAGAACTTGACCTCCTGACACATTGTCCATTGCCCTGTTACCTTTGAAAGAGTGTGTGTGTGTGTGAAGGTGAATTCATCACCAGTTTGAGGCTTTTGATGTGGCTTCCAGTACTTTGAGCTCAAGATAACATAGCTCTGGAAACCTTTTAATACTCATAGAAGGTAATAAACTGTCCATTAAGGGAATATTAGATATTCTATTTTAATAAGGATGATGATGACGATGAGAGAATTTATGTAGTACTTCAAGGTTTGCAAAGCACTTTACAAATATCATCTCCTATGAAGTCCACAACAACCCTGGGAGGTAGGAGCTACTATTACAACCATTTTGCAACAAGGAAACTGAGGCAGACAGAAGTTAAGTTACTTGCCCAGAGTTACCCAGCTAGTAAGTGTGTGAGACTGGATTTGAACTCAGCCTTTTCTAACTCTAGACCCTGTGATTTATCCATTGTGTCACCTAGACTCAGCACTGAAGTAGATGTCACATTGTGATCTCAGCCATCCCTGATGACACAGTGAGATGCTGACCCTTTGTCTACGTGTTTAGAATTTGGGGGGTTTTCCCACTGTTTTTCACTCGGGTTGTGAGTTCCCTATGCTAGGTTCTCACAATACTGGCACATTTGAGAAAACTGAAGAGGGCTCAGAAATTTCTGTCAGAGATGCCACTGTCTCTGACCATGTACCAACTGGGGGTAACTAGCAAGTACATCATGTAGGTAGTGTTGAAGCTGAGCCTTGAAGGGAGGTAGGGATTCTCAGAGGAAGAGGAGGATGAGAGAGAATCTGCACAAAGTCACCAAAGTGGCAGATGGAGAGCCATGTACAGAGAATGGAAAGTAAGCCGGTTTGATTGTAGCTTAGAGTATGTGAGAGGGAATGATGTGTAAACAACCCAGAAAGATAGGTTAGAGTCAGACGGTAATGGGTTTTTGTCCACTGCTTTAGTGCACAAAGTCTTTCCCAGGGACACACAAAACTGAGAAACAAAAACAAAAACTAAAAACATAGACACACAGAGAGAGATACCCAAGCAACCAGATTCCCCAGGGTCTCACTGCTCTTCCATGAAAAGGCCTCACCTATCTTTTTCTCTGTCTTCCAAAATACACAGATCAGTTGATGCAGTATAACATGCCAATCCAAACATCAGCCTAGAGTCTTATGTTCTCTATGTTTATGCCTACTGACCACAGGGACTGTCAGACTAGAAGAGCGTCTGGTGCCCTCATTAAGGGTATCAGAAGCAGTAGCTGCATACTTACTCCACAGATCAACTTCCCTGCCTTCCTAATTATAGTAAGAGCCTCTATTCAAATCCAGACCCCATTCCGCTGGTGAAACAGGAATTCAAAGGGGCTGCCTTATGGGGTAGGGGGATCCCTATCCCTGGAGGGGATTTTGGTAAAGGTTGGAGAACCCCTTGCTGAGGATACTAGGGTGGGCTTATGCTTCAGGTAAGTGTTGGCCTGAAGGATCCCTTTCCATTCTAGAGTCAGAGAGGCTGGATAAATGGAATAGTAGAAAGAAAATCAGGTACAAATCCTGGTCCTGCCACTTACTACCTATAAGATAAGTTTCTCATCCCTAAGTCACTCCTCCCTAATAGACACATAAATGATAGCATGGCAAAATGTTTATTAAGTACTTACTAGTGCCAGGAACTATCTTAAACCGGAGGCAAGCAAGAAAGTCTCTACCTCCAAGGACTTCAATTTTAACAGGAGTTGGGGGATAGGAGCAGAGGTGGGCACCAGAGCTTGGATATGGTGAGGAAGAGACCATAAAGTGTTATAGAGGTGGGAACCTTGGTCAGATCAAAGCTGAGGGACCCAGATCACCAGTGGGGAGGAGGTGGGGGTGCTGATTCATTTCAGTAGGGAAGGCAATGGTGAGGCATGTATTATTAAATGCATCTCTTCAGTATTTAATTTACCTGTGCGCATGTTGTTTCTCCACAGTAGAACATAAGCTCCTTGAGGGCAGGGTTTGTTTAGTTTTTGTCTCTGAGTCTCCAGCACCTAGCACAGCGCCTGGCATATAGTAGGTACTAAGTGAATGACTATTGTAACGGACAAACAAATGATCATTTCTGGGTCTTAACTTCCTCATCTGTAAAATGAGGGTATTGGAACTCAAAGGCCTTTTTCAGCTCTAAAATCTTATGAAACCTCTGAGTTTTGAAATAAGAGCAGAGGAACATACCAGGGTTTGTTCTGGGAGTGTGAGTGTGTGTGTGTGTGTGTGTGGTGCCCTTCCTGTTGTGATTGGCAGTCACTCGGTGTATCTCCCCCTCCCCCGCAATTCGGTGATGTCACTGGGCAGGAATAGCTTTTGAGCTCATCTCCTGGATTGATTTCACCACGTGGTGTGAAGTAGGTTAAGTGAGTTGAGACACTCCATTCAAATAGCAGCAATGAGGCATTCAGAGCTACCAGAACATCCAGGCCTTTGTCAACAAAAGCTCTAACAGAGGCGAAAGCCAGGAACTCCCCCAAAGAGGAAACGACATCCTAGCCCCTGCCTCAGAAAAGTCTGACTAGCACAGGGCATGCTAAAGTTAGTGGGGATCCAAGATCCAATGGATTGGTAGGAGCGTGGGAAGGTTTTGAGAAGTGTCTATTTGGGACAGAGGGGCCTGTTTCAAAGAGGGGGCTGAACTTCCTGTTCTGACTTATGAGAAGTAGAACACTGACTCTCTAGGGTCAGGTGGGGAGTTTGGCTCCTTACACAGCCTGCCTCTGTCCCTGGCTGATTGCTAGGCACACTTTGCCTCCTCTGAGAGTTACCGTCTGGGTGAATGCTAGGTATGATTCCTTGGAGCTTTGGTCTGTGGCTCTGGAGGTAATTGTAAGAAAAAGAGATCATAACTATCAAGTCTTGTCAATGGCAGGTTAATGTTGATGGAAAGTGGGATGTGGAACCAATATGACCCAAAGACCATGGGGACCCTTGAGGTGGGATGGGTGATTGTGAAAGATTGTGAAAGTAGATGGACAGTTGTCATGAGGGAAGTCTAGGAACAAGCAGTGAAGCGTTAGGGTTAATGGGTAGGATTCTAATCCTGGACAATCCTTATTGGACACAGCTGGACAGTCCAGGGGGAAGTAGGGGAACTTAAAAGGGAACCCATTTAGGGACTCAGACACGGGAACACAAAACAATTAATGAAAGATATATAAAGTAAGGTGAGAAGTCAGCATGGGAACATGAAGTTAAGGTCAGAGTTAGACCCACAGCAAGTTTACTGCATATTGAATGTGGAAGTTATTGGTCTAGATCTCCTTTTCTTCCTACCCAGGAGGTATTCTGCTTCTGAGAGTCACGATAGAATGAGGAGCACTGAGTAGAAGTTGCAGAGAAGGGAATGTAAGCTTGGTGTAAAGAGAAGTTCCTACCAACTAGGGTTTCCCAAGAATGGGATGGCTAGCCTTGGGAGGGGGAGGGGAACAAACATTTATTAGGTGCCTACTATGCACCAGGCACTATGCTAAGCTTTAGGGAGGGAGAGCTTGTTAATTTACCACATTTCCATGAGACTTTGAGATCAAAGAAAACCTGGTCCAAAGGAAGCAAATGAGGATGTGCTATAGAAGAATGAGTGTGAAGTAATAGTTTTAAAAGGAAGACTTACACGAACGGCTACAGATGAAGTAAGAAGAAGCAAGAAAACGATACACATAACGAGCAATAATTTTGATCGCACAATGGCTAATAATTTAAATTAGAAATATGAAGTGAAGCTCGATATTTTGTAATTATAATTGGTCCTGGTCCTAGAGCAGAAATGAGGAAATGTACCGCTCTTCTTTTGTGGAAGAGATTAAGGCCTAAGGGATGAAATACTGAATATGTTGTTAAACATGGTGTCATTTGGTATTGCATAAGTGTTTTTTTCTTAATCTCAAGGGAAGGTTCACTAGAAGAGAGGAGTATCTGTGTATGTATGTGTATATACATATACATGTATGCATACACACATAATATACATAAAAGTCTGTAATGTAAAAATAAAAGGTGTCAACAAAACAACAAAAAACCCCAACTGATTTTAAAATATAGCCAACAAGCATTTATTAAACACCTACTGTGTGCCAAATACTGTGCTAAGAGCTAAGAATACAAAGAAAAGCCACAAAATAGCCTCTGATCTCAAGGAGCCCACAGTGTAATGGGGGAAATGACGTGGAAACAAATATATACAAACAGGATATATACATTGAACAGGAGAAAGCAGGAGCAGTCTGGAGGATGCCAGAAAAAAGGAAGAGAGTTGGGGGAAGGGAGAAAAGCAAAATGGCATTCCCTGCCTTGCTGGGGATTTCTGGACATTGAGATTTTCTCTCCCACCCTTGCCAAGATTGAATTTTGGGGACTGATGCGGCTCTTGGAAGTTTCATCATTCTTGTGGCTGTCTGGTTTGATATGGAAGTAGTCTTCCAGTCTTCAGAGACTGTTGCTCATCCACAGAGGGAACAGAGGTAGCGGATGTCTCGTCTCTCAGCATTCCTGTGGTGAGCAGCCATGATGACCCAAAGGTCAAGCAGCGGCACCTTTTGTGATCATCCAAGGGGTAACCCATGATGTCTGGCTCTCCTGGCATGATGCTGTGGGGCTGGGACCGGGCTGAAATAGCAGGTTTTTTGTCCCTGCAGTTGAGTAGGTAGTTTGGTCTAGACCTCGGGTGCTGAAGAGTGTGCCGTGAATGTTTCCTTGAATTTATACAAATTCTGTTTTTAGTGAAATTGGTGTGTTTAACCATTACAATGTGTCATCAAGTAATTAAAATTAAAATTGCTTTCTTTGTCTTAGGAGAGGAAATTCAGAATGGGAATGAGAGTGCTCAGAGTTTATAAGAGACTGGAAGTAGGTAATGGGTACTGGGTAGAGGATCTCAAAAGTTCCTTCCCGTTTTGCCTTTCGACATTCTCAGTTCCCTCCCAGCTCTGACAGGAGATGTTTTAAGGTGCTTTCCAGTTTTGCCATTCTGTTCTAAGACCACCTCTATTTCTAATTTTCTATGTAAAGTCTCTTCCTGTTCTAGCATTCTATGTTCCAAATGTATGAGCCTACTGAGGAGTCAGGAAGGGAGCATGATGGATGGTCAATGCCTGGGATCTTCTCAGGGAAGGTGGTGATTGCCAGGGGTTAGCAAACTATAGTTCAAGGAACAAATCCAGCCTGCCACCTGTTTTTACAGGGTCTGCAAGCTGGAAATTGATAATATTAAATTAACAAAAAATACAAATGCATACTTATGTATGTATATGTGTATGTATACATGTGTGTATGTGTTTGTATGGATATATAGATATTATGTATGTATGTATATTATTACCTCACTGGGCCATTCATAAAGCTACGGATTCGGCCCTCAGACCATAGCTTGCTATCCCATGGAAGACTGACACATTGTTGTATGTAGCAGCAACCACACTGGCATACCCAGGATGGCTGCTAGTGCAGGTTCTTTTATCTGCTTTACTAAGGAAAGCAACTTAAAAGGGGCCAAAAATCTTTAATTACATAAAATACAAACAGAAGAAATACAGAAAAGAGAAATAAAGACCAACAGACAGGGCTCTACTGCCTGAATCAAAGCAAAACTGCTCTATATTCTTTATATTCACCGTTGAATCAAGAAAGCCTTTACTTCTGAGCAGTTGGGAGTCTCTGAACATACATCCATTTGGAGTGGATGGGAACCAGGGAATCACAAGATCCCTGTTGTAAGTAAGCCCCCAAAGCAAAAGCTCAATAGGTTCAGAACCAGAAGGTATCACAACTCTCCTGACTCAGTGCCTAATTAGCCTGGTACCAAAAGGTGTGGAAGCCTTCCTACAAGCCAGCAAGCTTCCCTTAATGGGCTCCACATGGGGCCTATTGATGGGCCAGGAAGATCTTATTCCCTATTAACCTTGCAACCTACAATGTACTTGCTCTTCCTCAAGTGATCATCCAACACTCCTTACTCCCTATCTTGACCTCTAGCCTCTTTCAAGACTCAGCTTTGATCTCACCTTCTGCAGACTTTTCCTGGTCATCTCAGATGCTAATTCCTTCCCTTTTTAAATTACCTTCAATCTACCCTGTATATACTTCCTTACGTGTGGTCTTTCCATTAGTACATGAATACCTTGAGGGCAGAAACCATATTTTTGCCTTTTCTTGTATCTCCAGAGCTTAGCACATTGTCTAGTGTGTACTAAGCACTTACTAAATGTTTATTGAGTAAAAACTAAAGGTTTATTGGCTGACTAAGTAGGGGTTTTGCAAAGGGAGACAGATCTATGATACAACAGGGAGGGATGTAGGTGAAGTTGGAGGGATGAATAGGGAATGTCATCAGTCGCTGAGGCAGATTGAAGAGATAGATTGAGTCAGAGGAGTGGTCAGCTCCCTGCAGTTTAGATCCTAGTACAATTCTGACTTCTTAGCCTGAATCTTGATAGAACAATGTATTCTCCCACTCTTCTTAACCCTTTGGATTTCAGCCCTACCCAAAGCCCCTGGTATCTACCCAGACCAGGCTTTTAAATTCCTTATTGCTCATGCAAAGATCTGAACTACTCCTTTCTAACACTACTCCAAAGTCACCCTTTCCTACCTAGGGATTAGTCTGAATTTTTATCTCTATTATTTCCCCACCTTTGCTGAGGAAAAGCTTTGGTCATACCCTATTGTCATTCAATCTTACTTTGGAAAAGGCTGGGGCTGGCAAAGAGCCTCTCCTTGGGATGGGGGAAGGGGGAGGTTAGGAATAGTGGAGTAATGAGAATAGCAAACCCCCATACCCCAGACCTATTCTCTCTCAGATTGGGGGGGATCATGCACTTTGAGCTCAGGAGGATTCATTCTTATCTTATTAGTTCCCATCACAGCTGGAGTGTAGAATGGGCTCTTTGGTCCCATCGGTGAGCAAGATACCGGAAGAGCTTTCAGCCTTTTGAAAGGGGATTACAGGGGCTGCAAAGCTGTTCAGTCCTCTTGTCATTTTTATCCTATTTTGGGCCTCCTTAGCTCTTTGCAGCTCCACCCCTGCCCAGTTCTGCTCCCTCACCCGAGTTATCAGACCACCTGGGTTCCATTCTTCCCTATTGTATTTCAGAGACATCTCCCCTTGACAATATCAACTTTCAGGGATGCACCATGAACATCTGTGTGCTAAAAATAAGCACCACTTTCCCTGAAGAGTCTCCATTGTCTTCCATTGGTACTAAGTCCCACAGTACCTAGGAAAGGCAATGGAAATGTCTCCTGGAAGGTTGGGTTTGTCTCTAATTATGCAGATGCACTTTCAAGTCTTCTGATCCTGGTGCTGAGTAGTCTATGAACCACATGGTTCTCAGGCTGCATTCCTTTAAGTGTTTGGAATGTGTAAGAATCTACATATTTTAGCACAGAAACAGATGGAGCAGCCATGTGGAATGGTTGCACCAGGTCCTAGGATCAATCGGGCTCTTCAAGTGAAGGCTGGATAACCACTTGTAGGGATGCTATGGCAAGGCCAGCTTCAGCAAGAAGGGAAAGAGCACTGATTCAGAATCAGAAGGGCCAAGCGTGAATCCTGGCTCTCCTAATGGGTGGCCTCAGGGAAGTCTAGGCCTCGGTGTCCTCAATCGTAAAGTTAAGAGTTTAGGGGATTTCTAAGGTTCTGTTTTAGCACCAACTCCTATGATCCCATCAGTCTATAAAACACTGCGGCCCTTTCCAACACCAAGATTCTGTGACTTTGGGAATTCTTAGATCCCTGTCTGTGATTCTCCTTAGTCAACAATCACTTGGGAGGGATGTGATGGTGGTAGAAGGAGCTGAGAGGTGAGAAATGTTATATTACACCTGTAGATTCAATCATTCTGATTTCCTGCATCATATTGTGACAATCTTGTGTAATCACATACTTCTATAGAAACTTTGAGTGTGATGATGATGATGACAATAGCTATCTTAATAGTGCTTTAAGGTTTGTAAAATGCCTCATATATAGCATTTCATTTGATCCTCATAACCAGCACTTCATAAACTGTGAATCCGGACCCCACAGGGGGTAGTGAAAAATTTGGCAACAGTAGAAAGTTTCTGAATGTGCAATGACCAAAAATCATTCAAAATCAAGTGCATAATGAATTTGAGGTGTTCCTGGCAGTACTTGCCAGTGGTGCATCACATGACTTTACTGCATAGCATTCTGAGCATAGCATTGACGATTACATAATCAAAATATCAGTCGACTCCGAAAAACGTTGAAGATGATCTATTTCCTGCAGTATCAAATATGCCACTAGGATTTAACTCTCTTTATAAAAACAAATAAGCACATCAATCTTATTAGTATGCAAATTTGCTTTTGTCTTTAATAAATGCTAAAATTATATAAATACCAAAGAATTGTTTTAAAATAAACTTCTTTATGATTTATTAGCACTAAACATTTGATTTGTATGCCTATTTCATATACCCATATACCCAGGGTCACATAAAAATTTCTTGGCTGAAAAAGGGTCATGAGTAGAAAAAGTTTAAGAAGCCTAACAACCCTTGAGGCAGATGCTATTATCATCCCCATTTTATAGATGAGGGTACTGAAGAAGTTCTATGATTTTCTTGGGGTCCCACAGCTAGTATCTGAGGCAAGATTGGAACTAATAACTATCTTCCTGACTCAGAGTCTGGTGCTCTATTTACAGGGTGTTCCTAAAGTCTAGACACATAAGCAATTGACAGTAATGTGGAGTTATTGCATTGAGTTCATGTGAATCTTGCAAAGTGCATCAACCTTTGCATCACAAATGAATTGAAGATGTTATTTGTTAATATTCCAATTAAATAAAATGTTAAAAATTTCATTCATTTCATTTCTTGAAAATATGCATTTTTGCCTATGTGTCCAGACTTTAGGAACACCCTATACTACATGACATAAGTACCTCTAGAGATCATCTAAATTCAACTCCCTCATTTCACAGATGAAGAAACTGAGATCCAGAAAGTGTGTCTTGCCCAAGGTCATATGACTAGTAGGTATATATAAATATATATGTATGTGTATATATGTATATATATACATGTATATATGCACACATACACACATATGTATATACATAGTGTGTGTATATACATACACATATACAATACCTACATATACATACATATATAAGTATGTATGTATAAAATCAAGTCTAGAACTCTAATAGTAGAAAGACTTTCCACCATACCATGTTGCTCCTTGTCTATTACACTATACTACTTATACCATGAAGTCTTCATTGACTTTCCTGCACTTTGGAAGGTGCTTGCCTCCATGATCCCCTGGCATTTACTTTGTTTTTCCAGCTTTTATTGGATGTCCAAGACTTAAGGCTCTATTTCTCTGTCTGTACCTATATTACTCACTTACTGCTTCCTATTTGAAGTGAGCATCCTGTGAGCACCGTGGCTCCCCTTTTGCTTGGGTTCTCCATAGCATTACCTAGCACAGGACTAGATAACAGTAAGTGTTCAATGGAGTCATGTTGGTTTTTCTCACATGTTCCATTAAAGAGTGTGAAAGCCACTGCCCTAAGATTGGGGTAAGTGGTTTTCTTATCTTCATTAACCTAGTGAGAGTAATGACCTCTGGGACCTCACATCTGGCCCAAAAAGCCTACCTTGTAGTCCTACTGGATGCCCATACCTCTAGACACTATTTTTTTTTTCTGGTCCAGACTTTTATAGAAATACAAAATATTAGACCTGGAAGCGATCTTATAGATCACCTAATCTAGTTCTCTCATTTTGTAAAAGGAAGTGGAGCCCCAGAGCAGTGAGCTATTTCACCCATGTGCACATAGCTAGTAAGTGACAGAGCTTAGTTTTGAACCAGGTCTTCTGACTCCAAGTCCAATGCTCTTTCCATTACACTACGGGGCTTCTGTGGGCCGTTTGTGGTAATTCTCTTCTTGGAGGCCTCCCAGAGTAGCCTGGAGCTTGGGGAAGAGTGCAGATTCATTTTAATTTAATTATTGGGCACTTACTATGTGTCAGGCACAGGGTATACAAAGAAAAATATGTGAAACTATCCTTGCTTTCAAAAAGCGTACATTCTATTCAAGATGATAAACATATACACAGGTATGGCACATCAAATAATCACTCCCCACCAATGAGGAGTCTCCCTGGGCTACCTAAATGCAAAATATGTGTGAAATAATTAAGGGAAAAGGAAGCATTAACAACTGTAGAGAATCAGGAAAGCCTTATTGTGGGAGGTGACATCTGAGTTGAGCCTAGAAGAAAGGTAAAGTTTCCAAGGGGTGGAACAAAGGAGGAAGAGCATGCCAGGCATGGGGTACAGTTTGTGCAAAGGCACAAGGGTGGGAGGTAAAATTTAGTGTGTGAGAAAAAGGCAAGTAGACCAGTTGGACTGGAGTGTAGAGTGAGTAATGGGGAGATGGACATAAAATTAGCTGAGTGACCATAAGTGAATCAGTGAATCCTTCTGAACTTTAGTTTTCTACTTGGGACCAGCTGGAGTCAGATTATGAGGGGCTTTAAATATCAAAAAGAAAAGTTTGTTTTTTTATTCTAGAGATTCTTAGTGGTTTCTAGGGAACAACTGAAGCTTCCTTAGTCAGGCACAAACAAGATCAGAGCTGTGCTTTAGGGAGATCAGGCTTGTCCCTGTGTGGAGGATAGATTGAAGAGGTTGGATGTGGCCTCTGCTAATTAATTGGACATCAATTAGGGGGCTATTGCTGTGGCCTCTCCTAATTAATTGGACATCAGTTAGGGGGCTATTGCCATGATTCAGGCAAGAAGTGGCAAGGATTCTAATTAGAAAGGCAAGATAGCTTTGTGAGTGGAGAAAAGGAAAGATACTTGAGAAACGCTATGAAGATAAGATTGATAAGACTTGACAGCTGATTCATTGCTTTACTGATTAGTTAGGCTGGGAGGGGAGGGAAGTAAGAGGAAAGAGTGGAGGATATGCCCTTAGGTTTTGAACCTGATGAACTAGAAGAATGGTGATGCCTTGTTCAGAAATAGGAAAGTTAGCAAGAAGGGGTAGTTTAGGAGGACAGAGAATGAGGTCTGATTTGGACATGTATGAAGACTTATGAAGAAAATAAGTTTTTACCAGTTCTTATGAAGCTCATTGATGGAAGTTCCTTGAGCTCCCCTCTACTTAAGAATTTCTGTTTCTCCTGCCCCCCAATTATTTCTTTCCTTCTTTTCACAGAGAAAAAGGTGGCCCCTCTTCCTTGTAATACTAACCCCTTTACCTACATCCTTGACCTCATTCTCAGAATGGAAGAAGGAATAGCTTTGGGCTACAATTAGGGTTGTCTGAGTTCATAGGTCATATGGTTTAGAGCTTGAAGGAATTTCAGAGATAATCTAATCCTTTCATTTTATAGAAGCAGAAACTAGGACCCATAGAGGTTAGGTGACTTCCCCAAGGTCACATAGCTAGAATTACTCCTCCTTGACCAGCAGGCTATTCTACTTGGGGATAAAGAGAAATATTTAACTCTATCCTATTTCCCCTGGGCTACCCCACAGGCTAACCTTCCCCTCCTTTCCTCTGCTCTCAACACCCAGGGCTCTCTCACAAGAGAGAATGAACACTCCCTTGTGTTTCTAGGAATGAAACTCCCCAAGGCATGATGGATCACGTGGTTCATAGTGTATTAGCTTAGTGTCTTAGGACTCCCCAAATTCCTCTGAACCTGAGACCAACCAGTACCCTAAGGGTATATGTATGACAGAAGGTGGAGGCAGGGAATGCAGCAAATTCTCATTAATTTTAATTACTGTCATTCTTTAGGAGAGTTACCATCCTGAGTCCCCATTCTCCAGTCTGAACTGGGATTCCTGCCAATTGTCTTCTCCATCATTGGGTCCCTCCAGCACTGTTTAATTATGGAAAGTTTTAATGCATTTTAGATTTTAAGAAAGAGTGGGAGAAGGTGGCTTTGGGTTTAAGACATACAGATGGAAACAGACACACCTACAACATGAACACACATATGCTCACAGAAACACCCACCCAAAGCAACACAAACACACACTTCCTTACACAGGGTACTCCTGTGGAACAGCAGAAGATTTGAGTTTCAGACCCAAATTTGACACTAGCTGGTAAGTAAATCATTATACACTTCGAGTTTTCGATTCATAAGTGTGTTACCTTCCTTTCAGGGTTGTTTTCAGGAATATGCTATGTTAAAGCATACAACAACACAAATACACACGTACACAAGATAACCCAGATATACACATGCATATGCAGACCCTTCCCTACTCTGCACAATACACAGGGCCATATACATATACAAGTACACATGAATTCACACACACATATACCTATGCATACGCTTTGACGACTCTGGAGGCGACAGTGAGGCTGGTGACTTTGCATAGCCCTGCCTCACTAAAATCTACTTCATTTGCAAGTCAAGACATCACCTTCCTGATATCATTGGTCCTCTTCGAGAACAAAGAACAGCAATAATATACACATAAGCACATATGTAGATACACACTGGTCAGTTCATTCTAGTGACTTAGTTCAGAGACAAATTAACCAAACTAATTTTTAAAAAATCAAATTGGTCAATTCAGTCCAACTAAATTTTGAAGGTACATAGTAGGTATTTGCCAAATGTTTGTTAAATGAATGGATGGATGGAATAACAGACAGATGGATGAATGGAACTAGGTAACCAATTACTTGAGGAAAGACAGACTCTAATTAATAATCAAGATCAGCTGGAAGAGCTTTCTCTCTGAACTCCATGCTGCTAGAGCACTTCATCTCTGCTTCGCTTCTAATATTTACCACTTTCTATGTTGTATTTTTTTTTTTTATATTCGAACTTGTTTCATTCCCCACTCCTCTCTCAGCTCTTGGAAGTTATATCTCATTTACATTTATCTCTATAGATTGTAAAGCACCTAATACAGGGTGTCGTACACAATAAGAATGGAGGAAAGAAAGAAGGAAGAAAGGAAGGAAACATGCATTTATATAGTGCCTACTATGCACCAGGCACTGTGCTAAGTACTTTACAAATACTATCTCATTTGATACTCACCACACCTCTAAGAGGTAGATGCTGTTATAATTCTCATTTTACAGTTGAGGAAACTAAGGCAAGCTGAGGTTAAATTACCCGGGGGCCACATGGCTAGTAAGTGTCTGAGGCCAGATTTAAATGCAGATCTTCCTGACTCCTGGCCCAGAGCACTATCACCTGGGTACCTAGCTACCTCAAAGAGACTAGCCCATATGGAGATCGAACCTGTGACCTTGGTGTTGTTAACCCCATGCTCTAATGAGCTGAGCTAACTGTCCACTCCGTAGGTACTCAGTGAATAATTATTCAATGAGTGCATGGATTAATGAATGATAGGCCTGATAGATTCAAGGTCAATGTGATGCTAGCCATTGTGACTTTAATTTGCTGTTTCTAGGTATTCATGATGGGCTTTTAAGGAAGCTATTGAAAGCTCATGATATGCCACATTTCTGACAGCTCCAGATGTGTGAGCCATGGCTAAAGTGTAGGTTTGGGCTAATACCAACCTTAGCTAGAGATCTGGCTAATGTTCAAACTTATAATGCACAAATGACTTTCAAATCCTGTTATCCTAACTTAGCACCTTTAAAGTGTGTATATGTGTATGCCCAAAGGAAGGAAACCTACTATGTGAAGAGAGAAGTAAGTGCCTGCTATGTGATAGACACTGTACTAAGTGCTTTACAGTTATTTCATTTAATCCTCAGAACAACCTTGGGAATTGGTACTGTTATGACTTTGCCTCCTTCCCATTTTACATATGAAGAAACTGAGGCAAACAAACATTAAGTGACTTGCCTAAGGCCCCATAGCTGGGAAGCAACTGAATCTGGATTTGAACTCAGGTCTTCCTGATTCCAGGCCCAGCCATCTAGCCATTGTGCCACCCTCTGTCCACTGAACCACCTAGCTTGTAATATTTACCACTTTCTATTTTTTAAATATTTGTTTTATATTCAAACTTGTTCTGTTCCCTACTCCCCTCTCAGCTCTTAGAAGTTATATCTCATTTACATTTATCTCTATAGATTGTGAAGCATGTAATACAAGGTGTCATACAGAATAAGAATGGAGGAAAGAAGCACAAAGGTAGGTGTGCTCAGGCACAAGGTTCAATTAAGGAGGTAGCGTGTTGCAATAGAAATAGTACCAGAATTGGCATTGGAAGATGGGTTCAGATTCTACTTCTTTCTTACACATAAGAGCTGTATGGCCATGGGAAAATCATTTTTACCTCTCTGAGACTCAGTTCCCCCATATAAAAAATGGAGATAAACCTCATAGGTAGGGGTTGCAAGGAAAGTGTGCCAATCATAAAATTTTATATAAATGTGAATTATTATTCATGGCATCTCAGAGTCCATAGGACCATAGATTTAGAACTGAAAGGAAGTTTATAGGCCAAATGATCCAAGCCTCTCATTTTACATATGAGGAAACTGAGGCCCAGAGGACTTAGGTGACCAGGCCATAATCATACAGGTGGTAGAGTATGAAATCAAACCGAGGTTCTCTGACTCCAATTCCCTACACTGCCCTTAAATGACATTTGGTCCAACTTATCCTACCCCCAGATCCCTTCTGTACATGCTAGTTTCTCTAAACTACAGTTCTCTGTTTAGATTTTACCAGAATATAATCATCAGGATAATTCCTTATATTTTAATAGCATATTGTAATTAATAAAGTACTTCCATAAGCATTGTGTCACTTGGCCTCAGTAGGCCTGAAATGTGGGCAGGGTAGGAATTACTTTCTCTGTTTTTCAGATGGGGAAACTGAGATTTAAAATATTCAATATTTTCCTTGAAGTTATAGTCCTAGAAATAAGTGGATCTACAAATAGAAACCAGACCATCTGACTCCAAGGCCTAATGCTCTTTCTAGTCTCTTGAGTTGTCACTGAAACAGGTAACCCCAGTACTTCAATGACTCAAAACATGAGTTTGAGTTATAGAGAAGAATCAAAGAAATTCAAAGTTGGAAGGTCATATAGTCCAACCTATACTGGAGCAAGAATTCCTTCTACAATATCCCTAACAAATGGCCATCTGGGTTTTGCTTGAACCAATCAACAATCATTTACAAGGCACCTGCCATATGCCAGGAAACCCAATGCTTCCAAAGGCAGTCCATTCCACTTGGAGATAGTTCTCATTAGCAGCACATTTTTCTTTGTCTCAGGTTTGATTTTGCCTCTTTGCCAATTTCGACTCATTGCTCCTAATTCTGCTCTCCAGAGCCAGGCAGAAACAGTTATCAAATTCCCCGTCTCCTCTTTTCTAGGTTAACCATCCCCAGTTCCTTCAGTTGATCATCAAATGGCCCTTCAATGTCCTGTTTACCTTCCTTTGGCTGATCCTCATATCAATGTCCTTCCTAAAACGTGGCATCCAGAACTGAAGACAATATTCCATTTTTGATCTGACGATACATGGATACTGTCACATCCTTGTTGCCTCTCCTAATGCAGCTAAAAATTTCTTTTCAGAGGCAGTTACTTGCTGCAGTGGATAGAGTGCTGGACCAAGAGTCAGGAAGACTGACTTCCTGAGTTCAAATCCAGCCACAGACACTTACTAGTTGTGTGACCCTATGCAAGCCAATTAACCTCAATCATTTGGTCCTTTGAACTTCCATCCCCATGAGATAAATCAAGTTAAGTATATTTATTACCAATTTACAGATGAGGAAGTAGAGGCTAAGAAAAAAAAAACAAGGAAAAAGTTAAGAAGCCATGTTAATGGAATATGACCCAAACCCAGGTCTTCTGACTCCAGATTCACTGGTTTTTGTTGTTTGTTTTTGCTTTTGTTTTCTGTTTTGCACTGTTGGAAGTCATAATCGTGTTTTGAAAAATACAAATAAGCATAATATAGCATACCTGAACGAAAACAGGTGCCACTAACAACATCTACTGTGACATGTGTTTCTGTGTGGTCTGCCCTAGTCAGATCACAAGAAGAAATATTGAGGTTTGTTCTAGGTAATACATTTTAGGAAAAATATTGATGAGCTGGAGAGCATTCCAAGGGGAATCTGGATGGTAAAGTACTTTGAATTTGTGTTCCATGAGCACTGGGTGAAGAAGCTTGGGATGTTCAGCCTAGAGGAGAGAAGACTTTGGGGAGACATTATAGCTGCTTTCAAATATTTGGAGGTTCCCACGTGGAAGAGAAATTTGATTTATTCTGTTTGGCCTCCCAGGGAAGAACTAGGGATAATGGATGGGAAGTTGCAAATTAGTTCCATTTTGGACAATCTTCCTGACAAAAAAGAACCATCTCCAAATGCAATGGGCTGCCTTGGGAATTATTGGTTCCTCCTCAGTAGGGATCTCCAAGGCAAGAAGTGAGACAGTATAGGATAGTAGATACAGCTCTGAACTTAGAGTCAGAACCCCTGAGTTCAAATTCTGCCTTGGGCATTTACCAGCAGTGTGACCCTGGCTGAGTCAATTAACCTCTCTCAGCCTCAGTTTCTTCATTTGTAAAATGAGAGTGATAATAGGATCTACTGTCCATGATTGTCGTGGGGATCAAATGAGATAATGTACATAAAGTACTTTGTGAACCTTTAAGTTCTATATAAATGTTAGCCATTATTATTAATTATATAATTAATAATAATATAGTAATAATAATGGCTGCTTCACCACTTGGGTTTGTTGAAGAAGTGATGCTTGTTCAGAAATCAGTTGAATTAGATGATCTCTGAATGAAGTGAGGGAGATGCCAGTCAGGCAGCCAGGGCTTCAGGAATGAGGCAGTGTCCTGTGGGAAAGAGCACTGGATTGGGAGTCTGAGGTCTTGGGTTTGGGTCCTGGCTCCATTAGTTCCTGCCCCAGTGAGCATGAACAGGTTGCTAAGTCTCTCTGGGTCTCACCTTTCTGCTCCTTAAAGTAAGGGAATAGGACTAGAAGATCCTGACAACTTTTTCAAGTTTGAAATCTGTGATTTGAGATGGGCAATCCCCATTCTCCCATGTAAATGAGTGATGAGGAAACGGGGAGCTGTGGGTGAGGAGGACTTAGTCAAAACTACCGTAAATTGTAGGGAATAGAGAGAAATGAGGAGACAGTGAGTCCAGCAGGGTCCAGGGATGGGGAGACCTCAACAGGTTTGTGGGCAGAGAGGGGAAGCAGTCAGTTGAAAGGCTGAGATCATAGATCAAAGCTGGAACTAGAAACCATCTAGGCAAATCTGATAATTTTGTAGATGAGGAAATTAAGGTAAGAGTGGCATGCCCCAGGTCACTCAAGGAGTAAAAGACAGAATAATGCATCCACCAACTCCAAATTCATTGGCATTTTCACTATACCAGTGCCTTGCCTTCAATGATAGCCCAACATTTATATTCACATTCCTATGGTGCTGAAAGGTCTATATTATAAAATGGTTTGTTGGTTATCATTTTCTCTCTTTGACTTAGTTTCTAGAACTTGCATTTAAATTTTTTTCAATCTTTTGAATTTCTTCTAGTATTTCTTGTCACCCTATAGTCATTGACTTCGGTCAATTCTAATTCTCAGTGAGTCTACTATTTGAGCACGATTTTGTATCTCCTGAACTAAGCAGTTTATTCTCCTTCCAATTCTTTCCTTTAGAGATCTCATTGCTTTTCCAGTTCTTGCCCCTAGAGCTCTGATTTCATTTATAACATTGTTTTAAAATTCTTCATTTTTCCCAGAAATTCTGGTAGATCTTGTGACCAAGTGCTTTTCTTTGAGGTTTTGCTTGTAGATCTTATGGAGTTATTTTCTTCTTTTGGGTTTTGAGTGTCCCTTGATCTATAATATTTGTTTCTCATCAGTGTCTTCTTCAATTTACTCATTTTTATCATCTTAACTGAATTGAGATGTGTCAGGGCCAAGCTCTGTTCCCTTCTGGAAAGAATGGTGGAGTTCCGTTTGATCCTACTATCTATTATCTGAAGTCCTTCTATGGTTTCCTTTCAGGACTGAGTTCTATGTTCTTCAAGGACCTCATTGAGCTACAAACTCCAGGAATGAGGCAGTGTCCTGTGGGAAAGAGCACTGGATTGGGAGTCTGAGGTCTTGGGTTTGGGTCCTGGCTCCATTAGTTCCTGCCCCAGTGAGGATGAGCAGGTTGCTAACTCTCTCTGGGTCTCACCTTTCTGCTCCTTAAAGTAAGTTTAAACTGATTACTGGCTTCCCAATCTGAGCATTTTCATTTTCATTCATTGACCCTGATTTAGGGTCAATGCAATACAACTGTGTACCTGTGATCCCATCTTCTCGATGCTCAGCACATGTTTCCTTGGATCATCACTGGTCCACATACTGGAAAGGTTCCATGCACTGTACTCCACGGACATTCTGACTGGACTCCCTTCTTTGTTTTTTTTTTTTTTACTGCCTGAAGAATTCTGGCGGTCCCTGTGTGCGGTACTGGGCTAGAAAAATGCACTTACTTAATATATCCAGAGGACTAGCTTTCCAATCACTGACATATCTTTTGGGTTGTCTAAGGCATAAACATCTAGCACATAAGTAGTTGGAGCTCTTTATGACCTCCCATTGACATTTGAGTCAACACAACAACAGCTACACTATTGTTGTAATTGGGGAGATGAGGGGAGCAGTACCCAACTGGACCAACACCGAATCTTTGCTAAACATCTTTTCCATGCTCTCATCAAGTAAACTTCTCTTTGTTAAATTTCTACAATGTTAAAGGTCTATAAGTGTCTCATTCCGATCTAATCCTGATTCTGAACTACTAGACTTGACACCAGTGGAATTCACACGTTCACTAAAGCCCCCGGATCTTTTCCCCACAACAATTTCTAGCCCTTTTCTGTACCTTTGCAATTAAAAAAATACAAGTGTGGGACTTTATATTTCTCACTGTTAAATTGTGTCATTTATTCTTCTAGAGTGTAAAGATACATTTGAATACTAACTCTGTCATCAAATTTGTCCCTCCCAAGGTTGTTATCTGAAAATTTGAAGAGTATGCCATATAAATCTTCATCCAAGTCACTGATAAACACAATGAGTAGCACAAGGCCAAGAAGAGAGACCTCTGGCATCTCATAAGAGACTTTATTCTAGGTTGACATCAGTTCCTTAATCTCTGAGTTCATTCACTCAATTAAGTCAAAATCCGCTTAGTTGTACTATATTCTAGACTATATCTCTCCATCTTCTCTACAAGGGCATCATGAGAACCTTTGTCAAATGTGCAGACGAAATCCAATCTTACTATTATGCTATGACGTTCCCCTCA
Source organism: Phalanger gymnotis (assembly GCA_028646595.1). Taxonomy (NCBI): domain Eukaryota; kingdom Metazoa; phylum Chordata; class Mammalia; order Diprotodontia; family Phalangeridae; genus Phalanger; species Phalanger gymnotis. The sequence goes on from CM053624.1 coordinate 329,316,115, forward strand.
GCTGCCAGTCTAGTAATTACATCCAAATCCTTCTTTTCTATACTCCTGCTTCTAACACAGATAGACTGAAAAATCATATAGCACTTAATTCTAGCTCTGACATCCTATGGTCTGAGCTCCCTTTTACCTGTCCTAAAGTGTGTTCCCTTTTACCTGTGTTCTAAAGTCTCTTCCAGCTCCGGTGTTCTAGGTTTTATAATCCCATCAGCTCTGACATTCTATGTCCCAAGATCTTTTACAGATATGAGATTCTATGTTCTAAGTTTCCTTCTAGCACATACATTCTATATTTCAAGTTCCCTTCTAGTTCTGACATTCTATGTTCTAAGGCTCCTCCTAATTCTTATATTCTTTATTTCAAGGTCCTTTCCATTCTAACATTCTACATATGAAGGACCCTTCATATTTTGATATTCCTGTGTTCTAACATTCTGTATTTTCAAATCCTTTCCAATTCGACAGCTCTATGATTCCAAGGTCCTTTCCCAAACCTGAAAATCTGAATGTGCCCTCAAGGGCACATTTCGGTCTTGGCTCTTCAAGTTGCCTTAGGCTGAGACCCTGAGAACTGCCAGGGCAGGAAGTCAGCCATGTCAAGAGCTGGTGGAAAGGAGGCCTAGGAATGTGTGAGCTGGAATTCTCCGCCTTAGGCCAGTTCATCGCTGGAGGCCCAACCTGGCTGGATGGCTGTCTGTGGCTGTCTGTCGGGGCAGCAAAATAAATTACAGGCTCAGAAGCCCAGGTCTATTCCGTGCTAGGAAATTATTCACCCACCACAATCACCTTCTGGAAATCATTCACCATGGGAAGAATTACAAACAATGCATCAGCTATTTGTCTCGCATGGATACGTTCCAATTAGACCAGAGTCCGTGGTGGGAGCGGCAGAAATTAGATGGAATCCTGTATCATTCCAATGAAATACATGAAGAAGGTTATTCTGGGTCTTTGAACACTAGCGCTTGAAGCAACTTTAGAGGCCTTCTACTACAGTGCTATTGTTTTTAAAAGATGAATAAAAATGTGGCCCCCAAGAGAAGAAGTGACTTCTCCAAGGTCACACAATAAGTTAGTGACAGAGCCAAAAATTAGAAAATGTAATTTGAGTCTCCTAAGAAACTTTAGAGGTTGTTTAATTCTGCCCCACTATTTTATAGATGAAATAACTGAGCTCCACAGAAGGAAAGTGATTTGTCAAGATCAAACAGCTAGTTAGTAGACATCCTGAAACTTCTGCACTTTCTTTATGTTGTAATAAAAGAACCCAAGCACCCTCTTCCCTAGGATGCAGCACTCATTACACCTACTCTGACTCCCCCAAAGTCATACTCTTAACTACAGAGACAAATGACCCTCTCTTCAAAGTTTAACCCTTTGTGCTAATAAAGTCTTTCCTAATGTGCTCTGTCACATTGTGTGAGATGTGTATATTGTAGAGGGAGGTGGGGAGGGCCTTCTTGGGTCCTAAGACTGTATTTCACAGACAGAATTCCTTGGATCATAGCCCCAGGTAGGGTCAAAGCATCTGAAAGAGATAAGGGAGGTTGTAAAGACCTGGTAAAGGTAAAGGTAAAGCCAAGTGACCCTAGTTAGTGGGCCTCCCCTGAGGCTATGGGGAAGACAGAAATGTCACAAGATGAGGGAGGGATTGGGCATATGAAGGTTGAAGGCTGTTGATCCAGGTAGTAGGTGCCTATCTACATTCCATTCCATGGGACTTAAAGCTAAAAAGGACCTTAGAGGCCATCTAGTCCAACCATCTTCATTCTACAGATGAGGAAATTGAGACTCAGGCTAATTGACTTTCCCAGGGTCACATACAGAAGGTGTCAGAGGTAGGATTGAAGCCAGGTCTTCTTGGTTATAAGTTCGGCCATTTTCCTCTCTACTTAAATTTTTCCCCTTTTAGAGGCCTGAGATGAAATATCAGAGAAAATACAACCACATAGGGAAAAGAATTCCACATTAAAACACTCACTACAGAGCAGAATGGTCTTTCCCTAATTGCTGAGAGGATGCCCATGACTATGTTTTAGAATTCTAGAATTTAGAGGATCACAGGAAATTAGGTCTGTAAGGAGCCATATTGATTATCTAGTCTAAGTTCCTTATCTTCCCAAGGAGGACCATAAAGTCCATAGAGAGAGAGTGATTTGGTCAGGGTTACAGAAGGAGTAGGGCAGCTAGGTGGTGCAGTGGATAGGGCACTGGGCCTGGAGTCAGGAACATTTGAGTTCAACTCCAGTCTCAGACACTTACTAGCTGTGTGACCCTGGGCAAGTCACTTAACACCTCTTTGCCTCAGTTTCTCATCTTGGAGAAGGAAATAGCAAACCATTCCAGTGTCTTTGCCAGGAAAATCCCTTGGACAAGATCCATGGGGTAAAGTAGAATTGGACACGACTGAACAACAACAACCATGACAACAGAAATAGTTGGGCCATCTGGTCCTATTTGACCTATTTCCTATTTGACACGAGGCATCTGAGGCTTTGAGAGATTGGAGAGAAGTGATAATGTGGGACAATAGAAGCAGTGTTGGATTCCCATCAGGAGAGACTTGGATTTGAATCTTGCCTCTGCCATCTGCTATCTGTGTGGCCACAGGTGAGTTACTTAACTTCTCCAAGACTATTTCCTCTCATCCAAAATGGGAACAGCGACGCCTATATATTACTTGACTCACAGGGTTGCTATGGAGATTAAGTGAGAAAATGGCTGAAAAGTGCTCTGTAGACCTTGAAGTACTATATAAACACATGCTCTTCTTATTAGGTGGTTTGCCAAAGATCACACAAGTAGTAAATTAAGTCGTAGAGCCTGGATTTGGACCCAGGCTCTCTGACTCCAAGCCCTGGGCTCTTTCCACTGCTTATGTTGCCTTATATCTGTGGAAATACTGAACAGTATTCCTAACCCTTCTAGGGAGATATTTCCTAATTCTATGTGAAAAGGTGGGGGTTCATTTAATCAATCAACCAGTTACCCCACCCCGTTTAAAGTACGGGACAAGATGTTATTCTCTGATATCCTTGTCAGGTGAGAACAATCAGCCAGCTGGTGAGAACAAGAGGGAGACAGCTCTATGAATCAATCAATCAATTGTAGGGTTTAGACTAAGTCAGAAAAGTGCCTCATCTATTTAGATGTCCCAGAAAGCCATTGGATGGGCTAGAGGGCTACTGCATAGGAAGTATGTTCAAATTGGTTGGGGAAAATTGGTCAAACTCTGTGTTGTTTTTAAAATGGCAGACTAGTTTAGAATCAGAGAGCTGAACTCAGTATGAAAGACTCCAATCAAGCTCCTGAGAATTAGTCTCTTGAGGCTTCAGTCTCCACCTCAGTCTCTTCCCCTAAACCGCTTGGACCAAAGGAGGACCTTGTGAATTCCAGAAGAGCGGAGGAATAGGATTTTTTAAAAATTGATGTCCTAGTAGTATCTCCAGAAGAACAGCAGTGGCTGGTGTTGGTGTCTGCATCTGGAACATAGGATAGGCTGGACTTCTTGAGGAAGGGCAGATTTGAGAACCTATGAAGAGCCCAGCAGAAAAGCTCCACTATTCCTAAGCAGAACGTCTTGAAGACTCTAGCCAAAGGAATTCCAATAGTCGCGTTACCTCTTTGCCATAAGTGCTCTAAAAACTTGCTCCCACCTTCCCCTGAACTCTGTGTGTGCTAGTAGGACAGTACATAAGAGTTTCAAAGTTTAGATACCCCTTTCTAAAAGCTAATTAAGTCTGGTTGACTATTTGATATCAACTGATAATTGGGAAAGCACATCAGTTGGGGCTACCGAGCTATAGTGTTATAAAACCACCCCTTAAGCCCCTCAGGGCTACCCCTAGGGCCCTGAAGGGTGATCTAGTAATCTAGCTCTGGACTTGCCAGTGTGAGTGTGGATTGGGAGAATAAATCTAGAGCATATGCTTGTCTTGCAAGAGGGCAGGCTCAGGGCAGGCATGCTATGTTAACTTCTGGGAACAGTATCTTCTCCCCCCTGCCCCGCCTCCCCCTGGAACCTTTGCACAAGTCAATAGCTTTCAGCAGGCCAATTTAAAAGAAATGACATAAAACCTCTGTCCCTCACCTGCCACGGTAACATTATCATAATCATCTTTTTTTTTTTTTTTAATACTGGAATGCTTCCGAATGCTTTTGGCTTTCGCAAAGTCTCCTGGAAGATGTAATTCCTGAAAGCGAACATGGCGTTTATAGTTGTGATGATTATTCAAGACATAGATGACTTGTATCTTTTGCTCTGTTCTCCTCTTTCCAGATTGGTGATGAGGATGTTGTCAGCCTCTCCAGGAAAGTCCTGCTGGATTCTGCAAAGTAGAAAGCAATGATTTCCCTTCCAACAACTGAAGAAACCATCTGAAAGTCTTCCCCTTCAGGTCTCTTGGGAGGGTGTGCAACTATCATTGGCCTAGATGGGTGAGAAGAATTGGGTGGGATAATTCCAACCCTTGGCACCGCTTCCCAGTGCTGATCCTCCACAAACTGGCATACTAAGTGAAATCTGTTCTCATTATGCCTTGTTTCTCCTTTCCCCTCTTGTCATTCCCCCTCACTGGCTTTATGTGCTCTGTGAAATGAAAGGTTTGGACAAAAATAATCTCCAAGGTCCCTTCTGGCTCTGAGATTCTGTGACTCTATGATTTTTTTTGACCCCTGCAAGGGCACACTGGATGGTCATTCAAGTCAGGAGACAAATATAGACCTCTAAATGCCTCATTCGGTAGGATGATTGTCAGCTAGTCAGTCGATAACCATTTATTAAGACCTACTATGTGCCAGGCACTGTGGTAAGTGCTGGGGATAAAAAAAAAATAGTCAAAAGACAGTTAAGGAGTTCACAATGTAAGGGGGAGAGACAATAAGCAAACTGTCAGAATTGCTAAGATACTATGGTTTGTTCGGAGATGGGCCATTTGACTTGGAGTCCAGTAACATTCAGAAGTCACTGCCCACTGCCTTATCACCTCTCTCTGGAGAACAGTGTTAGCTGATGCACAATCACACAGACACCTTGAAGGCCATCTAGTCCACTCACTTCATTTTACAGATGAGTTATCTGGGGCCCAGAGGGGTGGCTAGGTGAGTCGCTTAAGGACACAGAGTAAGTGACAGAACTGGGATTCGAACTCAGGTCCCCTGACTCAAAATCCAGCATATTCCCCACTATTCATGGTCGGAGTCAGGAAGACCTAGGTTCCAATCCCGCCTCCAATATTTTATAGTTGTATGACTATGGGAAAATTTCTTAACATCTCTGAACCTCAGTTTCTTCATTTGTAAAACAAAGAGGTTTGGATGGATGGTCTCTGACGTCCCTGCCAGTTTCCTACCTATGACCTTTCTAGACTTCACGGTCACTCGGTTGGCCCTGGAGACCGCGGATGCTGAGGGCGGGACAACTGACTTTGCTCTTCTTCAGTCTGTTCCAAAGATGAGACTAAGGGCAGACAATAAATGCAGGCAGCTATCTGAGGTCCTGCATGGAAGGACTTAGCGTGACTTGTTATAAAAGCAGATATTGTAATGCCAGAAAACTCCACTTTTCATGACATCTAAAGCATTTAAAAAAATTGATATATTAAAGCGAAGACTCAAAACCTCTGATAAACAGCAGTACAGTGTGTGTGTGTGTGTGTGTCCGTGTGTCCGTGTGTCCATGTCTGTGTGGGTATCTGGGTGTGTATTTGTCTATGTCTGTGTGTGTGTTTGTGTATGTCTAGGTGTGTCCGTGTTTGTGTGTCTATCTGGGTGTATGTCTATGTGTGTATGTTTGTGTATATATGTCTAGAAGTATCCATGTCCGTGTGTGTATCTGGGTATGTATTTGTGTATGTCTCTGTGTGTGTTTGTGTATGTCTATGTGTGTTCATGTCCATGTGTGTATCTGGGTGTGTATTTGTATGTGTCTGTGTGTTTGTGCATGCATATTTCTGTGTGTGTTTGTGTATGTCTATGTGTGTCCATGTCCATGTGTGTATCTGGGTATGTATTTGTGTATGTCTGTGTATATGTGTATTTTCATGTGTGTCTAGGTGTATCCATGTCCATGTATGTATCTGGGTGTATATTTGTGTGTGTCTGTGTGTGTTTTTGTGTGTGTATAGGTGTGTCTACATCCATGTGTGTATCTATTTGTGTGTATTTGTGTATGCTTAGGTATGTCAATGTCTGTGTGTGTATCTGGGTGTGTATTTATGTATGTCTTTGTGTGTGTTTGTGTGTGTATAGGTGTGTCCATGTCCATGTGTGTATCTGTGTGTATATTTGTGTCTGTCTGTGTGTTTTTGTCTGTGTGTGTGTGTGTGTGTGTATTTGTGTATGTCTAGGTATATCCATGTCCACGTATGTATCTGCATGTGCATACAGAGAGGGGGGAGAATCTGCTAGATTTTTAAACTTATCCAGACAATAAAAAATTAGGAGAAACCAATAATTTAGATCATTGGAAAGACTGGTGATTGCCAGACTTTAGGCCCCATTCTGTCTGCCATGCAGTTACGTGAATGAGTCCAGTAGGTTCCACTTACCACAAATGTGGATTTGTGCTCCGTCCAGGTAAGATCTTAAAATTGTATACACACACAGAGATATGGACACACAGAGACATTCACAAATACACACCCAGCTACACACGTGGACACACGAAGACACACACACACAGACATACACAAATACATGCCCAGATACACACGCAGACATGGATGCACCTAGACATACACAAACACACACACGCACACACAGACATACACAAATACACACCCAGATACACACGCAGACATGGATGCACCTAGACATACACAAACACACACACACAGACATACACAAATACACACCCAGATACACACGCAGACATGGATGCACCTAGACATACACAAACACACACACGCACACACAGACATACACAAATACACACCCAGATACACACGCAGACAAGGACGCACCTAGACATACACAAACACACACACACAGACATACACAAATACACACCCAGATACACACGCAGACATGGATGCACCTAGACATACACAAACACACACACACAGACATACACAAATGTACAATACATCATTTCCCTTATTGGAATGTAAACTCCTTGGGGGCAGAGACTGCTTTGCTTTTGTCTTTGTATCTCTGGCACTTAGTAAAGTGCCTGGCACATAGTAACCACTTGATTATGTCTGCCTGTTTGATCATTAATCACAGTATCTTCATACATAGAAAAATATTGCCCTTTAATGTGGAAGGATTTTAATGTCTTTTGAAGGTACATTTGCTAAGTAATTCTAAAAATTGACCATGCTTGGTATACCTATGGATTAACAGACCACTTACAATAATTCCATAACCCTACAGAGGTCTTAGCCTCATAGGTGGATGGCAATATTTCAAGATGTTCCTGGTGCTAAAATATACCCATTTTAATGAACAATATGAACAAAAAATAATGTTCTATGTTATGTAACCACTGGCCTTGAAGTCAGACTACCTGGATTCCCAGGCTGAAGTCCTAGTTTTCACACTTGTCAGTTGACCCTGGGTAAGTTGATTAGTCCTTCTTTGTTGAGTTGTCTCTTCTTTAAAGTGGAGACCACAATAAATGCCTTGCCTATGGCGTTGGGTCATCCTGAGGAAAGCATTTTGTAAATGTTCAAGTATTATATAGACGTGAGCTGTTCTTTATTATTTGAAGGATTTGAGGAAGAAGAGTGTGTTCTTTGGACTCTGTCTAAACACCTGGGAAATATGGCACCAGGACAACTAATCATTTCAGTCAAAATAACAGTCAATTCAAGGAAACAATTAGCTTGCCGAGTTGCTTCAAAGGTTAGTCTTATCAAAATTATTCACTAGTTTCTTCATATGGAAGAGCAGAAAAAAAGTATTAAACAGAGTCGGACCTAAGCTTTTAACTCAGCTCTGCCATGAACTAGCTGTGTGACCTTAGACAGTCAATTTACCCCCATCTGACCCTCAATTTCTTTATCTGTAAAACGGGGATGATAATATTCATGTTACTTATCTCTAGGAGAGTTAAGTTAAATAATACATGTGATAGCACATTGTAATTATAAAGCACTATATAAATGTGCTGTGTTGTTATAGACATATTCTTCATGAGAAAAATCAGTCCATTCTGGAGAATGCATATTCATAACCACATATGCTGGTGGTGTTAAGTAGACTCCACTTACCACCAATGTGAAAAGGAATGACCTCTTATCTCGATTTGTGTTTTTCCATTCATCTTCCATTTTCTGCAGCCACTTGCTAAACTCAAGGACAGTTTGAGATTCTAGGCTCATAGATTTAGAAATAGAAAATGCCTTAGAGGCCACCAAATCCAACTCTTTAATTTTATAGATGAAGAAACTGAGACACAAAGAGGTTTAGTGACTTGACCAGGGTCACACAGCTAGTAAGTATCTGAGGGATTTGAACTCAGGTCTTCCTGACTCAAAATTAAGTGTTCTATCCACTATGCCACCTACATTGGGCAGGAGATATCTTGGCACCCTTGTGCCTCTAGAAACTCAGAAGCAGGGCCAAGCCCAGAGGAATTAAGCTTGACTTTGATGGATGTCCTGGGAGTTGGGTGGTGCATTCCTAAGAGACAGAAATTCAGGGATCCTGGCTGGGGGGCAGGAGAGAGGGGAGGGGTGGGCCAGAGTCTTGTTTGAACTATGGAACTAATGTGGGTTGGGGGAGTTGAAGCTGACTTGACCAAAGGAACATAAATTAAGGGTAAAAACACGTAAACAATGAGGTTTAAAAAAATCATTTTCCATGAAAAGCCAGTTTCCCCAGGTCAAATACATTTCCAACAATATTGTTTCCCAGTAGACCATGAAGACCTACACATGGCCAAAATATGTAGAACTTTTAATATGCGCCACAGAAACTGAATGTTGGAGCCATGTCAAGTAGTCTCCGGAATTACAATACAAGTCAGACCACATAGAGTAATCAAAGTCTCCGTTTATTAAAATGCATTATTTATGACTTACAGAAAGTATTCCATGGCCTTGACAGCAGAGAAATGAGCTAAAAAATTAACTCTTTGATATTATCAGGTTAAATCCATCCCTTCGCTTTCTTTTTTTACAGTCACGCACAATAATGGAATTTCATTCACAATGCGGAGGTACAGAATTCCATTAGTTCCTTCCCTAATAAATCTTCTGATTCATAGAATCCTTCTATAGACTCATAAATGACTTCCCAAAATGGTTAAACTTTCTGCAGAGTCTTTTTGCTCCAAGCCAAGACAGACAATCCTAAGGAGTTATTTTTTTTTTTTTAAGTCCAACTAGCAGTCTTTGGGCAGCTAGATGGCACAATGGATAGAAGGTCAGGCCTGGAGTTAGGAAGACTCAACTTCATGAGTTCAAAAATTTGTCCTCAGTCACTTAGCCTCCTTTGCTTCAGTTTCCTCATCTGTGAAATGAATTGGAGAAGTAAATGAAAAACCACTCCAGTATCTCTTCCAAGAAAACTTCAGATGGGGTCATGAAGAGTTGGACACAACTGAAAAATGACCAGCCATCATTGGCTTTGTCAAGCTGGCCCCAAGAAATCATGGGACTATAGATTTAGAGCTGAAATGAGCCTTAGACATCAACCAACCCTTATTTAAAGATGTGGAAACTGAGACCCAAAGAGGGAAAGTAGCTGGCCTATGATTACATAACTAGTAAGTGGCAGGAATATATCTGAACATATTGTATTCTCTGTAGAATATAAGCTGCTTGAAGGAAGGGGCTGAATTTATCATGACCAGCCCTGGGAAGAATGCCTGACACATAACAACTACTTAATAAGTGCTTTTTGATTAATTGATTGTTTGACAGACTGATTTATAGGTCCTCAGATTCCAAGCTCGGGGTTCTTTCCACTATGCCTCATTTCAACTCTTCATGGTACTTTTTACTTCTTTGACCTTGGAATCTGTCTTAGAAATCTGGCTCACATGACTGATAGCAGATATGGTTGTCATCTTCATTCTTCATCCCTTAACTGGTCACCTTCACATTTCAAGTCCTCTCTTTGTTTTCTTACTTCTAAGCTACTGTGAATCTCTCGTCTGTGACAGTTGAGATGCATCTTAGTTAATTTTCCAGTTTGGGAATCATGTAAATTAAATAAGATTTGAGTGGAAGTATTGAGCAGATGACTTACAGTTGAGAACAATGCTTTGGAAAATGACTGAAAAGTCTTAGTGCTAATGATCACAGCTCATACTCTCAGAAGGATGGGCCAGAGGAAAAGAATATTCTCCCCAGTTTGGGTGACATGGAAGGAAGTAAGGGGTCAAACAAGAGAGAAGAGGGGAAGATAGTAAAAAAAATACATGGTCCTGGGACCTCCAACCTTTCCAAGAAACATGTCATTGAAAAGACAAACTACCTTGTGGCAGACTAATATGGTGGAAGAAACATAGGCTTAGAAGTCATATCCATATTACCATCTTAGCTGAGGGAGAAGTGAGGTCAAGGGGAGAAATTTATCTTCCCTCCCCGCTTTGATGGAAGTCCAAGGGCGATGATTGAGTGGTACCAAAATGCTCAACAAAGAAGAATGATAAAAAGGCCTCTTTCCATTTAAAGTCTATTGGGTACTTCTTCCAGCCAGTCCTCTTTGATGCAGCACCCTGTCTCACCATCCTCTATCCCCTTACCACCACTCCACTGCCACTAGCATGAGGATCAAGGGACCAGTCAGGGGACTACCTTGTCATCCCAAAGCAAAAGTCAGTGCTGGATCAGAGCCCATGGCACTCTGAAAATGGCCCAAAGTCAAGTAGATGGAGGAGAGGAGTACGTCCTGCTCATCCTCAATACATGTACGGTAGTTTACAGAATGTTTTATCTATATTATCTCATTCAATCTCTACAATTATCCCATAAGTCTCATGGTACAAAAGCTAGGTTATATCTTCACTCAGGGCTGACCCTTGAAAGTAGGGAATCTATCTGGTCTTTGGAACTTTCTATTATCCTCATTATTGTCACCCATTGCCCCTTAAAGTACCACTTTGGGTCCTGATATCTTCATACTCAGCCCTTGCCACTGCCCCATTGCGGTACCTGTTTGGGCTTGGACCAAACCTCATCCTTAACAACTTCCTTTCTCAATATCCTCCTATCCAGGCCACGCACTCATACTTTTATCCCCCCTCTCCAGCACACCAACAAACCTTAGTTCTCTGTTGGGGGACAAAACCTAGGTGAATGAAGCTGATAAATTAATCTTTGTTAATGCATTTATTAATGCCATATCTCTTGTTAATTGTTAAATTAACAAATTAAATTAAAGATCGTTAAATACAAACTGTCAGAACTGGTAAAGACCCCAGGAAAAAGGTCCTTCTTAATATTTTTCGTATGTGTCATGAACCTCTTGGACAGTCTAGTGAAGCCTAGAGACCTCTTCTCAAAATGCTTTAAGTACATTAAATAAAATTCATAGGATTACAAAGGAAACCTGGGATATTAAAATAAAGTTGTCAAAATATTAAAACAAGTTCAAAGACCTCAGGTTAAGAACACTTGTTTAGAACATAGAATGTCACAGCTGGGAGAGAAGGGAGAGGTCCTTAACAGGATAGGATGACAGTGCCAAAAGGGACCTTAGAACATAGAATTTTAAGAAGTGGAAGGATCTTTGAGACAGATAGCAATAGATGGGACTTTAGGGCAGAGAACATTTAGAGCTAGAAGTGGGTCTTAGAACATAGTGTCAGAGAGGAGAAGAAGCTTAGAGATCTCTTAGTTTAACTCTCTCATTTTACAGGTGGGGAAACTGAGGCCCAGAGAAGGGAAATCAGTTGCACAAGGTCATAGAGCTAGGAAGTGACAGAGCTAGGCCTGTGGGCTCCCAGTTCTGGGCTCATTTCCTTATATCATACTTACCTTATTAAAAGCAAATTAGCCCACGAGATGCCCTGAAAGCTCTTGAGGAGTGGTATTACTACTGGGAATTTGAAGTCCCATAGCAGTTAATCCCTTAAGGGAGATCATGTCCATCAGACAGACCATAGCAAGGCATTTTACACTTCATAGGTTGCTTCAAGTTCCGCCATAGTTGCCATCCCAGTGGAAGGAATATTCACCGAGAGTCCCAAGATCTGGGCTGGCCTCAAGGCTTAGCCACTTCATAGCAGTGTGACCCAGGGCATATGGCCCAACCCCCCCCCCCCCCCCCCGGCTCTATTTCACCTGCAAAATGGAGATAGTAATACTATTTAATCCCCAAAGCTCTTTGAAAACCTTAGAGAGCTATATAAATGTCAACTCTAATTAGGTTAGTATTTATTTTTAAAATGAATGTTAGCCTTCCTCTGGGGCTCTTAGCACATGAAAACTCTGGTGAATAGGGTGCCAAAGTAGTTTTGATACAACGGGATATGACCACATCACCACTCCCTTCTTACCCACTTAAAAATCTTCTGTGCTTCCTTCCCTATTGCCTCTGGGATAAAAATGAAAAACTCCTCAGTCTGGCATTTAGGCCAACTGGCCTGTTGGTTGTTCCTCATTCATAATGTTCCATCTATCACATAGAACTCTTTGGACAGACAATCTGGAATACGCTCCCTCCTCACTCCTCACTTCTGTTTCATAGGATCCTTACCTTCCTTCAAAGCACTTGAGACACTCCCGATTCTTCCCTTTCCCAGTTATTAGTATGCCTTTCCATTGTCATTTTATTGACCACAGCCATAGATCGTCTTATGGAGAGAGAGTTCCAACTCCAGAGGTCAGGGAAAGCAGGGGAGCCCCTGGTGAACCCACTTCTTCGCTTTTCACATAACAACAGTATAAAGTCTGGGCTGGGGTTCTTGTTTGTGTCCTTTCTCCCTCCTTCTACTCTCTACCCTCCCCCACATCCCAGGATATACCAGTATGGGAAGAGCAATGATGATCAGATGAAAGATCAGATTTTGTCTAATACAAGTTATCTGAACCATGGACATAACAAAAGTCTCCTTTGTTTTTTTGGTTTTTTTTTTTAGGAGGAACATGCTAATACTTGACCCCAGTCTTTTTCCCATAGCCCAAGGGCGTTGGAGCATATGTAATGTGCCACTCCATAAAACCACCTATCTCCATCCACCGGGATAGCACTCACAGAGGAAATGGGCATGTCCAACCCTTCAAGGACAGAGACAGGAAGGAGAGAGAAGGAAAAAAAAAGTCTCATCTTCATAGAGCTGGGTGAGTGATTCCTCACGTCCCCTCATCACGTCATCTTTCCTTAGGGTGGTGTTCTCTCAGGAGTCACCCCGTCCTCCTTCTGCCTGGGACAGACTGGATGACCTCATCTCTTGGCACAGGCCCTAATGAACCCTCCCGATTCCTTGAATCAATATCCCTTGGCTTAGAATGCAAGCCCCTTCCCTTCCCATCTATCCTCTTTGGAGTCAATCGCTTTCAAATATGAATTTACCCACCTTAGTTTTCTACTTGTAGAAACTGAAGAATACATGAAATTCTTTTCTTCTTTCTTTTTTGGGAAATGATGATTTAAATCTGTATCAAGACATAAAAGATACTGCTCTAGATTAATATACATGAATGAATATATGATCATATATATAATTGCATGTTAATAATAATGACTGATGTTTATTGAATCCACTATAGGTACAAAGGATTTACACATCTATTATTCAATCTGATCCTCACAATGACCTAATGAATTAAATAGCGTATTAATCTTTGTATTTTGTAGAGAAGAACGCTCAGGCTGAGGGGAAATTACACAATTTGCTGAAAGTCACACAGCTAAATATATCCCTGTATATATTATAACTAAGTGCCCAAGCTGAATAGTAAAGGATTTATGATTTCACCAACTTGAGGGACTCCTGGTATAGGAATTCCCTTCAAGGACAAATAGATTTAATCTATGACTCAGTGAATAAATCCTAGGGAATTGCCTAAAGCAAATAGAGTAGACTTGAATGAATGAATGAAAGAATGGATGAAAAAAGCATTTATTAAGCACTTATTGTGTGCCAGATTTAGAAGTATAAGCAAGCACAACAGTCCCTGTCCTCAAGGAGCTTACCTTCTGTTGGAGGAAGACAACACATAAAGGGGAGCTAGAAAGGAGAGAAGGGTACAAATATGGTGGCATGGTTTAGAAATGGCCAGTAAGTGGGGAGGTGGCTTGGTTTCTGGCAACATAAGGTGAAAGGTCACATACTAGAGCCCTAAGTCCAAGTGTAGGAGAAGGATACAGAAGATAGTCAAAGTTTCCATGGCATGGCTTGGAAATTGATACACATTTCAAATCAGCACTAGTGTCCTTAGGTTCCCAACAGGTGGATGACCTCCACCAGGACTGGCCTGAGGCCCAACCCTGTAGAAGAGGAGGATGTATTTAAAGATCCATGAATTCCCCATGTTAACCTTGGCCTGCTCACTGAAAGAACTGGCCTGTTGTTGTTCAATCATTTGCAGTCATGTCTGACTCCCCATGACCCCTTTGGGGTTTTCTTGGCAGAGATAATGGAGTGGTTTGCCATTTCCTTCTCTAGCACATTTTACAGATAAGGAAACTGAGGCAAACAGGGTAAAATGACTAGCCTAGGGTCACACAGCTAGTAAGTGTCTGGGGCCAGATTTGACTCAGGAAGATGAGTTTTCCTGACTTCAGACTGGCACTATGTGCACTGCAGCACCTAGTTAAATCATAGCCATACTTGGCTTTCCTTCCTTAGGCCTTCACTCCTAACTTGGAGGGAAATTGAAGTCTTTCTTCTGTAATATAGGGATGCCATTATCTGCACTGCTTACCTCACAAGGTCATTGTGACCAATGTATTTTGCAAATCTTAAAATGCTATAGAAATGTGAACAGTTCTCCTCTTCCTTCTTGTTCTTGTCCTTTTTGTTCTCTCCTCCTCTTCCTTATTTTTCTCCTCCTCTTCTTCCTCCTCCTCCTCTTCCTCCTCCTCCTCCTCTTCTTCTTCTTCTTCTTCTTCTTCTTCTTCTTCTTCTTCTTCTTCTTCTTCTTCTTCTTCTCCTCTTCCTCCTCCTCCTCCTTTTCCTTTGTCTTCATTTTTGTCTTTGTCTTTATCATCTCCCTATAAGATGAGATTCAGTTTTATGCCGATAGCAACAGTCCAAAGAGCTTCTATGATGCCCTGAAGACTATTAATGAGCCAAAAACCTCTGGTGAATTACAACTACTCAGTACTGATGGAACCACACTGATCGGTGATAAGAACATGATCCTGGAGAGATGGGTTGAACACTGCCATTGTGTTCTCAATAGATCATCATCAACCAATGTTGAAGCCATTGACCGTGTACCTCAGGTTGAAGTCAATTCCTCTCTAGCTGAAGTTCCAACTGAAGAAGAGGCTTTGTATGCCATTAGGTTCCTCTCTTGTGACAATGTGCCTGGTCCTGATTCTATTCCAACAGAGATCTACAAGTCAGAGTGTCCACTGCTCATACAGAAGCTGACTGAAACCATCTGAGTCATATGGCAATCAAAGGTTATTCCCCCAGGAGATCAAGGATACTTCCATTATCCATCTCCATAAAGAAAAAAGAAACAGGCCGTTCTGTGACAATCACAGGGGGATCTCTCTCCTAGTCACTGCCAGCAAGATTCTTGCCAGAGTCCTTAATAGGCTGATCCTTCATATAGAAAATAATCTACCTAAGAGCCCATGTGGCTTCAGAAAGGGCTGAGGAATGGTCGACATGCTGCCCCACAACTTCAGGAGAAATGCTAAGAGCAGAACAGGGGTCTGTATACCTAATTCATTGGCCTGACCAAAGCCTTTGCCACTGTCAGTCATAAGCTCTTATGGAAAATCAGGGTGGAATTTGGTTGCCTGGAGAAGTTCATTAGTATTGTACTCCAGTTTCATGATGGCATATTTGCACAGGTTCTGGATAACGGACAAAGCTCTCATGCTTTCCCAATCACCAATGGAGTGAAGCAGAGCTATGTGCTTGTTCCTATACGTGATGTTTTCTGTGATGTTGTCAGACACCTTCAATGAGGATGAACACGGCAACAAGGTCAGCTAACTTGAAAAGGCTACAAGCCAAGACCAAAGTGGAGGGAGAACTGGTGCATAACTTTTTGTTTGCAAATGATTGTGTGCTCAATGCAGTCTCTGAGGCTGAGATGCAACAGAGTATGGATCCATTCTCTGTAACTTGTGCTAATTTTGGCCTTACAATTAACACCAAAAAAAATAGAGGTTCTCTACCAGCCAGTATCACACCATCCATATGAGGAACCATCAGTTACAGCAAACGGAGAAATTTTGAATTTTGTGTGGCAGTATACTTTCCAGGGATGTCCACATAGATGACGAGGTTGATGCACACGTTGTCAAATGTAGCTCAGTGTTTGGGAGGATCCAAAGGAAAATGTGGGAGAGAAAAGGTCGCCTCAGGTAGGCCTCAGGCCGCCTACCAGACTGAAGGTCTGCAGAGACATTGTGCCGACCTCATTGTTGTATGCCTTTGATACCTGAACAGTCTACCAGAGTCATGCCAGAAAATGGAACGGCTTCCATTTGAATTGTCTTAGAAAGATTCTGAAGATCATCGGGTAAGACAAGGTATCAGACACTGAGGTCCTTTCTCCAGCTGAACTGCCAAGCATTCAAACTCTGCTACGAAGAGCGCCAATCTGATCGGCTGGCCATGTTGTTCAAGTGCCAAATGTGCATTTACCTAAAAGATTATTTTACAGAGAACTTATACAAGATAAGTGCTCTTACATAAGGGTTAGAAGAAGTAACACAAGGACACTTTCAAGGTCTCTCTAAAGAACTTTAGTATTGATTACAAGACATGGGAGATGCTGGTACAGGACCATCCAGCACGGTATGCCCACATCAAAAAAAAGCTCTGTGCTCTAGGAGTGAAGCAGAGTCACAGTAGAATGGAGGAAACAGGAGATGTGCAAATCTAGAAATATCTCCATGCCTAATGTTCATATGGACTATTTGTGCCCAATGTATGGTAGAGCTTCTGGAACTCTAATTGGACTGATCAGCCACAGTTGAACGCACTGTAGCTTGACCCCCCAAATTATGATGCCATTGGTCCTCTTCAAGCACGAAGGATGAACAACCACATCTCAACCAGGCTGGAACCATAATGACCTCTCAAGGGTCAAGCTCCGCTTGAACGTGGAGATCTTGACCTACTCTGTTTTCCCAGGACCGGTTTGTCTGTTGTTCAGCAGCCTGGTAGACCACACCTCCCAATTCCAAAGGTCTCTACCATGTTAGTCCCTGTCTTAATGTCCCTCACTTTTTCAGTCTTTTTACATTTTACAGTTTCCATATACTCTTTCGTCCTTGACCTTCTTGCTGTTTCTTGAAGAAGACATTCCATTTCCCAACTCCATGCATTTTCACTGGTTTTCCTTCACAAGTTTTCATCTTCATTATTTCTGCCCCCTGACTTTCTTCGCATTTCAGCTAAAATCCCACTGTTTTACAGAAAGCCTTTTCTTGAGCTTCTCAATTCTAGTGCCTTCCTTCTGTTTATTATTTCCAATTCATCCTTCTATAAAGTTGTTTGTATATTGTCTCCCCACTATCTTTTGCCTTTATTTGTATCCCTAGCATTTAGCACAGTGCCTAGCACATTGTAAGTAAGCCTTTAGTGTTGACTGACGGACTATAGACACCCAACTGGCTTTAGCTCTACTGCAGCTCAGAACTCCACCAACCTCTGCCTCTGCCAAGAGTAGGGACTATAGACACGTAATCCAGCATGCCCCTTACTTCAGTAAGGACAGATTCCAGAATATTGGTAGTCCTGAATCCATGCTCGAAATGGGAAAGAGTCAGGAGGTGACTATACCTGGTTGAGAAGGCAGAGAAAGGCTGCAGATTAGTTTACCTAAATTAAATTAAAAACTTTAAAAACCCACCCACTCTGTACTCACGCAAATCCAAATTTGTTTTTGAGGGAATTTAAAAAAATGAAGATTCTTTGATTTCTACATGGCTTGTGTCCCCACCCAGATTCCTTCTCTGAGAAAGTACTAATCTGGTTAATTTTAACTTTCTTCTAGGGGTATTAGACTTCTGCCAAAAATCAGAGGCTTTCAATCAACATTTAAACAAAATATTTGTTTAAGACAGTGATGGACATATAAAGGTTATTATCCCAACTTTGTTAATGAAGCAATAGGAAATAAATATATCTCACTTCCAGGTGAATGCTGTTTCTTATTCCTTACCTCCATTGTATATTGAATCATTTATTTAGGGAAGGAAGGAGTCTTAGAGAATGCCTATTTAGTCTCACCCCTTCATTTTACAGATGAGTAAAGTGAGGCCCAGAGAGGTGAAATTTGCCCAAAATCACATAAATAGAGCGGGCAGAATCAGGATTGGAACCCAGGCCCTGGGGACTCCAAATCCAGTGCATTTCCCATATACCCCCTTTGACTTCAATGCTCATGCAAGTGCAATTAAAAAAACAAAAACAAACCCAACCCTATTTGAATTCAGTAAAACAATTGTGTGTGGGGGGGGGATTGTTCTTAACTTTTGTGATTCCAGTTAGCTTAATTTTTCCTTCCTTTCCTCACTTTCCCATTGCCATGCTGTTCACCACAGCCATAGATTGCTTTGCGGGGAGAGAGTTGCAATCTTAGAGGTCAAGAAGAGGCAGGGGAGTCTCTGGTGAACCCACTACTTCACATCACACAATACAATGGTACCAGCTTTGAACCGGGGAGAATATTCTTGTTTCTTTCCTCTATCCTCTCCCTGCCCCCACCCCCCAATCTTAGCTGAATCATTTGGCTTCAGTGAATTATTTTGTGTTATTGGTTCAAAAAAAAAAGCCTGTTAACAGGGAAATCTTCAAAGGAGATTGCTCAGCCCTTCCCATCCTCGGTCAACAAATAGCTGCTGGTAGAGGCTTTGCCCCTCAAAGACTATTATCGGATTCCTTGTCTATTTTCTCAAACCTTTAGTTGAAAGCAACTCTCAGATGGATCTTTTCAAAATGCTTTCAAGCCTTAGTCCTAGACCCTTTGGATCTCAAGGGACTTTCCCCCTCAGAGACTGCCAGCAGCTATTGCCCTCTGAAGTTGTGGCCAGTCTTCTACCTGAGCAAAATCACTCTTCAGAGCGAAGAAATAGTCATGGCCTGAGATCATTAAATAGCTCAGGTTGATTCTCCGGGACACTGTGCTGTACAAAAGCAGGCGTGACCCTAGAATGAGGAAAAGTCCCAAATATGCTCTCACAGCCACCACTGGCCTCCTTCCTTAAGAAGCTGCCATTTCACTCCATTCATCTTTGGGGAAGGTGAGACTTTCCTTATGAGTGAGGGCTCCCAGGATTTAGGGCTGGAAGGGACCCCAGTGAGAATCTAGCCTCACCCCCTCAACCACAGAGAAAGATACCAATGCCAGGAGAGAGGAAGTGACTTGTCCAAAGTAATAAGCAATGAATAGAGACTTTGGATTGGAACCTAGGCCTGATTCCAAATCGGATGAATTTTCCACCATATTATGCTACATGGCCTCCTGAGTTATAAAGACTATTTTGAGCAGGTGCTTTAGTAAAAACAAGTTTCCTTTTTCTGGAAGGCCAGGGTCATATCAGAGATAGCAGCATAGTAGAAGCCCTTGCTTGGGACTACTAGCTGGGGACAGCCAGGAAGCCCTGGGAAATTTCATGTGGTGGGTGACTTGAAGAGCCCAGTGAGGGAAGACAACACAGGGACAACTCCCAGGCCTTACCCTTAAGACTTCCTGGTCTTTCCATTTGTCCAGCAGCTGATCTTTGTTGTATATGTTGTTGCCTCTCCTGGTTAGAGGATGAGCTCCTTGGAAGCAGGGACTGTCTCACTTCTACTTTTATCCCCAGCATTTAGCACAATGCTCGGCACATGGTGCTTTTTAAAATGTTGTTCGTTCATTTCTCATTCATTCTGGTAAATGTATGATGATGACTCAAGGGTGTGGCCATTGGCCTAATCTTGAAATGGAATTTTCTAACCTTGAATGCCATAACCCCAAGACACTAAAGTAGGCAAAACTTGCTTTCAATGTTAATTACCCCACCTTCTCTGCCTACCTAGTGGTTACTGAAGACACAATACTGTCATCTGCAATCCGCTGATGAGAATTTCAACCTCCATGATGGACAGCTGATAAAAAGATGGGGGGAGCTTCTTATGCTCCTTTGTTTGCTTTTCATTTCAAATCAGTTGTAAGATGACCTATGGGCACCATTCAGGAAAATGCATTATGATAGCCCCAAATTGAGCCTTGCTTCTTTCTCTATAGGTGATCATATTTGAGGCTGGATTCTGTCATTCAGTTGTGTCTAACTCTTTGTGACCCCATTTGGGGTTTTCTTGGCAAAGATACTGAAGTGGTTTGCCATTTCCTTCTCTAGCTCATGTTACAGATGAGGAAACTAAGGCAAATAGGGTTAAGTGACTTGCCCAGGGTCACCCAGCTAGTAAGTGTCTGAAGTCAGAGGTGAACCAATGAACATGAGTTTTCCTGACTCTAGTCTCTGCACTCCATCCACTTGTTCACCTAGCTGCCCCTTTAGTGAATAGTTTGCTTCATGACCCCATTTGGTGGTTTCTTGGTAAAGATACTAGAGTGGTTTGTCATTTCCTTCCCCACCTCATTTTACAGATGAAGAAGCCGAGGCAAACAGGGTTAAGAGACTTGTTCAGGGTTACACATCGAAGAAGAATCTGAGGCTGGATTTGAACTCTGGTCTTCCTGACTCCAAGCCTAGTGTTCTACCCACTGCATCACCTAGCTGCCCCTTTGAGGCTGGATAGGGTTAAAAAAAAAACTAGACCACTTATTATTTAGAGAAAAAGGCCATGCTTATATTGCCATCATCGTAAAAGACGGAGAGGGAGAACCATTTAGATTTAGGGAAGAACTTCAGGAAAATCTGTAAGGGGAGAGAGGTCAGTGGATGTCTGGGGGTCTAGTTCATCTGGAGCATAAAGTCTAAGGAGGGGTAAAAGGAAGGTAAAGCCAGAATAGAAAGGGTCACGAAGGCTGGGCAAAGGAGTTGGAATATGGTCACCATCGTCCTTGTTACCCCAGAACATTCTTCCTTGGGCTTCTCTTGAACAGGTGGCAGCATTAGGTCCTCCATGCTCTAAGCAGAACAGACGCCAGTTTTCTCCCTCTCTCCTGGAGCACACATGCACAAATCCAGTGGAAAGATCCTTGACTTGGAATTCAGAAGACCCAGGCTATGGTCCTGGCTCTGTCTGCCATTTACTTGTTTAATGCTCTTGGGTATGTCACAAAATGGACTCTTTAGGTTTTGGAGCAATTTAAGTAGAATCTAGACAGTCATTTGTTGGGGTTGCTGAAGAAGGCATTTCTGCATCAGACTGAACTAGATGACCAAGGAGGCAGAGGGAAAAGTGTTGGGCTTGGGGTCACACGACAAGTTTTGAATTCTAACTCTGCTTCTTATGATCTGCGCGACCTTTGGTAAATTATTTAACCTCTTTGGGTCTCAGTTTCTTCATCTGTAAAATAAAGGAGTTGTGTGACCCTGGGCAAGTCACTTAACCCTGTTTGTCTCAGTTTTCTCATCTGTAAAATGAGCTGGAGAAGGAAATGGTAAACCATTTCAGTATCTCTGCCAAGAAAACCCCAAATGGAGTCATAAAGAGTCAGACGTAACTGAAAAGACCATATAACAGCGAGCTTTAAGGTTCACATAGCACTTTACATATATTATTCCATTTGATTCAATGTTCACAATAACACTAGGAGGAATGTAGTATTAGTTCCATTTTACAGATGAGGAAATTGAGGCTGAGAAGAGCTAGTTAACTCTGCCCAGGATCACACAGTTAACACATTTGTAAGGCAGGATAGCCCTCATCTATAGCCCTAGTCCCAGAGCACATGTGATCTCCCATGGACAGAACTCACCGTTTCCCCAGTCCCACTTGTCCCTTGGCATGTACTTCTACTTCTGGCTTCTGGTTTCCATGTGGATTTTCTCTCTTGGCCTCTCCAAGTCTAGTTGCTGCCTGAGGCTTGCCTAGCCTGGGACCTGGAATCTGCAGTTAGATCCCTAGAATCTGCTGGGATTGTTTCACCTTAAAAAGAACAAGCATTCTTGTTCGCCTCCTTCCCTTCCATTTCTCCCCTCACCCTAGGCCCCCTGGCCCTTCAAATACACATGTGCTGACAGGTCATGGTATTCCAGGCATGGCAGCAAAGCAACATCTGCGGCCCCTGGAAAGAATTGACCTCCAGGAGGATCCTCGGAGCTTGTCTGGCTAGCCGGGATGGGCACAGGTATCAGTTGTACAAAGGAGGCCTGTATTGCCTCTAACAGAGAAATCTGCCTTCTTTCTCTGCAGCCCTATTCATGATGACTGTGGCAGGAGGGACTGCATTTTCCAAGGTTCCAGAGCCAGAGTTCCCAATTTTATGTGCAACGAATTGGAGATGAAGGCAATGAGGTCTTGAAAAGCAACCTTGACTCAGATCCTGGGCACCTGGGCACCTGGGCACCTGGGTTCTTGTCCCAATTCTATCGCTTACCTGTACAGCCTTGGACAAGTCACACATCTCTCTTGGTCTCTGTTTCCTTATCTGTCCAATGAGGGAGTAGACCTACATAATCTCAGAGATCCTTTCTGACTCTCATGGTATTTAATTACAAGGTAAAAAGTTGTGAAAAGTTGAGAGAGGCAATGAATGGAACCTAGGCAAGCTTCACTGGGGACCAAAACAGACAGACACACAGAGAGACAGACAGACAGACAGACACATACACACACACACACACTCACACCCCATTTGTGATAGAGGCAACAGATTGACCACTGATGACCTCAGCAAAACCCTACCAGCTCCAGTTTGACCCTCAAATGGAAGGACAGGCCCAAGACAAGGGCTTAGGAGTCCATACACAAACAAATTTAATTACAGTGAGGCCAGGCAAGGCTGCAGTCATGACCTGACAGGAAGCATGCTCCCAAGACAAAACAGATCCCTCAAACCATTAGAAAAATACATGAAGCAGAAACTTTGTACACAAAGGAGCCCAATAGATGGTTTTTGAATAAATAAATAAATAAATAAATGAATGAATGAATGAATGAATGAATGAATAAACTAGCAGATGGGTAGAAGAATGGATTGTTGGGTGGATGAATGAAATACTCCACACCTGTATACATCTTCCTGAATATTTGAGGACCACTGTGACTTGAAATGATGATGATGACAAATAAGACTGATGTCACATTTGCATGTTTATAAACAAGTCACTTTAAGTATAATATTAAATTGAATCTCATTAAACAATATTTATTAAAGCTTCCTTTATGCAAGGTACTATGTCAGGCAGACAAAATTCCAACAGTTCCTGCCTCAAGTGTTCAGTGATGTTCTCTACTGGGGATGTAGAGCATGTGCCCAGAGAAATATACACACATACATACATACATACATACATACATACATACATATATATATGTATATGTCAAATGTACATAAAGCAATTTCAAAAAGGAGAAGAAATATTTTCTCATATCATCCTCATAATAACTGTATGAGGTAGAAACTCCCTATTTTGCGATGAGGAAACTGAGGTTCTTAGAAATGAAACACTTAGAAAGATAGTGGTAGAGCTACTAAGTTTCAGAGGGAGGATTTGAACCCAGGTTCTCCTGCCCCTTGGTCCAGTACACAATACATCGTACTAGGGAACCTAGGTGTCCTCTCTAGTCACAAAGGAGAGAGGGTAGACTAGAAAAATAAATACAAAAAGCACCCTAAATTTTTGTGCAGAGCTTTCCCGGTTAGAATATGAGCTCGCCAAGGGCAGGCATGGTTTCACCTTTGTCTTCGTATTCCCTTTGTTTAGTACAAAACCTGGAATGCCATAAACACTTAATAAATACTCTTTGATTGATTGATATACATCCTATAAACAGGCTGCCACACATTTGGAATTATTTGATCCTCACAACAACTCCTACCACATCAGTAGGTCAGAAATTATTAATTTTATTAGGCTGGAGAGGCAGTGGGGAGCAGTAGAAAGAGACCTACTGGTAGGTAAAAACCAAGTTCAAATCTTTCTAGCTAGACTACAGGGGAAAGGGACCTAAGTTCAAAGGAGGGGAGCAGGCAAGGGGCTATGACTGAACTAGCAGTGTGGTGTTATGGAAAGTGCCTTGGCTTGGGAGGTGGAGAGCCCAGGGTATGACCTCGTAATCCTCTAAAGGTCAGAAGAGCCATTAGAGTCATTGGCATTTCAAGTCCATAGCAGTCAAGCTGGTAAGGAGCCATACCTGAGGAACAACCTACTTGACTCATCCACCAATGAATGGAGCCCATGATGAAGACATCAGGTCTTGCAAGTGAAGTAGCAATTCAGCTATCAGTCCACCTAGAAGTGAACTTGGGATGGGGGCAGAAGGTGGGGGAGATGGTCAGTAGTGGCCATTTTAAGTTTGAGCCCGTTCTCCCCCAAAACTGAGGGAGTAAGACAGAATTAGTTGTGTTTAAGATCTTGCCATACTTTCTTGATAAATACCCTTTTGTAAAAGCTAATTGATATTAGGTGACTAAATGATATTGTGGAGATATTAACTGGTGATTGATAATAAGGGGGACACACTGGATGGGGGCTCATGGGCAACAGCACTGCAAGACCTCCAAATCCTAGAACTCTGATGTTTTGAATGTGGGTTGGGAGAATGAGCCTAGAGCCCTGTGCTATATTGGGAATCATGATAACAGGAGCCAAGAATCTTCTTCCATAGGTGAGGGGGGAAGGCAGCAGCATTTCTGAGAAAGAGGCAGGAGATTATCCATTATGACTTCTGGAGATCCTTGCCAATTCTTGGGTTCTATAAGCAACATGGACTTAGAGTGGAGGGACAAGCTTGGCACTCTGGTGCTAATGGATCCACATGGCATAATACAAATGGGTTTGGCCTTGGGGTGGGAAGGCTTGGGTTCAAGCCTTGCTTCTGTCCACTAACTTGCTTTTGGACTTTGAGTGAGTCAAACTTAGTTCCACTTTCCCCCACTATAAAATGGTGGAACTGGTATAGATGATTTACGAAGTCCCGTCCACTCCTAACATTCAAGTTGTTCTGTGACCCTACGGTAACAATGGCTTGTTTTGTTCATTCTGCATTGCAGACCTACTGTCCTACTTGAAGTTTCCCTGGAGGTCAGCATCCTGCAATTCCCACCATTCCTTTACCCAGGTTGTACCCCCTACTTGGAATGCCCTTCCTATTCACCTCTATCTCTTAGAATCCCTATTAGTTTCTTTCAAGGGTAGACTCAGTCGTGACCTCCTTCCAAAAGCATTTCTGAATCTCCCCTTTCTCTCCAGTTGTTTGTTTGTACTCTCTCGCTCTTGGAATTACCTTGTCCACATCTGTGTAAATGTTGTCTTCCCCCAACAGAATGTAAGACCCTTCAGGGCAGGGACTTTTTAAAAAAAATTGTGTTGTTGTATTTCTAGCACCTAACACAGTGCCTTGCACTTAGTAGGCTCTTAATGAGGCGTTGAGTTGAATTCTTTATCTGAAATGAGTCCAAAAAAAAGTTCTGCCCAGGAGAGGGGTCTTGGGCCCCTTCTCCCCTCAGACAAAGAGCGGCGCTCTTCATCACAGATCCCCTTCTGGCTCTGCTTGCCCCATGGGGAGCATCAGGTAAAGACACAGCTCAAGCTTGCAGGATAAATTACAAATAGAGTAGGAGAAAATTGTTCAGGCCCCCTCTGTGTACCTTAAGTATTTAAATTCTTTTTCATAATTATCTTAAATAGTAATTATTTTAGTTACAGATAGGCTTATCTCTGACATGAAAATACCTGCCTCCCATTTAAAAAAAATGGAAACACTGAAATTATTTCTGTGCCTTGTTTCAATGGCTGTTTTCTGTGTAAATACCACCATAACCACAAGAAAAATATCCCGAGACAGGCTGTGGGTATTCGAGGTTTGAGAGGAATTATCCTAAGAGGGTGCTGAGTTCTCCCCAAGCTCACATTGGAGCAGGAGGGAAGAAAATTCTTCCTTTGGGCTTCAAGGGAAAAAACAAGCAAGGGAATATTGCCAGATGCCACTGGAGGGGCAGACCGGCCACCTCTTCAGACAACCTGGCTGGACAGACCCTTACAGGACTTTAGAAACCATTCAGTTCAACCCTCTCATTTTATAGAAGAAGCCAGGAAGTAGATTTACTTGCTCAAGTTCACACAGCTAGCAACTTCTATGGGCCTCAGTTTCCCTAACTGTACAATGAGAGGTGTCAATTAGCTAGCCGAGATCTCTCAGATGTAGAGTCCTCAGTAGCAGAATTGGGACCTATGTCCTTTGTTGACAGAAACAGTTTCTTTTTGTGTTATTCCATGATGCTGATATATTTCAGAAACAATGGTGGCTTTAGGGTCAAAGAACCTGGCTTAGAAGCCTGCCTCTCTTACTTACGCCTTCACTAAATCCAATTTTTACTTTGGATATAGAGATTTTTAAGGAGAGCTGGATGGTTCAGTGGATAGAGTTCCCAG
Source organism: Phalanger gymnotis (assembly GCA_028646595.1). Classification (NCBI taxonomy): domain Eukaryota; kingdom Metazoa; phylum Chordata; class Mammalia; order Diprotodontia; family Phalangeridae; genus Phalanger; species Phalanger gymnotis. The sequence continues at coordinate 329,342,695 of CM053624.1, forward strand.
TCTGGAATCAGGAAGATTCCTTTTCATGAGTTCAAATCCAGCCTCAGACACTTGCTAGCTGTGTGATCCTGGGCAAGTCACTTAACCCTGTTTGCCTCAGTTTCCTCATCTGTAAAATGAGCTGAAGAAGGAAATGGCAAACCACTCCAATATCTTTGCCAAGAAACTCCAAATGGGGTCAGGTCGAGTCAGACACGACTGAGAAAAAACTAGACAACAAAAGGTTTTTTAGATTTTAAAGATTTTTCAGATTTTTTTTTTGTCCTTTCTGGGCTTCAGTTGGGTTGACTAACTGACCATACTAGGGCAGATGCAATAGGTCCCAACCTGCTTTGTAATTGTCTAGCCCAGGGGAGGGGACCCCCTAGAATGGAATTTGTTCTGTTAAGTTTGGATTCAGTCAAATGGCTGCACTTGAGGATCTAGAGGGCCACATGTGGCCGGCCTCAAGGCCACAGGTTCCCCACCCCTGGTCTAGCCCATACATTGGTAGCCTCTTTGTGGCTCTTAGGACAAGAAGCTGAAGCACAAGACAAAGCTTTTTAACAATGAAAACAGTTCCACAATGAAATGAATTGCCTTGAAAGATAGTGAGTTCCCCATCACTGGAAGTGTTCAAGCAAGGGCTGGCTAGCCACTTGTAATTACTGCACTGGATGAAAGATTGGACTTGATGCAGATTAAGGTTCCTTTCTAGTCTGAGATTCCAGAGTAAAGGAAGAGGTGTTGTTTAGGGCTGAGATGACAGACCTCTTGTGCAGACTTTGCCTAACCTCCCAAGGAAGTTTTGATAAGGTCTCTAGGGAAGGCTAGGCCCACGATTGTGGACTTTCTTCAGGGAGAAGCTCTGAGGCTCAGCCTTTTTACTCCACCTCACCTCTTCCCCCTCTCTGCTATCATCGGCTTTAGAGATTTAGAGTTGAAAGGGACCCTCCATCTGGTCCAACCCCCTCATTTCCTGAGCTCTGACAAAAGGAGGCACCTGCAGGGGGAGAGGGAGAGGGGGGTCAGTAAATCAGCAGAGCGTAGGGAGAGACCTGCCCCCGAGCCTAGATGGAGGCAGAGGTGCCAACGAGCTTGGGCCCTGCTCTCAGAGGTCTGGCTCATTTACCTAACAGACAAAAGCTTCACAGGTCCCTGTAGACAAGGGATTTTAAGGGCGATGGAAAGGATTTGCAGACACCGCTGGGAACGGAGGGAGCCCGAGGCTTTGCTCAGTCTATTGGACACCGACCCCTGCTGCCGCTTCCTTCTCTGCCCAGCCCAGCCATCAATTACTCTGGCCAACCCCATTGTATACTTCGACATCGCCATTGATGACAAGCCTCTGGGCTCAGTTATTCTTGAGCTATTTGTAGACAAGTTATGAAAGACAGCAGAAAAGATCTGGGCTCTGAAGATGTGAGAAATGTTATTTGGATAAAAGGGGTCCTGCTTTCACAGAATCACTCATTCCTGGGTTGATAACTTCACATGACATAAAGGCGCTGGTGGAAAGTCAATCAACCAGGGAGAAATTTACGAAGATAACTTCATCCTGAAATATACGAATCCTGCAGTCTTGCCCAGGGCAGACACTGGGTCCAACACAAATGGCTTTCAGGCTTCCATCTCTTTGGCTTTCATTTCCCTTTTCCTTCCACAAATCTGTTAGATTTAGTCTGTCCAAGTTAAGTTTATGGTTATGAAATTAAAAACTAAACTAACAAAAACGAAGACGATGGAAAGAGGTCTGACCTAGGAGGCAGGAGACCCAGGCTCTAGACTCACCAACTTGTTGTGTGACCTTAAGCAAGGCGCTAAAGCTCTAGTTAGCCTCAGTTTCCCCATTTGTAAAAATATAGACAATTATACTTGCTCAACCTGAGTCCTAGGGATGTTGTGTCATGATAAAGTGTTTGAAAGCCCTTTGTAAACTGGAAAACACTATACAAATATGAGGCCTTATTATCTAACCACAAGCTCTTTGTACAGGTGGTGCTTAGGAAAGGGTTTTTGATGGTTTTATTCATAAATATATTTTCTCTGGACTGGCCTTAACAAGTATGTGGAGTGGGAGTTATGGGGATGTCCAAAGGCCTCCGCCTACTTAGATCTCACTCCAATTGATAACAATAAGCACAGAATGGAGGAATTTTTTAATTGGAAAAGATCTCAGTGGCTATTTAGTTCAATTCATATCTAAGAACAGTGCAGTGCTAAATCTAGATGCATGGGCCCTGAGTTCAAATCCTGGATTTGCCACTTCCTGTGTGACCTTGGACAACCTGTGACTTCTCTGAGGCTCTTTAGTAAATGAGTCACCTGTGGCTCTAAGAAGCTGTAGCATGGGCAGAGGCCATATCCTGGCAAAACCATCTTGGCAGATAGGATGAACCAGGTTGAGGGTAACCAACAGGCCTCAAACCTGTTGGTAAGTTGGGGGGTGGGGTGTCTACTCCAAGCATGTGAAGGCTTCCTCTGGTGAAATGGGCAGATGAGATCAATTTGTTCCACCGGCCAAGAAAGTGGCTAAAGCAGGCGCAGTGGAGTGCTTAGACTGAGCTTGGTCAGATATTAAAGATACCAAGGTCTTCCACTGCATCCCAGGCCATCACCCATCATCCTGACTTTTATCTTGACACTGGACTTTGATGACTGTGGAAGAGAGAGTGGGACTGGCAATTTTGAGCAATTCTGCCTCACTTAAATCCAATTTATATACAAATCAAGATATCATCCCATGATGTCATTGGTCCTCTTGGAAGATGAAGGACAGTGACATTAAATACAATAGTAATGCAATAGTAAATGAGTAAAGCAATGGAACGGGATAGGACAGCCCCAAACTTCCCCTCCAGCTCTGAATGTATGAACCTGTGAACCAGCCTCCCAAGAGGTAATCTAGATTATAAGGAGGTGGAAAGGAGGTAATAGCAAGGAGAGCTAGAATTTACAAAGCATCTACTATGTGCTAAGTGATGTACAAGTCTTATCTCATCCTCATAATAATCCAGAGGAGTAGGTGCTATCATTATCTCCACCTTATGGTGAAAGAACTAAGGTTAAGTGACTTGCCCAAGGTCACACAGCTAACTGGTGTCTGAGGGCAGACGTGAATTTAGGTCTTCCCTGACTCCAGGCCCAGGGCTCTATCCACTGTACCACTCTGCTACTTCTAGGTAGGAAACCACCATTTTCCTGAGGCAGCTCACATCTCCTAGGGGATAACTCTAATTGTTAAGTGTAGGGTTTGACTCATTCAGACTGCATTTGAATCTAGTAAATTGTAGGCCCCTTTCAGATTTGAATGGGTTGTCTGGCAACTTGTAAAGGATGTAAAACTTTGAGTAGACTTATTTGTACCTGGTAGGCAGCTAAATGGTAGAATGGATAAAGTGTTGAGAACAGAACTCAAATCCAGCATCAGACACTTACTAGCTGGGTGACCCTGGGTGAGTCACTTAACCCTGCTTGCCTCAGTTTCCTTATCTGAAAAATGAGCTGGAGAAGGAATAGCAAACCACTTCAGTATATTTGCCAAGAAAATCCTAAATGGGGTCACAATGAGTTGGACATGACTGAAAACAACTTAATAATAACAACTTCCTGACTCTAGGCCCAGTACTCTATCCACTGAGTCACCTAGTTGTCTCCTAGGCCAACAGAGGTTAAGTGACTTGCCCAAGGTCACACAGCTAGTAAGTGTCTGAGGCTAGATTTGAACTCAGGTCTTCCTGACTCCAGGCCCAGTGCTTTATCCACCAAGTCATCTAGCTGCCTCTAGTCTGGGCGTACTTATTGGAAATGCAGTTGGGAGTAGCCCATTAAGTGGGGAAAAGAAAGACAGATTGAACATTGAAGTGGTTCCCCAGTGTGGTGGTTCAAGAGTTTAAAAAGGAAGAAGGTAGAGAGAATTCTAGACTCTTTAATACAATTTATACAATTGTATTGAAATTAATACAATTTCAAAGAGCAAAGGAGTTTTCATACTGAGAAACCCATCTAGCCAATGAGTCAGTAGTAGGGTGGGGAAAACCCCACAGCACCATTGCTGTGTTAGGAGAGCTTTCCCCCCTTTTCTTCAAGTCTAAATTTACATCTTCCACCCTTCGCCATCAGTTCTGACATCTGAAGCTAACAGAACATCCGATCCCTCTTCCATACAACAGGTCTTCAAATACTTGAAGATAGCAATTTATCCCCTTGTTTTCTGCAGGCTAAACATCCCCAAGTCCTTTAATGTCGTTCATTCATGTTGCAACCCCTTTGGGTTTTCTTGGCAGAGACACTGGAATGGTTTGCCATTTCCTTCTCCAGCTCATTTTACAGATGAGGAAACTGACGCAAACAGGGTAAAGTGACTTGCCCAGGGTCATGTAGCTAGTAAGTATCTGAGGCTGTCTTTGAACTCAGGAAGATGTCTTCCTGACTCAAGGCCCAGTGCTCTATCCAATACGGCGCCAACCAGGAAGTTCATTTTGAACCATTGATGATTACCCTTTCCCTACCCCTTACGTTGCCCTATTCGAAAAGTTTCTGACTCTACTAAATTGTACTATCTTCTAACACTGCCTGAAAGTGGCTGACCAGTCTGGCTGAAACTGTCACTCTTAAATTATAGTGAAAGCTCTAGGTGAAATATGAACGTTGGCAACACATTAAAGAGCTATTAACATTTTAGTATGAGTTAGATAATCTCCAGCCCCAGCAAAGAACAAAACTCTGAATGGGTAAGATTCAAGATAGGTCAGTTATTATGGGAGGAGGAGAAAAAAGGAGGAGAGAATAAGGAAGGAGAAAGTAAGGAAAAGGAAGGGGAAAATGAAGAGAACGAAAGAGAAGACAAAGGAAAAGGAAGGGAATAAGAAGATGAGTGAGGTAAATGAGGAAGGGAAAAGAGAGAAGGGGAATAATGAGGATGTAGAAATGAGTGATGTGGAAAAGAATGGATTGGAGGGAAAGAGAAGGTGGAGAAAGAGAACCAGAAGGAAGGCAATAAAAAGAAAAAAGCAGAGTAATAATGCAGAGGGGAAGAGAGGGAAGAAGAGAAAAAAGAGAATAGGAAAAGGAACCCAGGGTAAGTGGGGGGAAGGAGTCAGCGCCTGGTGAGGGACATCACTGTAGGATGCTGGAGGGTAGTGGAGGCAGGAGTGGGAAGGTTGAACGCTAGGTTGTGCTGAGAGACTCTGAATTTAGGGAGCTTGATATAAAATAAGGCTGCCAGGTCCTCTAATTCTTCCTTGAACACATCCCTTGCCTCCTAGGCATACCCCAACACATAAACACTCAGTCTGAAAGAAGCTTCTGGCCTGGGGTGTTCATCTCCCTGACCTCCAAAAAAGAATAGAGAGTATTTTCTTGCTCCGTAGGCTGGCCCTCCTAGCTGCCTGTGGGTCCCCAAGCATCATCGAAAGGGTGGTAGGCAAACCCAATGACTCTTCAGGAAACCGGCTAGCTAAGGCTCTAGCCTGACCTCAAGTGGTTTCTTTAGGAAACACATCTGGGAAGGTTCCTATTAAGGCTTAATCCAGACGTAGGCAAGCTCTGCTCCAGCCTAAAAGTGAGAGCTTGCCCCTTGAGTGACCCAGGAGCAGAGGGTCCTGGGAGATAGACTGGGCCAGAAACAAGCCTGAACTCTCCCAGGTTCTTGGGACCTGTATCTCTATACACCAACTGGGCCTTAAGGCCATAGGGAGGCAAGAGCAGGGGAGATTCTCCCAGAAGTCATTAAATGGATTGAATTTAATGTGGTTTAGCAGTAAGAACACTGGACTTAACTCTGGAAGCAAGTTCAAATCCAGACTCTGACACTTGTGACCTGGGGCAAATGACTTAAATTCTGTGGACCTCTGTTTTCTCAACTGTAAAATGAGTGGGGTTTACTATTTAGGGGTTCTTATGTTGGTGTGAGTGAAATTCTTTTAAAAATATTTTGATCACTGTGTTTCAATATAAATAGTTTCTTTTATGGTCCTGTATATTTTATGTTGTGTATTTAAATATATCATTCTGAGAAGGGGTCAAAAGCATCACCAGACTGCCAGAGGGGTCCTGTGATCTAATTAATGTCCCCCTACCTGGGGATGTTGGGAGATATAGCCCCAGTTTCTCTCTGGCCTAGATTCTGTCTTCCATGGACCTTAGAAACAAGTTGGGAGAGGTTACAGCTGTCTTTCCTTAATAGCCAGCCTTTCTATATGGCTTTAAGAATTGTCAATCACTTTCAAATATTATCCCATTCTCACAACAACTCTGAAATATAGGTTCTATTATTAATTCCATTTTGTAGATGAAGAAACTGAGGCAGAGATTAAGTGACTTGTCCAAGGTCACACAGCTGGTGGGTATCTAAGGCCAGATTTGAAATCAGGCCTTTGCGACTTTATCTTCTAGGCCACCTAACTCCCTCTTTGTCACCGATTAGTGTCCCCATCACAGGTGTGTGACACAGTTTTACCTTTCTCATATTGTGGTTGTGATATCTTCATATTTAATTAAATCAATTTATCTAAGTCTTCATTTATTTAACTATAAATATAGTTACCTCAAAGAGAATCATGGTAGCAGTATTTGGTAAGAGTAGAAAATCTGGAATCAGGAAGTCCTGGGTTCAAATCTCCCCTCTGATACTCAGCAGCTGGTGCCAGGGGACAGGCCCTGCGTGATCTGGGCCAAGTCACTTAACTTCTCTACTGAGGCAGCTCTCTTGGACTGACCAGATGCAGACAGGTTGTATCCATTGGTGAAGGGAGCTTCCACACAGATCTTTGACAAACTGACCTTTCCCTGCTTCTAGCAAGCACTGCCCCTTCTGTTCTATCACATGAACTAGAGAGGTCTTTAAATTATCCTCGTCTTGATCCCTTCAGCTTCAGGGCCTCCGCCTACCCAGTCCTGGGACCTGAATCTGGAGAATGCCTTTGCACTTTCTGTTCTCTTTCTATTGGACAATTCCATAGACTTGCATCTTCCCTGAAACCCTCCCTCCCCCAACCCTCTCAAAAGCCAAAGTCTCCTGGAGGCTGGTCCTTGGGATGATGAAAACAGAGTTTCTTGGGCCTCACTCCAATGGAGGAGCTGATTGCCATTTACCTTTAATACCAGATGGTGCCAGGAGCCATTACAAGCCAAAGCTTCTTTCTAGGGACCTAGGCATCGTCTCTTGGAGGTCTGGACTCTGGCCAAGACACATCACTCTGGAGGAGCGTTGTGGGCCAGTTCTGACTCAGGCCAGTCCCCTGGTAGTTTGGGCCTGCTCTTGGTAAAATAAAATAGCCACGAGTCATGCGACTGCTAACAAAAGGAGGTTGATTTAGCCATAGCAGGGGAAGGACATTCCACAAAGATATTCACATTGAGTCATCTGAGCAGAGCTTCCTGGTGTCAGTCAGGATGTTGGTCCACAGTCAGAAGACTCAGTGAGAGAGAACACTGAAGCTTCCCCATGGCCTTCTGTATTCAGGTGAACAGGAAGCCACTTCAGCAGCTTGAGCCAGTCCTCTGAGTCAAAAGCATCAAGGAGAGCGTGAATACCTCTTTAGGAATAGAACTCAACAAACCTGGATGGGGTAGGGACTTATGAAAAGATAACCTCCCCTAGCTCCTACCATAAAGAGGGACCATAGTATGCAAAGCTGAGAGAAACCTTGGAGACCACCTAACTTTCCTTTCATTTTATAGATGAAGAACTTGGAACTCAGACAGATTGAGGCACATAAGAGAGCAAGATTTTAATCCAAGGCATTTGCCTCTAATCACTCTACCACTCTATGGTAGAGATCAGTCTCATTGGGATCGTGGATTTAGAGCCAAAATGGATGTAAGAGGTCATCTTATTCAAAACCTTCACTGTACAGATGAGGAAAGGGAAATGATTTGGCCAAGGTCATGCAGCTGCAAGCAGCTGAGCTAGGATGCCAACCCACATCCTGATAACTGGTGCTTTTTCTATAGTATGAAGCCATCCACCGTCTTGACCCTACCATTCCTATGGCAATTACTGAATACCTCCATCCCTGGCCCCTACTTTCTTGTACCCATTCCTTGGCCTGTCCAGTAAGACAATGAGCAGGAGTTTCTCTCTCAGATTTATCCTGAGCCCTGAGCCCCATCCCACAATAGAAACAGCACATTCTCTGAAGGCCTCAAGGTAACTTCATATTAGCCCAAGGACAAGTGGTGGTGCCTCGAGGCACGCTTGTTTAGAAAATTGGCCTCTGGGCTGTCTTTGCAATCCTAGGGGCAATACCTGGGGGCCATGATGAAGGCCTGAGCACACAAGCTGATTCATTTGTCACAAATGAAGTCACCTGTCTTTCTTGAAGGTTCAGCAGACCACAAGCCTGGTTGTCAGCCCCAAGCATGGGGAGAAAAGAGCTTCTAAAAAGTTTGTTTTCCCTAATTGACTGAATGGGTTTAGCATTGCCTCTGCTATTTACTGCCTAGGTGACCTTAGACAAGTTACTTTACCTCCCATAGCCTCAGTTTATTCAGATGTAAAAAGAGAGGGCTGACCTTCAAGGTCCCTCTCAGCTTTAACATCTAAAACCTTGCATCTCCCCAGAGTGATTAACTCATAGATGCCCTGAAGGGACTCGGACTGAGGGTCCTGCTTATCTGTCAGGAGGCTGAAGGCTGAGGAAGGGAGAAGAAAATCAGCTCAAATCTGGTGGCTTTTTCTTACAGAAGAAAAACTATCTCCTTAAAGAAAACTGCTCCCTGTAGTATCCTTCTAGGACAGCTAGGTGGTGCCATGGTGCACAGGGCCTGGAGTCAGGAAGACTCATCTTCCTGAGCTCAAGTCTGCCCTCAGACACTTACTAGCTGTGTGACCCTGGGCAAGTCACCAAACTCTGCTTGCCTCAAGTTTCCTCATCTGTAAGATGGACATAATAATAGTACCAATCTTCCAGGATTGTTGTGAGGACCGAGTGAGATAATAATTGCAATGTGTCTGGCACAGTGCCTGGTACATAACAAGCACTATATAAACGCTAGCTAAAAAAATTAGGACTGAACCTCTGCAAGGCATGGAAACCAATTCACTAAACATTTCACTGATGTGTGTAGAACACTGCGCCCTGGATCTGGGGGAGAAACAAAGTTACGACAAGGCCGGCCAGTAAAGGGATAAGACATAATAACAATGCAACATTGTCTTTGAGAGGTATGCCACAAAGGGTCACATGAGGCAGGTTGGTGGTATGGGGACAGAATCAGGAAGGCCCCAGTTCAATTCTTGCCTCAGACACTTACTAGCTGTGTGACTCTGGGCAAGTCACTTAACCTCTGTTTACATCAGTTTCCTTTGGCACCATTGGATGCTGAAAGTTGTTATTGTTTTGTTTTGTTTTTTTTTAGCACCATTGGATGCTAAAAGTTCTAACTTCTTTTCCACCTGCTTCTCCCCCCACCCTACATTCTTGCTCAAACTCTAAGGTTTGTGAGTTGAGAGTTTATTTACAAGGGAACAATAAAGGGTATAAAAACCCCACAGTGCTGAAATGTTACCCAACCAGTAAAACAACCGACCAGTCCTTCAAGATCTAATTCTGTTGGGTACTCACTTTCCTATCCTTCACCAAAGAAAATACTCAGATCTTTTTCTTTAGGAATTATTATTCAGTCATGAAGTCCTTGTCTTGTATTTATGACAGTGATTTTTTGGACACCCCCCCCCAATCCAAGTGTGTAACTTTACATTTGGAGAGATTATGGCAACATGGAAAAGAGCGATGGATTTAGAATCAAAAGATCTGGGTTAGAATGCTGGCTCTTCTATTCACTAATGGGGGCAATTCACCAAGCCTATCTGGGCCTAAAAAGCAAAAGGGCTGGATTAGGTGACCTCTAAAGACACCTCCAGCTCTAAATTCCTGACACTACAAGCTCCGTCTGGGATTCAAGTCTTGCCTTCAAAAAGTGTCCATCATGATTCAATCATAAGTCACAGTCCCCCCCAACCTTGTTCTGATTGCTTGTATTTTGACCCCAGATCATCTCCCTTCTAACACATTCTTTTTAAAAATATATATTTAGTTTATTTTTAATTTATGGAATAAAACGAACATTTCCATAGCACAGTATAATAAAAAAGATGATTGCATCTGAAACCGCAAATCTATTATGTACAAATTACTATTCCTCTTAAATCTATAATAAAATTATTGTGTAATTTTTTTTCCTTTTTTTCTTCCTTCCCTGCAATGGCTACCATTAGATACAAATATGTATGTATGTATATCTATATCCATATCTACATACACGCATATATACATATATGTACATGTATACATACATACATATACGTATGTGTGTGTATACATCCTGTAGATACTTTTATTTATCACTTCTTTCTCTGGATGCAGCATCTTCCTTCATATGTCCTTTGTAGTTAATTAGGCTATTTATAATAGTCAAAATTCCTTATTTGCTCCAAGTTATTCTTAAAACAATATTGCTGTTACTGTATACAATGTTCTCTTTGTTCTGCTCATTTCACTACCATGGCTTGTCTGACTCAGCCCATTGGTCAATCCTCAGCTAATCAGTAATAATCAGTAACATCTAGCTGGTCCATCTCCACCACACCTCCATGTAACCAACATGTTATGTAGTAAAGCAGAAAGAGTACTGAATTTAAAACCATCCAATCTGAATTTGAATTCTAGCTCTGATATTCACAACCTGGCTCGTCTTGGACCCTCGCATTTGGAGTCAGAGGACCTGGGTTCCAATCCCACCTTTGTCTCTCCCTCCCAGTGAGACATTTATCTGGTCCCTCTGTACAATGAAGGGACTGGGCTAGTTCACTTCTAAGGAAGGACCTAGCCAGAGCTGAATATTGCAGATTCTATGGTTGGACTCTTACAGAAAATCTCCTTTCACCCAGGATACCTTAAAAGTCACACAACACAACTCCATTCTTATACCTGTTGGATATTAGCATCATTCAATATCTCTTTTTTTTCTGTCTTCTAAAACTCCACATAGCTCCTCTGAATATCCATCTTCCCCCAGTGCATTTAAATTAGGATTTAGTTTAACCACATGTGTTATTACAAACAAAACTTTTCAAGGCCACAACTGTCCTGTAAAGTGAGAGTCCCTAATGCTGGGAGGTGTTGATGCTCAATCAATTCAGTGTTCACTCACCCCCCAGGTGGCATGGCCACCCCTGTGCTAGGCTACACCTTGGAAGAGCAGCAAAGTGGGAGAGGACAGTCTGGTTCTAGAGACTAGACTGATTCAAGGGGAAACAATTAGCGATTGAGACAGTTTGGTCTGAAGCACTAAGCTGCGTGGGGTAGCCAGCGAGGGCAAGAGTAGTTCAGAGGAGACTGTGCCAAGTCTGCTGATGCCCAAGGCTTTGGAAAGGAAAAATCAAGACTCCACTGGGAAGGTCTTCCTGGGAATAGAATTGAAAGAGAAACAGCACCGTGGGGGAGCTGCAGGTGGAACACATCTGCCTGTAGCCATCAGCCTCCTGGGACAGGGATGTCTCTCTCATTTGGATGCTGGCATCAGTTAAGGCAAAGAGTCAGTGTGGCACAATGGTCTTTGAAGAAGTCCTGGGGTGGAATGCCAACTTTGATATTTAGTCATAATAATCACAGTAACAATAGCTAGCCATTTCTACGGTGCTTTGAGATTTGCAAAGTGTTTATACAAATGATCTCATTTGAGATAATCTTGTGAGGCACGTGCTATTATTGTTTTTTAAAGTTTTAAAATTTATTTTAAATTTAAATACAAAATAAGAAAAGAAAAAAAACATTGCCATGTACTCAGAAGAAGGTAAGAGAAGATCCAACACAAAGCAATAAACTTCCATTTCAAGAAAACCTGTAATAAATAGCACACATTATTTTCGAAGCTGTCCAAGTTTTCTTTGCTTCCACACAGGTTTTCTTTTGCTCTCTGCTGTGTACTTTTTACTTTACTTTTCCCCCCTTTCTCCTCCGCTCCTCTCAAAAAGGCTACACACACAGACATATGCATAGATATCCATAAATATACACATTCACTCAAATGCATATATGTAAGACCATATTATGCTTTTTTTTTGCTTGTCATCGGTTTCCCTGAAGGTGGATAGCATCTTCCCTCATATGTCCAAGTCTTTCCATATTTTTCTAAATCTGCCAGCTCATCATTTTCAATATTCTGACTCAATCACATTCTATCTGGGAGATTGTCTGTGAAAGCTTTTTTCCCCCAATTTGTTGCATTCCCTCTATTCTTGGCTACATAGGCTTTATTTATACAAGAAATTTGTAATTTAAGATAATCAATTATCTATTTTACACTCCAACACTGTTCTTACCTTATAATATGGTTTCAGATCTGATACTACTGAACTTAGTTCCTTCACATCTTTTCCCCTGATTTCCTTGAAATTCCTGACCCTCTGCTCTTCCAGATGACCCTGTTATTATTTCTTTCTGATTCAGTAAAATACTTTTTTAGCAATTTAATTGGGATGGCATTATATAAATAGATTAGTTAGGTAAAATTGTCATTAAAATTATATTAGCTTTACCTACTCATGCACAATAAATATTACTTCAATTACTTAGATCTAATTTTGTTTGTATAAAAGGTGTTTTATGTTTATATTTGTATAGTGGCAAGTGCTACTGTTGACCCTATTTTATAGATGAGGAAAGTGAGTCAGGAGTTAAGTGACTTTCCCAGGGTCTCACAGCTAGTGTCTGAGGTCAGATTTGCACTTATTTCGTCCTGATTCCAGGTCCAACATTCTATCTCTCACCTGTACTGCTAAGCTATCAAACTTGTGTGACCATGAAAAAGTCACTTATCCTATATCAGCCTCAGTTTCCTCATCTGTAAAACTAGTAACTGCCTTGTTTGTATCAAAGAGTTGTGAGGCACATGCCTTGTATACCTCAAAGGGCTGTAGATGATACGAGTCACTATAATCGAATACTAGGTCCATAATAGTGCTGACATAATCAAGTTCTAAGGCCAAAGTCATGGCACTCTTACTGTGTATGAGCCACTCTACCCAGGTGGACCTTTATTGAGCAGCTGCCACGTCTAAAGCTTTTTATTAGACGATGCAAAGGAGGACACACCAAAAAGAATAAGACAGCCGACTTCTGTCTCTAATGGAGCTAATTCTCTAGTAAGATATAAATAACTGTAATCTAGTCAGGATGAGGTAAGTGTTAAGGAAAGAGATGGAGCTTTGGAGTCTAAGAACCTGGGTTTAAATTCCCAATTTGCTGCTTAACTCCCTATGCAAACTCAAGCAAAACCCTTGCCTCAGTTTCCTCCCACTGTAAAAATGAAGGGATTCATAGAATCATGGATTTAGAGTTGGGAGGGAACTCAGAGGGCTTGGAGTCTAGCTTCCTTATTTTATAGGCCCAGGGAGGTGATGTGATTTGCATTTGGAGACACATGGAGCCTTTACCATTTGGGATTTGAACCCAGGTCAAGAAAGCCTCCATCAGATAAAATAGCTAAGGCAGTTAGGTTGTATTTTTGCCCCCTCCCCCCTTCTCAGCACTGCTCTCCCAGGCCCCTCCTGCTTTAAGGCAGAGCTGCCAAACACTTGGCCCCTGGGCCTCATATGGCCCACATCGCTCCTGAGTTAGGCTCAAATCAGATTAAAAAGTAATTGGGAAATATTTTTAAAAATAAATAAAAATATGATAAAACACCAATAATATTAATATATGGTTTTCTAAGTCAATATGTAGCCCACAGGGATGCTTGTGTAAGATTTAGTGGCCCTATTTCTGTCTGAGTTTGACCCTCACTTTTCTAGGACAGCCCTTACTTCTTGGAGAGGATCCCAATGTGCTGGTGTCTAATGCAGACCTCCCCCTTATCCATCTGCCTGCCCCTTGGCTTTTGTGGTGGTCTCACATCTGAAAGGCTAATTCAGGCTTCCCTTCCACCCCCCACCCAAGCTGGCAGATTTTTCAAACCCACTATCTTGGCTGTTTCCTTTCTAGCAACAAGTGTGATATGATGAGGCTGCCCTCTCCATCTGTCAGCCTGGAACCAGTGAAAGTGGAGGCTGCCCTTCCCTTTCAGCAGCTTGGCCCCCGGCTCAGAACCCTTCCGGGGATTGATATGAAGTGCTCTTTCTGCTCCAGGCTTGACAAATGGTTCGCTTCCCCAGTGTGTTATCAGGGAAGCCGTCCTGGCTTGATTGGATGCCAGACTGTTTTCCGTAAGGCCTAACGATGGGAAGTGGAGCCCATCCCTGGCCAGGGATGGAGGAAGAGAATTCTGTGAGGGATTCTTTTGGTGCTGCTCCCTGGGGCCTCTCCACCTTATGAGGTACGATGAATAGAGAAGGCAAAGCTGGGAGATCAACACAAAATGAGAAGAGGGAGGCCAGGTCTGTGTTGGAGACTTTCTTGGGGGGGCCTCTGGGAAATAGAGGACCCACAAATCAATTAAAGAAAGGAGGGAAGGAAGGGAGGAAGACAGGAACAAAAGATGGAAAGAATGACAGAAGGGAGAGAGGGAAGAGAAGAGGGAGGGAAGGAAAAAGACAAGAAGAAAGGAAGGGAGGAGAAAGAAGGAAGGGAGGGAGGAAGATGGAAGGAAAGAAGGAAGGAAAGAAGGAAGAGAGGAAGGGAGGGAAGGAGGGGGAGGAGAGAGGAAGAGAAAAAAGAAGGAAAGGAGGAAGGAAGGAAAAGAGGAAGGGAGGGAAGGAGGGGGAGGAGAGAGGAAGAGAAAAAATAAGGTAAGGATGAAGAAAGGGAGGAAGGGAGGAGAGGAAAGAGAGAGGGAGAAAGAGAAGAAGGAAGGAGGGAAGGGAAAAAGGAAGGGTGGAGAGAGGAAGGGAGGGAGGGAGGGAGGAAGGAAGGAAAAGGAGGGAAGGAAGAGGGGAGGGAGGGAAGGAGAAAGACAAGAAGAAAGGAAAGGAGGAGAAGGAAGGGAGAGAGGGAGGAAGATGGAAGGAAGGAAAGAAGGAAGGAAGGAAGGAAGAGAAGGAGGGAGGGAAGGAAGTGAGGAAGGAAGAAGGAGGGGAGGGAGAGAGGAAGATAGTAAGGAAGGAAGGCTGGAGGAAAGGAAGGAAAGAAAGGAGAGGGAGGGAGAGAGGAAGAGAAAAAGAAGGAAGGAAAGAAAGGAGGAAGAAAGGGAGGAAGGGAGGAGAGGAAGGAGGGAGGGAATAAAACAAGAAAGAAGGAAGGGAAGAAAAGAAAGGACAGGGAAGACAGGAAGAATGGAAAAGAGGTAGAGAGGAAGGAAAGAAGTAAAAATATTAATTAAGCATCTAGGATGTACTAGCTACCATGCTAGGTTGTGGGAATGTACCCAGCCCTCAGGTAGATTACCTGATAATAGATGAAGTTTGTGGGAGCCCTGTGTTTGGACAAAACAAGCCTGGCACAATGGAAAATGCTGAGAGCAGATTGGTAATAAGGCATCCGATTCTCCTGATGAATAATAGTAATCACAGATATGCATGGCTTTAGGTTTCCTTTCCTCAGCACAGTGGAAGTGCTGGAATTGGACCCCAGAAGACTCGGGTTCTAATTCTGCACCTGACACTTCTGTTTTACTGGGCAAGTCATTGAATGGATCTGGGCCTCGGACATTCTCTAGGACTCACCTGTTAAGTTCAAGGTGGGTTTGATGGTCAGAGTTCTCACTATGCAAGTTCTTAATCTCTCTGATTTTCAGTTTCTTTATTTTATAGAGGAAGAAACTGAGACTCAGAGAAAGATAACTTATTTGCTCATTTGCTCAGCTGTCATATAGTTCAGCAGCTGATGGTGGGACCTGGGGAAGAGAGCTGTAGGTGGAAAAATCTTTCTGCTCATTGGTGCTTTCCAAAAGTGAAATGGGCTGCTTTAACAGGTAGTGAACTCCCCATCAATAGAGGTCTTCGAAGAGAGCACTCAGTGGGGATGTTGTGGTGAGGCATTTGATCCCAAAATTTGGTGATTCTAATTCAGCTTCTACTGAAATCCCTCCTATCTTCAAGGCCTAACTCAGGTGCCATATCCTTCATGAAATTTTCCTTGATTAAAGGAGCATAATTCACAGAATCAGAAAATTAGAGAAGGAATGGATTCGAGGCCATCTAGACCGGCCCTTCATTTTCTCAGTGGGTCCCAAAGAAATCCTGTGACTTTTGTGTCATCTTTGCTCAAAATCACACAGGCTATGAGGGACACATCCTCTGACCCCAAACTGCTCACTATTTACTCCTACCTGGAATGAATTTTTCTGTCCTCAACTCTCTGATAGTTTTCTATTTGTCCCTCTTCTACATTGTAGTTCAGTCACGCCCAACTCCTAGTGACCCCATTTGTGGCTTTCTTGGCAGAGATACTGGAATGTTTTTTCCATTTCCTTCTCCACCTCATTTTACAGATGAGGAAACTTGAGGCAAGCAGAGTTAAGTGACTTACCCAAGGTCACGCAGCTAGTAAGTGTCTGAGGCCAGATTCAAATTCAGGAAGATGAGTCTTCCTGACTCCAGGCCCAGCACTTTCTCCACTGCCAGGTCCCTCTATCTTCCACTAACTCCAAAGGTCTGCCCAAGCTCACGTTCATTGTTTCCATGATGCTATCCATCCTTATTCTCTGCTCTCCCCTTTTTCTTTTGCCTTCAATCACTGACAACATTAGGGTCGTCTCCAATGAGACCTGTCTTCTCATTATGTGGACAAAGTATTTAAGCTTGACCTTCCAATAAATAGTTTGAATTAATTTCTTTTCTATGCAGCTAACCATAGCCTATTTCTTTGTATGGCTATTTGCAGTCTGGTTTCTCTCCTTGACTAGACAGAAAGCTCACTGAAGGCAAAGGTAATATCTTTTTCATCTTGCATTCTCTAGCATCTCCTAGACTCTTGGGCATGGTAGGCTTTTAATAAGTGAAAGTCTGTGAAATTCAGACTGTCTAGTCTCCTTCTCATCATACCACACTGCTGAAGACCCCTTTTCTTCCCAAATTCCATATAAATTCCTGCTTCCCATAAAGATTCTGCTCACACATGAGATGTAGGTTGGTTTCCTTGGGGCTCCCACAGATTTTCTCCTGTGGCCTCCACTCTTCCCCTCAGCTACCTTGTTGCTGTCATTCTATTGACTGGAGGTGAAGGAGTGGGATCCCCTGGTCATTCCTCAGATGTGCAGGGTCCCATCTGGCCTTGCTGATCAATCAGCCCCAGAGGGATATTTGTATTCTTTGGCTCTTTGGGCATCAGGTGGCATCCAAGACCTGGAAAGGCTCAATGGCTATGAGCTAACCTTGGGAGCAAGCCTAGCTTTGGACATTGGATATGGTCTTGGGAGATGGGAGTGGCATGAGGCTGACCCTTCCTCCTGACAAGAGGAAAGGATGCTCAGCTGGGTAGCCACTCCAGTGTTGGAGAAGAGTGGGATGGCAAAGGTCTGAGGCCAAGTATGGGGGAAGAGGAGAACAGACCTTGTCCCTATTAGGAATAAGCTAAACCAGTTGTTGTAATGTTGGCTTGGGGATAAGATGAGCCAACTCAGCATTCATTAACTAAAGGACCAGTCCAGGTAATTGTTTAGGACACAGCCTGGTACAGGTGGGCAGCAGTATCTTTGCCAGGGGGCCCGACCATCATTATGACTATTAAGTTATACCTCCCTTTTCCCTGGCATGCTGCTCCTGCTGTCCCTCTGAGAGGGGATGCTGGGAATTCAGACAGACTCCATCCATCTTCCACTTGAATCCCTACTCCCCAACCATCTTTTCTTTTCTTTTTCTTTTTTAGTATCAATAAAACATTTTAATGACCAGAAGAAAACAAAATAGTGAATAAAGAAACACAGAGAAATAGAGCAGTTTTCTTACTACCTTGTTAAATTGTGTGTGTGTCTATGTGTCGATATCTGTGTCTTTGAAATAAAGAGTCTGGGCCCACTCTTTCAATTCCTACTCACATTGGTAGATTGAGTCCCCACCAGGATGGTTACTACTTCTTTCCTTGTGGTTCTAGGAGTGACTTTGAGAGGTGCTGATTATCTAATATTTTTGCTAATGAGACCCTTTATCTGTGTCCTCTTCCCAATTGATGATCAGCCAATATCAATTAGCTAGCCATACTTAATTAGCTTTTAGAAACGGATATTTACTAATGCAGTATTATAAGATCATGTGGTACAAATATGCCCCCAAACTGGGAGCATGCTTTCCCACAAGTTTCAGAGAGTAGACTTGAGCTAAGCGAGCCTATGTGGCAAAGGGTAATTCATAGGGAGGAGGGAGAAGTCCTTTTTCCCCTCGGTGAGTAGAAGGGAGAAGTCCTTTTTCCCCTCGGTGAGATGCTTGTGAAGCTCCTCTTCAGAATGGCCTAGCTTTTTGTAGAGTCCTAAAGCTTTTGGGAGTCCAGCTTGTCTTCAATGTGTCTCTCAGCACCTGACACAAATGCTGCTGTTCTAGTAACAGCCTTACCATTGTAGATGGCAAGTACCAAATCTTCTGACCTTTTCATGCTTCTCTTGATTCTTGTGTTTGAAAGTCAAATTTTCTATTCAGCTCTGGTCTTTTCACTGAGAAAGTTTGAAAGTCCTCCATTTTATTGAAAGTCCATATTTTGCCCTGGAACATGATACTCAGTTTTGCTGGGTAGGTGATTTTGCTTTTAATCTTAGCTCCATTGACCTCCGGAATATCATATTCCAAGCCCTTTGATCCCTTAATGTAGAAGCTGCTAGATCTTGTGTTATCCTGATTGTGTTTCCACAATACTCAAATTGTTTCTTTCTGGCTGCTTG
>CM053624.1:329361923-329418121 GCA_028646595.1 Phalanger gymnotis
GGCTTTCAAGTAGTCCAATAACTTTTGAATTATCTCTCCTGAATCTATTTTCCAGGTCAGTGGTTTTTCCAATGAGATATTTCACATGGTCTTCCATTTTTTCATTCCTTTGGTTCTGTTTTATAATATCTTGATTTCTCATAAAGTCACTAGCTTCTACTTGCTCCAATCTAATTTTTAAGGTACTATTTTTTTCAGTGGTCTTTTGGACCTCCTTTCCATTTGGGTAATTCTGCCTTTCAAGGCATTCTTCTCCTCATTGGCTTTTTGGAGCTCTTTTGCCATTTGAGTTAGTCTATTTTTTAAGTTTATCTTTTCTTCAGTATTTTTTGGGGTCTCTTTTAGCAAGTCATTGACTTGCTTTTCATGATTTTCTCACATCACTCTCATTTCTCTTCCCAATTTTTCCTCTACTTCTCTAATTTGCTTTTCCAGATCCTTTTTGAGCTCATCCTGAGCTCAGTTGCCTGAGACCAGTTCATGTTTTTCTTGAAGACTTTTGACATACGCTCTTTGACTTTGTTGACTTCTTCTGGCTGTATGTTTTGGTCTTCTTTGTCACCAAAGAAAGATTCCAAAGTCTGAGTCTGAATCTGAGTCAGTTTTTACTGCCTGGCCATGTTCCCAGCCAACTACTTGACCCTTGAGTTTTCCATTGGGTATGACTGCTTGTAGAGTGGAGGGTACTTTGTCCCAAGATTGAGGAGCTATGCTGTTGTTTTCAGAGCTATTTCTACACAGCAAGCTCTGCCACACCAGTGCTCCTCCTCCCCCAGAACCACCAACCAAGACCACGACTCAGATCTAAGCAGGCTCTGCACTCCTGCTCTGATCTGCCACTTAATTCCTCCCACCAGGTGGGCCTGGGGATGGAAGCAACTGCAGTTGTAGCTCTGTAAGCAGCCTCAGAGCTGCACCACCTCCGCTGTCCCCAGGATGATGGCCAACCATGAACTCCTTTCACTCTGTCCCCGCAGTTTTTCCCACTAACCTTCTCTGTTGTCTTTGGTGTTTGTGAGTTGAAAAGTCTGGTAACTGCCACAGCTCACTGATTCAGGATACTGTGGCCTGTTCCACCCAGCTTCCGGTCTGGTGGTGGTCTGGGTACAGCCCACACTGGGCTCTGCCCCACTCCGCTCCCAGTATGGTATGATAGACTTTATCCAGTGACCATCCAGGCTGTCCCAGGCCGGAGCCCTGCTTCCCTCTGCTATTTCATGGGTTCTGCAGTTCTAGAATTTGTTCAGAGACATTTTTATAGGTGTTTGGAGGGTCCTGGGGGAGAGCTTTAGCAAGAACCTGCCTTCCAGCCACCATTTTGGCTCTGCCCCACCCCCAACCATCTTTTCAACAGCCTCAACAGCATCCTTGCTGCCATAGGTACCCTTTTTTCCCCTTCAAGTTTTGAAACCATGACACAATCAGCTCTATCATGGTTCCTGGAAGGTGTCTATTCCACTGTCAAATGACATAATATTTGTGAAGTGCTTGGCCTCCTACCTAACACATCGTAGGTGCTTAATAAACGCTTTTTTCTTTCCCTTCTATGGTCCCACTCACCATCCCTAAAGACATATGGCTCTCCCTGGCCCTAAAGTGTTGTCTCCTTCATTAAAATGTAAACTCCTGGAGAGCAGGGATTTCCTTTACCTTTGCATTGTTATCCAGAGCTTAATAAATGCCTTCCATTCATTGATTCTGAATGCTAGTGCTACACTAACAACTACTAACATTTACTCGATACTTTAAAGTTTACTGAGTATATTACATATGTTATTTCAACAACTCTAGGAGGTAGGTAGCATAGGTATTGTCTCCATTTTAAAGGTAAAGAAATTGAGGCTTGGAGTGCACATGGTCACTTAAACAGTAAAAATCAAAGGTAGGATTTAAACCCAATTATTCCAGATTCCAGGAGCAGCAGTCTCTTCCCTATACCTAGGCAGCTATGTAGCTCAGGATCTCACAGCTCAGAAGACCTGAGTTCAAATCCGGCCTCAGATGCTTACTAGCTATGTCATGACCTTGGAAAATCACTTTAATATCTGTGTGCCTCAGTTTCCTCATTTGTAAAATAGGGATAATAACAGCATCTACCTCACAGGTTCACTGTCATGATCAAAGGAAATAATATTAGTGAAGCACTTGGCACAATACCTGGCACATAGTAGGTACTTTCTAAATCCTCATCCCCTTCTCTCTTCCCTCGTATACCACTGCCTTTTATGTGACCCTAAAGGGGCCCTAGAGAACTCTGTTTTACAGATGAAGAGTCTGTGGCCCATTGAGGGAGGTAACTTGAGTGAAGTCAGTCAGTAAGTTTATAACAGGTTCAGAACTCTGACCCAGGTTCCTTTTGAGCTTCCCCTATCACCTTTGCCTATTCCACAGTGTTGCTAGTTTATAGTAAATATAGAGGTAAAAAGTCCTTTGTAAATTGTAAAACCTTTGCATGTGTCTGAGGTTATCATTATTATTTTCTGGTGTTAATGTGTTCTATTAGGGTCTGTAGTGCCTTTACCCCCAAATTAGTAATGGGGTAACTTTAGGCAGTGTGTGTGTGTGTGTGTGTGTGTGTATGTGTGTGTATAGGTTTCAGGGTTCTGGGGAGTGGGGATCCTTTCAAATCATACCATTTAAAGTTAAGATAGCATGAAAGACCTCCTTGTGTTTGGGAGAGAGATCTGGCCTCTATCAGGAAGACCCAGGTTCAAGTCTGACTTCTGGCACTCATATTGATTGTATGGCTCTAGACAAATCGCTCGATCTCTTAGGGCCCTAGGCAACCTTCAATCACTCCAAACAGTGGAGCAAGTATTGACCTGCTTCAGCAGAGGGAGTGTCCTCATTGGTAGTTCTCCATACTAGAGTTCTTCACCTAGAGGATGTGAACTTGTTTTATTAAAAATATTTTTAGATAACTATTTCATTATGATTGATTTCCTTTGCAATCCTATATAACTTATTTTCTGCAATTAAAAACATTCTGAGCAGGGGCCCACAGGCTTCACTGGAATGCCAAAGGAATCCGTGGCAAACAAAACCTGAGCTGTGCCAATGAAATGACGGATCCCATCCAAAAATAAAGGTAAGACTACCCCAGCCACCCAATGCATGACATCCCCTCCAAATTCTATCTGATCTCCCTCCATTCATCATTTTACTTACTAATCCGTCCATGCTCTACCCATGATCCAAATTTTCCTAAAAGAGCAAGAAAGCCAGGGCTGCCTCTATACCCCAGAGCTCTGTGGCTGGCTACCCTGGAGCTGGCATCAGAGGCTTAGGAATGTAGTTCTCTACTCTCACCCAGAACACAGGCACTAAGTCACCTTGAACTCAGGCAGCAGCCTTTAACAAAAGGAAGCCAGATTTTCTGGGAAAATTGACCTTGAGTTTCTGGGCTTGATTTTGACAAGCTGGGAATACAGCTAGCTTAATCCTGGCAAATCTGGGTACTGAGGTAAGAGACCCAGGAGCCTGGAACCAAGTATTTCTTGGACCTGGGCTTGAGTCTCTATTCCCACATTCATTAGCAGGAAAGTTTGCAATATTTTTTTTCCTCCTTTCTTGCTCAGATATTTGTTTATCTGATGCCAGGAGCCCTCAGGCTGTGACTGCAAACACAGGTGCTCCCCATCCCAGGAAGTGATAGGAAGAGGCCTCTTCAAGGCCCCAGGTCCAAGGTATGGTGGAAGCCAGGAGCACCTATAGGAACAG
The DNA here is from genome assembly GCA_028646595.1 of Phalanger gymnotis. Classification (NCBI taxonomy): domain Eukaryota; kingdom Metazoa; phylum Chordata; class Mammalia; order Diprotodontia; family Phalangeridae; genus Phalanger; species Phalanger gymnotis. The sequence continues at coordinate 329,365,644 of CM053624.1, forward strand.
GGCCAATGGTCTGAGTGGGGACCCCACATCACCAGAACACATGGGTACACACCCCTCCAAGCAGAGCTCATGCCAGGTGGGGAGGGGGCTCATAGCAATAGGCATCATCCTTCAAAGAAAGGGAATAATCTCTGTCTCTCCTTTCTTTGTGTTTTGTTCCCATGACAACATCTTGGTCTTGGAATAAGAAACTGGTTGTCTTGCAAGACAGTCTCCCCCACCCCCACCTCCAGCCCCACCTCTTATTTCTCTGAATGGAATGAAAAGAAGAGCAAACATGGGGGATGGAACTTGTAAGGGAGGGAAAGAGAAGAAAATATCAGGAAATAGGAGTGTGTCTAATGCAAATTTCTGGAATTGGGCAATACCTTATTGCCCTAGAGATTCTAGAGTCTTCCTCTCTTTCACTCTCTCTTTCTCTCTCTCTCTTTCTCTCTCTCTCGTATGTGTGTATATATATATATATATATATGTATATATATATATATAGTATGTATGTGGTATGTGTGTATACACATGTGTGTATATATGTATGCATATATACATATACACATATATACCTACACACACACCGATTTATACAATGTAGGTTCCTTAGAAACAGAGATTATCTTCACCTTTTTTATATTCCCCCCCTTCTTAGCAAAGTACCTAGTATTTATTTCAAACTGGCTTGCTATATTAACCCAGGCACAAACCTTTACACTAGTCTATATGTAGCATATACAAAATGAATGTAAGTTAAGGAGGGAGGGACTTTCAGCTGAAGGGAATTGGGCAATGCTTCATGGAGAAGGTGGCGCTTGAGGTGAGTTTGGGAGGAAATAGAAAATCTAAGAGGTAGAGGTGATGAGGAAGAACATTCCAGACCTGGGGGACAATCAGCACAGAAACACAGAGACGGGAGATGGATAGAACAGCCAGTGGGCCTGGGCCCTGGTCTCAGGCTTGGACCCTGATCTGGTGCCCAGACCCTGATCTGGATCACATTGGTACATGAAGGAGAGTGAGTGAGGTGTAAGAAGAGTGAGGAGGTAGGAAGGGATTCCGTTGTGTAGAACTTTAAATGCCAAATGGAAGCACTTATTTTTAAATCTTGAGTTAATGGGGAGCCAATGGAGTTTATTGAGAAGCAGAGTTTATGAGATTGGATGGTACCATAACCCTCCCAGTCACCCAGCTTCAACCTCCAGAGACATCTTGGATTCTTTTTCTCCCTTTTCTACTCGTATCCAATATGTTGTCCAGAACTACTCATTCTAAATCTCTTCAACATCTCTTGACTTTGTATCCTTCTCTCCTCTTACATGGGCATCACCCAGGTTCAGGACCTCATCTTATACCTAAGAGGCACTGAATAAATGCTCTGAGTTAGAAGGAAGCTTGGAGGTTGGATGGCTCAACCTCCTACCGCACGTGTGAATCTCCCCTACAATAGTACTGACGCTTGATCATTCAACCTCCTTTTGAAGCCCTCTTGGGAGTTCACTACCTCATAAGACAACCTGTTACATTGTGGGATAACAGTACTCATTACAAAGTTCTCAATTTTGAACTAAAATCTGTGTCTCTGTGATTTCCTTTGTGGCAGCTAGGTGGCGACATAGTACCTAGAGTGCTGGGCCTGGAGAGAGAATGAGTTCGAATCTGACCTCAGACACTAGCTGTGTGACCCTGGGCAAATCACTTAACCATGTTCGCCTCAGGTTCCTCATCTGTAAAATGAGCCAGAGAAAGAAATGGCAAACCACTCCAGTATCTTTGCCAAGAAAACCCCAAATGGGGTCACAAAAGTCAGACACAACTGGAAAATGGCCAAATAACAACAAAATTGCCCCTCCTAGGGGTCTTTCCATTTTGATTAAGCCCTGCAGGAAACGTAACGTCTTACCTAAGAGAAGAGACCCTTTAGTGGTAGTATTTCAGGCACTGAGACAATCTTGTGAGAAAGGGATTCACATTGGGGTTCTGATATTCTAGCACCTTTCCTGATCATTTTAAATCAGCTTCCTGACATCATGGGCCTCTTTGAGAATGAAGGACCAACAACTACAATGAGGATGACAACAACACATAATCTTGCTATTAAGTCATGCACAGATTCTACTTACCTTTGAGTCTGGTCCGGAGCAGGCCTCTGATTGGTGATTTCAGTTGGGAAGAATGTTGGGACTTTGGCACAATGGTGGCTGCTTTTGGGGGCTCTTCACCCCAGTTTTCTCTGGTGACCTTGGACTTGGGGCCAGGTAGACCAAGAGCTGATCCTTTGATGAGGAGGATAGGAATTGACTGGAGGGTCTCTGGCAGAAGTCAGTTTTCTAAGAGGGGAGAAAAGCCGGGATGTCTGAGGATGGGGTGTGACATCCAGGGCTGCTGAATTCAAGGGACAGAAGAGATGGTTAGACAAGGCCTTTGAGGAAGGCCTGAGATGAGTTTTTGTTATTGGTTTTCCTGAACTTCAGAAATGGCCCCAGGCCAAGTTCAGTTTTCCACTTGGCCCAAGGCTGGGGACAGGTTTATTTCCTGCCTCCTGTTACACAGCTGCCCCTTTCCCTCTCCCCACCCAGCCCTTTATCCTATGTCCTACCCCCCAAGGAAGAAGAGCAAAGGAAAAGTCCTGGGGCCTCCTTAATAATCAGAGGGCAGAGTGATGGGTCCTGCATCCAAGGCTGGGGACAGGCACTCCCCTCCAGAGGATGGAAGAAGCTGGCTTGTTTTGCAATCTCCTTGGCAGGAAGGATTGTCATATATTAAATTATCTAAAAAAGCAATAATTTTCCAAAGGCTCCCCAGTGAGCCAGCCCATAAATACCACTGTCCAGTTCCTGTCCCCACCCTTTCCTCCATTTTTCATGAGGGAGGAAAACTTCTGGTGACACCAGAACCACAAGTATACAAAGGCCTCCCCCCGACCCCCAACTCCTTGGAATTAGCCTCTATGAGTTTGGCTCCTCAGGCCTCATAGATGGACAGAAGGCATAGGCATGGGGCCACAGCAGTTATTTCCCAGGAGGGCAGTTTAGGGAGTATTTTTAGTGCAGGAGGAATCGTGGAAATACTGAGGATATCCCTGGTAGGAAGACATGAAGCCCTTCTCCTCTCTGCCCAATTGTGTCTGCCTGACTGTTAACCATGTCCTCTGCCTGTTCATGGAGACCTGGCAGAGCCACATTCACCTGAGCTGGCTTCTATCCTTTCCCAGACTGCCTACTCCACGATGTGGAAAGAACTCTGGACATGGCCCCAGAGAGACCTGAGTTTGAATCTGGACTCTGCTACTTAGATAAGTCTGACTTTAGATAAGTTCCTTTACTTCCCCAACCTTAGTTTTTCTCGTCTCCAAAATGAGGGGTTTGGCCTGTATGATTTCTAAGGGTTTTTCCAGCTCTAAATCTGTGATCAAGTTGCCAATTGGGGGAAATTATGGGGAATCTGCTGATCATTAAGTTTGCTCCTGGCTTTTCAGCCTGTGATCCTATGGCTGGGAGTCCAAATCCAAGACCTAGCTGAGCAGATGACTTGTGGTTCCCATCAGTCTCCTAAGGAGAACTTTGTCAGAGACACACCGAGACATTGCAAATTCTCCCTCTCGTGGACAGCTCACTATCACCCCAGCTCCCAAAAGACCAGAGGCTCTGGCTTTGAAACCAGCAATAAACTGGTTTCCTTTCTCTTCTAAATATCTTTTTTTTCTTGTTTGACTCAGCTATGAATGACCTGACTCTGAAGAGAACAATCATTTCCTTCCATTCGCACCTGGATAATTCTGGGCCTCAATTTCCACATCTGTAAAATAAAGGGGTTGAATTAAATTATTTCAGCGGTTCCTTCCACATTCAAAATGTACAATCTGAACAAATTATGCTGTGTGGATATGATGGAATATTGCTGTATGGTAAGAAATGGGAAGACTTGTCATAAAGTGGCACAGATTAAGGAATACAGAATCGGGAGAACAATATGCACAAAGTAATGTAAATTAAAAGAAGGAAGTCTTTCTCTTTAGTTCTTTTTTTTTTTAAGGGCAGCTAGGTGGTGCAGTGAGTAGAGCACCGTCCCTGAAGTCAGGAGGACCTGAGTTCAAATCTGACCTCAGACACTTGACACATTGACTAGCTGTGTGACCTTGGGCAAGTCACTCAACCCCAATTGCCCTGCCCTCCCCCCTCCAAAAAAAAAAAAAGAACTAAAGAAAAGAAGAAAGCCTTTCAAGGACTCTGAGTGATTGTAATGAGCCACCTTGTCCTGGGGGATAGATCCTGAAACGGATCTCCTACTGCTAGGAAAGGAGATGGAGGACTCTGGGACAGAATGGAGCAGATAGTGTTAGATGTCACAGTGTCAGTTTCTCTTACTTACAAGGGAGAGTTCAATGCTGGAGAATTGGGGCAGGGGGGGATATTTGAAAATGAATGAATGAATGTCAGGCAACAGCAAAATTGATTTTGAAACATAAATTGGAAGGTTTGGATAATTATACACATGATGGATAGAATGCTGGGGATTTAGCTTGAATTATTTGGAATGCTGCCTCTGCTTTCCCTTTCATTTTGGCCAAGGAAGCTCAATAAAAGGTAAATGATAACACTACCAATGAAACAATCCTAGAAGACCCAGTGGAAACTTGCCCAGCTCCCATCGACTCACACTAGAATAATCTTCCATTCAAAACTGAGCAAACTTTGACAGACTTGAACGGCCTTGAAGAAAACCAAACAAAATCACTGTCAGTGCACAGGGCAGAGGAAGGAGGAAAAGAGATACTTTTCTCCATTTCTTTGCTCCCGTGTCTGACTAGACGTATCTCTTCTCATCAAAGCAAGATTTACTTGTATGGATCTTCTCTCATCTCCTCTTGGCATTTGCCCTTTGGTTATTTCTCTTTCTTCTAATCTTCAATCTGTCCCTGTAGATTCTTTCTTTCCCAGCTGTCTACTAACATGCCCACATTTCCTTCATCCTTAAAAAAAAATTGCTTGAATCTTTTCAAGCAACTGTCCTTTATTTTTCTTTCCTTTCAAAGTGAAACTCCTAGAAGTCATGTATTCCTTACCTTCATCTCTTTCCTCTCTTATTTCTAAACCCCTTCTAATCTGACTTCCTACCTCAACACTCAGTTGAAACTGTTCCCACCAACGTGACCTTAATTGTTAAATCTAATGGCCTTTTCTCAGCTCTAGTTCTTAACCTCTCTATAGCATTTGACAGTATTGACCCACCTCCCTCTTCCCCTGTTAGACTGTGAGCTCCTCCAAAAAAGAAACTGTTTTTGGCCTTTTTTTTGTATTCCCAGAACTTAGCATGTGCCTGGCACATAGTAGGTGCTTAGTAAATAATTGTTGACTAACTGATTCTCCCATCCCTCTTCCAAATCTCCTCTTGCCTACCTGACAAAGACAAAAATAAAGCAGATCTTGCCCTCAAGTAACTTGCATTTTACACATCTACCAAAAAGAGGAGAAAAAGCACGCAATCCAAACTGGCCAGACTAATAGTTGTATTGACTGATAACTGCTTTTGGTGCACTGGCTGCTCTATGGAGTAGTAGCAGTTAAGTCTGGGGTTCAGAATACTTGGAGGTGGAAGAGAGTTAGTGTCTCCAGTGAGAGGATTAGTTAGAAAGTGTTCATTAAAAAATAAACTTGCAACTGGAAAAGATCTTAGATGTTTTCTAGTCTGACTCCTTCCTAAAGAATGAATCTCCTTTGTGACATCCGTGGCAACGATTAACGCGTCTCCATTTGGAAAACTGTGCAAGAGAGACTACAGCCTCAACAATCACAGGTCAATCAATCAATTAATCAACCAACCAGAAATATGAGCTAAGCACAAGGAAGGCCTAGACAGTTCTCTTGAATCAATCAAAGGCATCAAAGTTAGGTGTGAGCAAGAGCAACCTAGTTAATTGAGTGGAACCTTGGCCATACCCTTGTATAAAAATGACAAGTTAGTTTGGAATAGGAATTGACTCAATCGAGAAGTATTTATCAAGAGAGTGTGCTAAGTGCTGGAGATACAAAGAAAAGCTAAAGACAGTGGGTCCTCAACAAGCTTACAATCTAATGAAGGAGACAACATGCAAACAAATATATACAAAGCAAGGTATATGTGGGATAAATAGGATGTGATAGAGATTTAAGATTCAGGCAAGACTGGAGTAGAGAGAGCAATCCAGCCAAGCCCCAGAGAAGAAATCAATTTGGAGGTGGAAGGACAAAGAATCTCTCTCCTTCCTGCCCTTTGACTAGAGGATCTGATGGATTTTGAAGGATTTAGATTTGCTGTACATTCTCTAAGCTTAAGCCCATTTTTCCTTGGACTCTGCATGTATTTGAGAAAATGTGTCACAGAAGTGGGAGAGGGAATGTTTTGTATCAATTGCTCTCTATATGCTGCCATAGAAATTACCCAGTTGGGTGGCATAGAGCATAGAGTGCTAGACCTAGAGTCAGGAAGACCTGAGTTCAAATCGTGGTTCAGACACATTATTTGTGTGACCCTGGGCAAGTAGCTTAACCCCTGTTGGTTTCAGGTTCTTCATCTGTAAAATAGAGATAATAATAGCATCTGTTATTGTTTATTATACCTGCCAGGTATAATCTTATATACCTGCCAAGTATAATCTTATATACTTGCCAGGGCTATTGTGAGGATCAAATGAGATGATATTTGTAAAGCACTTTGCAAATCTTAAAGGGCTATATAACTGCTAGCTATTATTATTATATGCCCCTTTCTAAAAAACTAATTAAGTCTGTCTAACTAATTGATATCAGTGGGGAGAAACACAATAATGGGGACTCATGAGCTTTTCATTAGAAAAACAGCCTCTTCAACACCTCAAGCCTACTCCTAGAACCTTAAGAGGAGATAGAGTGGTTTCCCTCTGGGGATCCAGTCTATCAGTGTCACCAGGTTTTGGGAGAGAACTCCAGAGCCTGTGTTACACTGGAAATTATGATGGAACTTTGCTTTTTTGAGGCAAACCTCTTTCATTTTCAGATAGCTCTAATTACTAAAAAAATTTTCTGGCTATGGACCCCAAAGCTGTCTCCCTATGTGTTCTACCCATTCTCCTAGTTCTGCTTTCTAAAGTCAAGCAGACTAAATCTAATCTCTCTTCTAGGTAGCAGCCCCTCGGATATTTGAAAATATATAGGAACCTCTCAAGAGCACATGGTTGTTTCCACCTTATATTTTTTCCCCACTCACCATACAAACATACTCTAACATCAACCCAGGTGTCCTGACATAGAAACTTCTTCATTCATGAATTCAGACCCTGGGAGAAAATAAGTGATTAAGAAGCTTGTTATGTCTAGGATTAACCTTTTTGGCAAATTTTCAAAAACAATCATTAATTTCATATAGGTTATGAGTTTTGGGGAGTAGGCAGAGGGAGTGGGTTGGATTTCAAAGGAGTGATAAAAGGCTAAGCAACAGAGTGAACTTTATATTTTAAAACAAGGAGACAAAATGGCACCCCCTACTATAAGTATCACTGACACTCCTTGGTTTGAGTTTATGACCAAAATACAAAAATGGAAGCGAAAATACTGCTCAAAAGAGATAGATTTGGTGGATGGCAAAGAGCAAGAGCTCACCAAGGCAAGAAAATGTATGGTTACGTGAAGATTTGTAAACTGGATAGAGTCTGAAAACATGGTGGAGAACATTTGGGTGGGGATCAAAGGACAGAAAACTGAAACCATCACATTGTCAACATCCATAGACCAGAGGGAGTTCTGGGATAGACAAGGTCAGCTGAAGCTTAAGAACAACATAGAGCAGAGAAAAATTTGAGATATTTAAATGTATGTATATTTACATATATGTTGCAAATGCATATTTTTATATCAGAAACTTCTGATTGCCATGACACATAGGGATTTATTTTGTGATGAGTCATTGTACTGTGGAAAGCAGATGGTCTCTAGAGTCAGAGGACCCGAATTCAAATCTTGCTTCTCTTTAATCCTACCTCTCTAACCTTGGGCAGATATTTTACTTCTTTGGGTCTCAGTTGCCTCATCTGTAAAATGAAGGGGTTGGACTAGCTGGCCTTTGGGCTATCTTTCAGCTCAAGATCTGATTGTAAGTGGCGAGTTTCATAGGAAAGGTCCATCTCAGGGCACTGACACTTTACTCTAGATCTTAGGCAGGTGATCACTTCTTTTGCAATAATATGTGACTGGAGATGGTAACAACACCATCAACAACAAGAAAATATGCTGTTGCAAAGCAGATTGTATTCCCCCAACCCCACTCTGCAAATGTCATAATTAGGGGAAACCAGATGAGCCTCATTCCCCACCCCCTTTTTTTGGACAGAGTTATTAGACTGGTAGAAAAGGAATCCTGGAACAGTGAGTAGAGCATTGGTAAAGAAAAAGACCTGGGTTCAAATCCTGCCTCTGACACATGACCTGGTCCTTTCTTATCTTTTCAGTCTTCTTTACATTACTCTCCTCCACACACTTGACACTTCAGCATTGCTGGCCTATTTGCAATTCCTCAAACGTAACCTTTCATCTCCCACCTCTGTGTGTTTGTACTACTTGTCCCCCATGTCTAGAATTCTTTTCCTCCTCACCTCTGCCTCTTAGTTCCCTGGTTTCCTTCAAGGCTCAATTTAAATCCCATGTTTAGGAAGAGGTCTTTCCCTGTCCCTATAGCTGCTAATGCAAATTGCCTTCCAACTGTATATATGTATATGTATATGTACGTGTACATATACATATATATGTGTATCTATATATGTATGTATATGTATATATATGTACACATAGTCTATCTAGTGATTTATGTGTTTGTAATGGAAACTAAATTGGCATACCCAGGATGACTGCTAGTGCAGGTTCTTTTATCTGCTTTGCTAGAAAAGTGACTTAAGGGGTCAATGACCTTTTTTAATAAAACAGAAAAAAAAAAATAGAGAAGAGAAATAAAGACCAACAGATGAGGCTCTACTGCCTGAATCAAAGCTTTACATCCACCAGTGAATCAAGAAAGCCTTTACCTCTGAGGAGTGGGGGAGCTCTGAACATATAGCTACTCAGAGTCTCAGCCAGGGAATCACAACGTCTTTCTCATAAGCAAGCCCCCGAAGCAAAAGCTTACCTCTCACAATATATACTCTTTCAGCTAATAGGCTCAGTGCCTAATTAGAAATTTAAAAAAAGGTGTGTAAGCCTTCCTACAAGCAAGCAAGCTTCCCTTAATGGGCTCCACATGATGCGTATTGATGGGCAGGGAAGATCTTATTCCCCATTAACCTTATGGTGTTATCTCCTCCATTATGTGAGCTCCTTGAGGGCGGGGACTGTGTTTGCATTTCTTTGTATCTCCAGTACTGAGAACCATGCCTAGCACTTAGTTGTAATTGGTGTTTGCTCTCCATTTTTAAAGAAGACCAATGACATCACAGGTGGTGTCTTGACTTGGGCATGAATTGGATTTAAGTGGAGCAGAATTGCATTAAGTTGTCAGCCTTACTCTCTCTTCCTGAGTCATTAAAGTCCAGCAGCAGGACAAAAATCAGGATGACTGGTGATGGCCCAGGATGGCAGTGGATGCCCTTGGCATCTTCGATGTCTGACTAAGCTCCAAGTACCTGCTTCTGCTTCAGCTGCCTCCATGGCCATCAGAACAAATTGTTCTTATCCTCTCATTTCATCAGGGAAAGTCTTCACTGGCTTGGGGTAGATGGTTTGAGGCCTATCAGTTATCCTCAACGTGTTTTAGCACATGTGCTTGAGACGGTCTTATAGGGTGTGACCACTGCACAGGCTATAGCAACTTGGAGCCACAGGTGAGAGCTGGGTGAGAGGTGGACACCAAAGGTGGATGAGCAGCCTTGAAGAGGGCTCGCCAAGCCATCACACCACATGAGTTAGAACTTCCTGAACACCCTATCCATCCCCTGGCACTTGGTAAACACTAGATGAGTGACTAGTTTAATGACACTACTCATGGGACCATGGACAAGTCCCTTAACATTTCTGAGCTTCAGGAAACTCTCAGTTGCAGAGGGGTCGTGATCTGTATAGAGGGAGTTCTCATATCCAGGATGGCATATTGCTACCAGGCTGGTTGATCAAAGGCATATATATTGTAGGCATAATGCTCCTTAATTTCAGCAAGGCATTGGAGAAATGTTTTTATTCCATCCTTCCAGAAGCAGTGGAGATAGGTTAGATAAAAGTATAGTGAAATAGACGCTCCTTTCCTGTGTGGCTCCCTCCTTGTGTGAAGGTGGCTTTCTCTCCTGAAGTGGGCCTGAGGGCTGTCACCAAAGGATAAGGATTCTGACCACTAGATGGTGCTCATGCCACGTGACTTGGACTCTCCTTGCCATGAGCTCCAAGGAAAGAGCCCCAGGTCCTGCCTTCTGGTCCTTGAAGGAATGTGGGGTGGATCCCACCACTATTTCACCAAACTTCCTTCCCTCCAAAAAAAAAAAAAAAGCAAACGCAGGGGCTTGGATGATTGCACCAGATAGCTCTGGCAACCCTACATTCTAGATTTTCTGATTTCAAATATTCCCATTTACGAGTCAGGGGAAAGACCCTTTGTTGTACTGATTTGGGGTTTAGAAAAGGTGATCCTTTTAATTTCCTGCTCCTTTGGAGAATGAGATAAGTAAAATTCCAGTTTTATTTTATGTTTTTGAAGAAGCACAGGCATATTTTCCTGCTCTTTTCCAAACCTTGTTCAGATATGAATTCTGGCTTTGAAGGAGGCAGGTGAGCTGGTATAGCAGGGCATGGCTCTCCTCCCTTATGAGTACAAGCAACCTTGTTTCCTTTAAATAATTCATAATGAATAGGATCATGGAGTCCTAGATTTAGACAACACCTTAGAAGTCAGTGAATCCAACTATCTCATTTTATAGACGAGGAAACTGAGGATGATGTTAAGTGATCACCCAGGTGGTAAATGTCCAAGGTGAGAATCGAACCAAGGTGAAATGATCTTCCATGAATTTATCTAATGAGGCAAGATGGTTTTTTTCTCCCCATTGGGTAAAGGTAGGACAGCCTTTTATCTGTTCTACCACCACCCCAAGCTTCAAGGACCTCCATATTGTACTTTCTGGAATTTGACCAACAAGTTTGTGCTGTCCTTGCTTCCCACCCATGGGCCACCAGCCTCCCATCATCCCACAGCTCTTGATTTAGTCTCCTTTCCATAGCTCCAGCTTGAAGAGTCCTTTTCTCTTGAGTCTGTTCTCAAAGAGATGGCCATTTCTTCATCATCTCAGGTCTCGGCCTTGCCCCATGGATCCCTGGAGCTGCCTCCCTCAAGACCTTCCCCAATGCTGCTGTACAGCCAGTGGGCTGTGACTCTTGCAGGTGTGTATGTGTGTGTATGTGTGTGTGTGTGTGTGTGTGTGTGTGTGTGTGTGTGTGTGTGTGTGTGTGTGCTTTTCAGTGAGAGCATTTACAGCTTGGAAATTGGCCAGTGCTACAGATCAGGGCTTGATTTATTGTTCTGTGGCTCATCCAGACTTAAGAAAGTAATGGAGAAAAATGTTAATAGTACAGATTGAACTTAAAAGGATGTCATGCATACTCTTTTTTTTCCCCTCAGAGAGTCAGTTGTTAAACGTTTACCAGTAATAAGTGAGAGCCAATTGTAAAAGGCAACACGTGTTCAACTCAAACAGAAACAGGGGCCTCTAATTCATACATTTTGGGCCACATGTTGACTTTGTTTTAAAATCTAATACCATCTAGTTTTGTTGTATTTATATTGTATTTTTATATTTATAGTGTATATTTCATTGTATTTTATTTATATTGTTATTATATATGTACGTATATTATATATGATATATGTGTACATGTATATTATATATATGTGTATATGTATATATACATATACTTATAAATACATACATATATACATGCATATATACATACACATATACATATATACACACACATATCTATACTTTTCAATTACATCTTAATCTGGTTCCCAGTGCTTGAGGGAGTATTTGTGGGTCCTGTGCTGCCTGGGGCCACATATTTGAAGCCTCTGGTGCAGTGGACTTGAAGTCTGAAGACCTGTGTTACTGCTTGTGCTCCTGTGAACCTCACCAGGTTACTTAATTTCTCTGAGCCTCAGTTTCCTCATCTGAAAAGTGGGAATAGTAGCTACTAAGCTGATCAGTAAGCCACAGGTCCACAGTACAAGTTAGAGTGTTCGGCTTTGTTCAGTTTAGGAGAAAGGTTGATAGAAGATTGCTTGATCCTGGCAAATAGACTCTTCTCTGCCCCAGTCCTCCATGAGAAGCCTGATTTTTCCTTCCAGGTCCCTTCTGGCTTCATTCCCAACTCACGCTAGCATGCTCCTCTCCCAAATCATTTCCCTGGTTGCCAAAGAAGCGAAGCCCTCTCTATTCCAACCCTCAGGTTCAGGACAAGCTATACCCCAGGATAAGGCATATCTCAGATGCACCCTGAGCTTCTCAGGAGTAATATCCTGCCCAGGGCAGCTAGGTGACTCAGTAGATGGAGTGATAGATTTGAAGCCAGGAAATCCCCGATTTAAATGTGGTGTGGCCCTGAGCAAGTCACAGAACATCTAAGCCTCAGTTTCTTCATCCATATAAAGGGATTGATAATGTTTACTTCACAGAGCTGTTGTAAGGATCCAGTGCGACAGTATATGTAAATTACTTTATAAATCTTAGAGTGCTGGATAAATGATGGCTATTTATTTACTATTATTATTATTATTAACTCAGGTCCTCATCCCTTTCTTCTGCCCTTTCCCTCATCCCCACTGTCAAAAACATTCTAATCAGCTCTGTCTCTGACTCCTGTCTGTTTGCTCCTCTTCACTGATTAATCACTAGACACACTTCCTCTTCTCCCCATGACACCACCTTTCAAACCTGTCTTTTATCCATCACTTACCACTCTGCCCATCAGTCTCCTGGCCCAGCTGGACCATTCATTATTCACTCACATTTACAAATACATGTATTTACTCAGAATGCTCAGAAGGGGTCCTCCTCTCTCCAGCAGAAAAAGGATCGTAGAGCCTGTAAATCGGTAAACGGGGAACTTTGTATCCTCCCTCCTTCCCCTTCCCTTCGTGAATCTACAGCCACACTTCAACACACATCTATTGTGCACCTACTGTTTTCGAGGCCCATGTGCTACAGGCGAAGGGGACCGAGAAGAAGAATCAGACAGTCTATCTATGAAATAAAAGGGGTTCAATTAGATGATTTGGGAAACAGCGGGAACCTGGAGGCAGTGGACCTAGATTCAAATCATGCTGCTGATGCTGCCTGGGACCCTGGGCAGGTTACTTAAACTTCTGGGCCGCTAAGTTTCCTCATCCATAACATAAGGGGATTAGACAAGCTGGTTCCTTCCAGCTCTCTCAATTATGTTTCATTTCCAGCTCTAAATCAGTGAGTCTGTGCGGTAAGCAACTAAACACTCTCTGACTTCAAGAAACCTATAATTTAGTAGAAGAGATAAAACATCTAGGGAAGTACTTAGGAAAAAGTAGGGCACGGGTGGCACAGTGGATAAAGAGCCAGGCCTGGAGTCGAGAAGACTCATCTTTCAGAGTTCAAATCTGGCCTCAGACAGTTACTAGCTGTGTGACCCTGGGTGAGTCACTTAACTTCTGTTTGCCTCAGTTTCCTTAACTTCCCAGAGTTGTTGTGAAGATCAAGTGAGATAATATTTATAAAGTGCTTAGCACGGTGCCTGGCACATAGTAGGTGCTTAATAAATGTTTACATTTTGATTTCTTTAAGTGCCTGATTCATCTCCCGTTCTCTTTTGCCACTGAGTCCTTCACCTTCTGTTTCTACCCTCGGAAGTCTCAGAGACCCTCCATGCCCTAGGAGCTGCCATACTGAGGCCTCCAGTTTCGTGGGTTGTTGTGGGCTCTGAAACCTCATTCAGCGTAAGGCCTAATGCAATGAGGGGCCTCTTTGAGTGGGGTGGAGTCAAGCCCCTGGGGAAATGCCTGAAACAACCAGAGAGAGAGAAGGAGCGCAAACAGACTCAGATCTCTGCACAGAAAAATGTTCAAATAAACTCACCTATTTCACTCATTCTTGGCCAGAGACCAAGGAGGAAAGAAGAGAGAGAGAAACTGGCCAGTAGGAGGGAAGACTTTAAAGCCTCAGAGTAGAAACTTGGTCAGAGCTCCAAGGTCAGCATTAGCTGGGAATTTGAAATATGCCTGAGAACTTCAGAAAATCTGCAACAATACAGTCTCTTTTCTCCATTCAAAAAGAGCTCCTTTCTCTATAACCTTTAAGAGTTCACAAAGTACTTTCTTCATAAGAACACCTGAGAGATAGGGGGAGCTATCCAAGAACAGGAAAGGAAGGAAAAGAAAGGCATACTTATAAAGCACCTACTATGTGCCATGCACTGTACTAAGCACTTTCTATAAATATTAATCTCATTTATCTTAGCAAGAAGTACTATGGAAACCTACATGCAGGCAAAAGAAGGCAAAGCTGGCCTATCTGATCCCAAGGGTGGAATCTACCTTCTAAGTGGGGAGGAGGTGAAGATGAAGCCAGAGTGGACACTGAACGACCAGGGAGTCCCCTTGCCTTGTTAATTTACTTTTCTGTTGGTTGCTGTCTCAGGGCATATGTTGCTGGCATTCTGCCTGAAGCCACCTTTCTTCCTCTCGACTCCTGTACGGTCTGGACTACTCATTAGGAACTCACCTGCTGCTGCTCTGAGTCAGAGAGCTTTTCACCTTTTATCTTTCAACAGCTATGTGTTAACTGACATATATGAGATTCTCATGAGCCACAGGGCCAGTTAGCCTTCCTGGGACTCAGTTACCTCCACTGTAAAAGGTGGGGATCGGACTAGATGGCCTCTGGTGCCCCTTTGACACCAGGTTCTATGGTCTCTACTGACCTCTTCATTTTCTGTGCTACAATCCCCTTTTCCACACCCCAGACCAGTTCTGAGCTGTACCTCTTGCTGTGACTCCATCTGTGCACTGTATTCCAGCCTTGCTCCAGGGCCGTGTCTTCAATTGTGCTCCAGCTGGGGCTCTGGCTATGTCTCAAAACATTAATTGAGCCTACATGTTTTGGGAAACTAGCTAATAGGAACATCTGAATTTTCCCCCAGCTGTTTGATTCAGGTGAAGTATACGCTGCTGCTCCCTGGAAGAACAAGGTCTCTTTCAGGGCCAGGACTATTTTGTCTTTGGGTCCCCAGTGCCTGCCTAGCATAGCGCCTGGCACAGAGAAGGTGTTTAATAAATGCTGGCTGATTTATTGATGTATATGGTCATGAAGGGAGTGGATGTAGGGAACCAAGAATTCCTCAATTTTGTGCAAACTAGAATGACAAGCCCCCTTTGAAGCTTGAAGGAGAATAAGGGCAAATAGAATGAGTCTTCACAAACTCAGGAAGAAATTTATGCAGCTCATTCCTCCACTAGAGTTTGTACAGCCTAAAAATGTTAATAGTTTAATATGGATAAATTCATGCATGACAGATCCATGGTAAGTTTGTTATGGCCTTTTGGTGCAGTTAGGAGACAAACAGAAATCATGTTTCCAGATTCCAATTAAGATGGTGACATGAAAGGTTGTAGAAGAGCCCAGTGCTCTCACTTAGACACCAGAAAAGACCTATAAAGGCCACCAGATCAGAAAATGATCAAGAAATCCAAATAGAAAAATCCAGAAACTCCTTTATCCAGCCCAGGACTGCACAAAAAGAGAACCAGAGGCTTTGGGGGAACTGGAAGAGGGGTTTTGTCAAGGAAGCCAGTACAGGCTCGGACCAGAAGCTTGCCAGCACACTGAGAGATACTCTGGAAGTACCTGCTCCCTTCCTGGGGATTGGGAGTGAGAAGAAGAAATCTCAGAGTGCTCTGATGAGGAGCTGTGGGGTGGGGTGGGATGGAGTGGGGTGGTTTCAGAAACCTGTGGTGCTCTGCATGTGGATTTAGGGTTGGGAACCAGCCATGTTTTAAGGAAGACATTTCAGTGGGGCCAGAAGCCTGCAGCTCTGACAGGAGATACTCCAAAGGGCCAGGGGGTCCTGGACAGTGCCAGCTCTCTGAATGCAGACACATCAGGGGAGATGGAAACCAGAATCATGAGAGTGGGAAGTATCAGGAGCAAACAGGGCTTGACTATCACATCCAAGAGTGTGGGAGGGAGTGGAGCCTGGCTCTGGCACACAGACCCAAATCAGGAATTGAGGCTAGAGATAAGAGTAAATACAAGAAGACACTGAGCACTATGAAGAAATATTGTGGCTCAGGAGAAGCCCAAGACATAAAGCCAGAAGAAGCAAGTAACTGCCAACAACTACAGGCAGTATCTCAGAACAAAAATGGCTCAGCCAACAAGAATTACAAGTCTAACTGAAAGAAAAGAAACAAGAGATTTCTGAAAATGAAAATATAAATGAAATAGAACTCTGGAGGAAAGAATTAGGAGGAGAATAATTAACTTAGAACAGAAAGTGGAAACCTCAACTAGTAAGTTCCCTGGAAATTAGAATGAAGCAAACAGAACTTAATGAATCTATATGAAAACAAAAACTATTAAACCACAAAGCAAAAAAAAAAAATAGAAATAGAAGACAACATAAGATTACTACTATAAAAACGATTGACCTGGACTGATAATTTAAGAATCAGTAGACTCCCTGAAAACTATGATTAAAACAAAAACAATCCCCATATCATATATTTCTAGAAATCATAAAATATTTATGCATATATAAGTATAGATAAAATATAATATATATTATATATGTAAGTATACATGCATACATATATGTGTATATATATATATATATAAAACTTATTAGAATAAGATAACAGAGTAAAAATGGAAAGAATTTACTGGTTAGTACCTGAAAAAGATTGATGATACTCTCAGGCATATTATAGTTAAAATTAAGAGCTTCTAAGTCTAATAAAACATGCTCTAAGCAATGAGAAGGAAGACATTCAAGTACCAAAAAATAAAAGTAAAGATCACACAAAACTGTTACTCTAAAAGAGAGGAGATCTTGGAATACAATATTCAAAAAGTCAAAGATAAAGGCTCAGAACCAGTAACAACTTACCCTACAAGACTGAGTAATAATCTACAAGAGGGAAAAAGAATTTTTAATGCAATATAGGTCTATCAAGCATTCCTGATGAAGAGACCAGAGCTGAGCAGAAACTTTGAAATGCAAATACAGGAATCAAGAGAAATCTAAACAGATAACTGCCTTTGAGCAATTAAGAGGAGCTATACCATGGTGAAATGCTTATATTCTAATGGGGGGAGGGGCAGGAAGAGAAGACTAAAGGAAGGAAGGCAGGGCTTTGTAGGGAAACAAAGTTTTTCCTGCCAGAGTGCCAAGGTGCCTCTGCATGGACACTGACTTTCTCCATTGAGCAAGAGAACAAAGTAAAATGAAATATAAGCCTTCAGAAAGTTAAGTTTCCAAAGGTCTATAAGATCATAGATTCATGAATCTAGAGCCATCTGATACAGCCCCCTCATTTTAGAGATGAGGAAACTAATATACATAAAGGTTAAGTGACTTGTGCAAGGTCACAAAGGTAGTCAGCATTGAAGGCAGAATTTAAACCTAGATCTTATCTGCCTCCAGAATCAGTGTTCTTTCTATCCCCTATACCATGCTGATGAAGAGTTGTTATTTTTTTAAACCAGATCTGACTCTATTCCTGGATTCTTCCTCCCTTACTCTCCCAATCTTCTCTTTCCTCCCCAGATCATAAGAAATCAGAGAGAGAAAGTCACAGCAAATCAGAACTCTACACATTAGCCTCTCACTTGGAGCAGAACAGGTTGTTTAGAAGTGCTTGGTGATCCTAGCTCAGGAGAGCTCAATGTCCCCTTTCTGTTGACAGCCAGCAGTCTAGCAGGCCCAGGATTTTCATTCCTTGCCTAGGCCAGAGAGGCTAGGAGAATTTGAGTACCTTTGTGGCCAGGAAGGCTTGCAGGCAGTGGAGTAGAAGTGCTGTCATGCCAGAAGATCTGCAGTTTGGGCCCATTACTGAAATGGGAAAACCTCATGGAGAAGGAATAGAGGGATGAGGAATGAGGGCCATCCCTTAGTACTTGGGCTGTTGGTCACAGCTCTTACAGAGACTCCAGGAAGTGAAAGGGGAAATCAGCTGGCATTTGGGTGGCTTTAGTTGGGACATGGGACCTCTGAGAATGAGAAGTATATCTGGCTAGGATTTCCCCTCCCTGTCTAGGCCTTTGTACTTGTTGACACATACACTTGGAAGGCTCACCTCAGACCCAAGCAATCTCAGACCCCAGTTTCACTGAGGGCCCTGGTCATTAGATGACTATTTCTCTATCACCCAAGTGTTTTGTAAAACATACAGCTTGAGAGCAGGAATCGCTATTAGGCACTAGTTCATGTGATTTTGTCCAGGGTGTACATATATTCTTCTACCCAAGTCTTCCTCTGGTGGCTTGTACTGGTCTAGAGGTGACTGTGACTTTTCCAAGGCTATGACCAAAGAACACAACCTCTAATGGGTTCTACCAATGTGTAAAGACTTCAGAGATGGTACCAGTGAGATATACTCTTCCTGTTTGCCTAGGGCCAACCTGGCTAAGCATACACAGAGTTTCATTACCAGGGGTTTGGCCACAAGGTAGCTACTTTTTTTCACACTCACCAAGGTGGAGGGGGCCATAATATGCACCAGTAGAGAGAATGCCAGGAGCCTAATGATGGCTCTTTGGAAATTCTTACCCATGTTGTATCATTGAGTGAGAGTGAAGGGCCCCTCCCTTCCATGCCGTTCCTGATGGATCATAGGATGTACCCCCTATGGAAGTTCTATCTCCTCTATCTCATGTGTAAAACTGCCTGGAAGCAAACCATCCCTGGCATCCTGGAGACTGCCAGTTCTGCCTGGTCTGTGCTGCCAACTCCCTGGGGGGAAGGGCCATGTCTCCAAGACGGGATGCCATGCCATGCCTAGCCTGGTATTATGCACAAATGAGTAACCAGTTTACTTTACATGAAACTTCCTAACTCTTCCCAACTCACCAAGACAGTTTGGAAGAGCTCCTGATTTGGCATCAAAGGCTCTGAGTTCAAATGCTTGTTCTACTATCACTGCCTGTGTGTCTTTGGGCAAATCAATTAATTTCTCTGGGTCTCAGTTTTCTCATTTGTAAAAAGTGTGTGTGGGGGAATAAATGAACTCTAAAGTCCTTCTAACACTAAATCTATCATCCTATGAGACCCCAGACTGCTCTTTTCCTTTGGCTAGAGGAGCAGAAGAGCTGTATTTTCTGTGTGCATCAACCACAACTGCCTTTTACCTGCTAGCCAAAGAACAGCATCACCTTACAGCAGCACAAAATCTTGGTTCTTGGAATGAAGTGGACCTGGAGTCAGGAGGATATGGGCTCAAATCTTGCTTCGCATATGTACTAATTGTGGTTAAGTCACTTAACCTCATGATGATTCAGTTTCTTCATCTGCAAAATGGGAGGAGGTTTAGGCTTGATGGTCTCTAAGTTCTTTTCAGCTCTGTCTCTGATCTCATCTACCCTCCTGCCACCATGCAGTCTTCTATAGTATCAGTTCCATGATTATCTAGCCCCTTCTTGAGTCTATCCTGTAATAAGGATCTCACTTCCTCCTGAGATAGCTTACTCCATTATCAGATATCTCTAGCTGTTATAAAGACCCATCTGAGTCTCATGTTCTCAGCAGAAGAGATATGTGATCAGGACTATGTTAAAGGAAAGATATTGGCAGAATGGAATATGTCTCAAGGTGAGGGTGAAGGGAAGTGGACTCAAACCAATTTGATGTGGAGATCATTTGAAGTAAATTAGGATGTTTAACCCAGAGTAGAGAAGACTGGGAGATAGGTTTGGAACAAGAAAGCTGTTTTCACATATTAGAGCTGGTCTATTTGCCAGAACTAGAACAAAGGGTGCTGATTGGACTGAAGACAACCCGAACTCACCTTGGGAGACAGAAAGACTTCCTCATCATTTTTACAGCTGTCCCAAAGGGACATGGGCTGCCTTGGCTTCTTATGGAGCTCTCCAAGCATTTGTCAGGGATTTTGTAAAAGGGATTTCTATCTATTGGATGTCAGATTCTGACAACGAAACCAGCTTTAAATCTGTGGGCCAATGAACTTCTAGGCTTCTAAAGTGGAACGCATAATGGTTTTCTGCCTCTGCCCTTCTCAGTATACACAGTAAATTTGCCCTGCTGCCAGTGTGTTCCAAATCTTCCCAGGCCTGTCAGATTATTAAATCTTAAGGTATAGAAGATTGACCTCTGAATGGCACAGATAACCACCACCTCAGGAATGCCCTGGTGATAGCATTTATTGAGAAGCAACATACAGGGCAGGATTTACAAAAGCCTTTAGGTTTCTAGGAGTTTGCAGAGGCTAGGGAAGGGACTTGGTTGCATTGCCCCTTTGGTTAATAATATCATGGAGGGAAGGAGGATTGAGAGTAGGAAACCAGTCTGAGCTCTCTCCTAGGGCAAGGGATCCTCCAAGCATCCTCACTTGGGAAGGAGAGGTTATAGCTGACTGAAAAGAACACTATTCTGGTTAACCAGCAGAGTCTGGGAAGTGAGACTTTGCCAAAGAGAGATTAGTTGCCCAGGTGCTTTGGGAGACATCCTTTCCCCTTCCCTCTTCTGGTCCTAGAGATGTCTCTTCAAAGCAACGTCCAAATCAGAGAGCCCATAGCTTCTGGAATTACAGTCATTTGGTTTTTTCCAAGGGGTCTCTTGCAAGGCCATTTCCTTCGCTTGATTTTTCCATCTGCTATGGCAGAGAGATGACAAGGCAGGGCTCAGAACTCCTGGAGGGTCACATTGCCACAGAGTGCCCAAGTGACAAAGCACTGACTTGTCCATTGATTCTCCAGTGGAGCAGATTTGCTGGAGTGCTGGAGGCCAGGTCACTCAATCAACCCATAATGCTGATGGAAATCTTTCCCTAGCACAACAATTCCAGATGGATATGAGGAGGGCCCCTGGTATTCAGTGTAGGAAGGGAAGAAAGGCCGGAACCAGAAAGGGGAGCCTGGCTCACGCTGCCCCAGCTGCCTCTTTAAGCAGCTGATTCTTCACAGCCAAGTGTGCATAAAAAGCAAGAGTGTGTTTTAGAACTCTGGCGCTGTGGTCACCGATTGTGGCATATTTCTCAAGATCTTAGGAAGGCAACATGTTAAGATGCAAAGACTGCTGGTTTTGGAGCCGGAGGATCTGGGTTCGAATTTTAGCTCTGCCATTTACTGTCTGGGTGATCTTGGAAAAGATTAACCTATTAATTAATCGATTAATTAAATTAACCTCTCTGGTCTGGTAGTGAACAAAACACTAGACTTGGAGTCAAGAAGACATGAATTCAAATTTTCCTCAGACACGTATCGGCTGTGTGACCCTGTGCAAGTTCTATAGCCCCTCAACCTAGTTTTCTTGTCTATAAAATTGGGATAATAGCACCTACTACACGGAATTCTTGTGAGGCTTCAGTGAGATAATATGTGTAAAGCGTTTGCAAACCTTAAAGCCATCTATATGGTAGCTACAATTCTTATCTGTAAAGTGAGAGGGTTGGTCTAGAAAGTACTGACCTCTTAATTCCCTTTCAGCTTTAAATCTACATGCTAACATACTCCCAGGAAGTACTCCTCCTCTGAGAGTTAGAGTCACTTTAGACTCATGCCTAAAGCTGAACATAACTTCTTCAAGCCCAGGAGAAAAGCCATTATGATTTTTTTTTCATGGACTCCAGAGCAGAGGAATCACCAAATAAGACACCCAAACTTGAAATGTTTATATTATGTGTACACGTGTGTGTATGTATGCAGTCTTCTGCAGCCCATCATTGGTGGTAGAAGTATTGGAGGGCAGCACCTGATAGACAATTCTCTTTCCCTATAGGTGTTATTTACGATGTGATCTCCACCATGAAAACATGGATCATAATGGTCAGATGTGTGGATGGAGGGGTCTAATTAGAGAACTATCTACTCATATCCAAAATCTCATAGGAGAATCGATGAGACACCTAGACCATTACATTGCCTTCCAATGCCCTTTAAGACAGTGAGAGTAAATTGCATGTCTGAGGCCTAGGTTGCCCTAGGCCTGCCATTGAGGATACCTAGCAGAATGAGGAGGCCTGTGGCAGATGGGCCTGGAACAGAAGCCACAGATAATCCTGATGCTTGCCTCTTCATCTTCCTTCCTGGGGCCCCCTCAGCTACAAGGTGTGACTCCTTTCCTTTTTCATGGAGAACCAAAGAAAAGCCCAGTTTATGAGGGAGGGAGTTGAGACAATGCAGTAATTTAAAGGAAGGTTTCCTACAGAATTGTGTACTAAGGCTCTGCTACTTACTACCTGTACAATCTTGGGCGAGTAATCTAACTTTCCTGGGCTTCAGTTCCCTCACCGATAAAAAGAGAGGGTTGGACTCGATGGTCTTTGAATTCCTTTCTAGGTATATGATCTCCAGAAAATAAGTCTTCAGCTTTAATTCCTAAGGTTCTTCTCAAGAATATGAGGCCCCTTCCCTTCAACTGGGCTGTTCTAACACATTGGAGCTATCAGTCATCTGTAATAGTCTTCAGAGTGATTTAAATGCATCATCTCACCTGAGCCTCACATCACCTCTGTGAGGGAAGTACCACAGGTATTACTCTCTCTTTTTACTGATGAAGAAACAGATGATCACAGAGATTCAATAACTTTTCATTGGATTACAAATTCAGAGCTGAAAGGGAAAAGAAGGCTATTGCTTTAAGTTCCTCATTTTACAGAGGAGGGAATGGGTACAAGGAAGCTAAGGGACTTGCATTGCGTCACATGGTTAATAAGCATCCAAGAAGGGTCTTGAACTCAGGTCTTTCTGACTCTGAGTCTGATGTCCTGTCAGCTATACCATTCTACTACTCAATAGGAGAAGAAGTATTTGAAACCAGGTCCTCCCAACTCTAGTCACTACACTATGATAATGTCTATGTGTATGTGCATACATGTATGTATGTGTTCATGTATATATGTATATGTTTGTGTATATGTATACATACATGATTTGAAGTTAGAAGACCTGGTTTCAAATCTTAACTCTACTACCTGTGTAACCTTGGTCAAGTCACTCATCTCTCTGACACTCAGTTTCCTTGTCTGTGAAATAATGGGATTAGATTAGCTCTCTAAGGGTCTTTCCAGATAATTCTCATTATCCTCTGATTCTACATGAATATATATGCATATACATACACAAGTCATGTAGTGTTTGCTGAACTTAAATGGGTATAGGTATAGTTACATGCATGTAGGTATTTATGTGCACATAAGTATATCGAACACGTATAAACACATAGAACTAGAAAGTTGGAAGATGCCTCTAGCCCCATCTTACCCAATGCTTTTCTGCAAGGTCCCTGATCAGAGACCTCAGCATCTGCTTGAAGCCCTCCATTGATGGAGAAATCCTCAAGGCAGCCCACTCCATTTTTTAGAACATTCCATTAGAAAGCTATTCCTGCCATTGGCTTTCCACCTCGAGTGCATGAATGACATAATATTGTGCCTTATACTTACTGGTGTTGGTGTCTAATCCTTCTAGTAAACAGTAAGTTCCTGGGGGCAGGAATGGTGGCTTGTCTAGACTAACTCCACTAGCACCTTTCACAGTACTCTGCTTGTACTAGGAGCTAATAAATGTCCATTATAAATGCTCCATGGAATGCAAATTCCTTAAGTACAGGGACTGTTTCCCTTTTTGTCTTTGTAGCCCCTGTGTCCAGTACATTTGTTTTTGCCTTGACCTCAGATTTCATCAATATGGGTGATTCCTGTTGTGGAAACTTTCTCTACTACCATATATTTTGTAGGTACCTAACTATTTACACATTCTGTTCTTGTATGTGTCTCGTAGGTACCTAACTGTTTACACATTGTATTCTTGTATGTGTCTTGCAGGTACCTAACTGTTTACACATTGTGTTCTTGTATGTGTCTTGTAGGTATCTAACTGTTTATACATTGTTTTTTGTATGTGTCTTGTGGGTGTCTAACCATTTATACATTGTTTCCTCCCATTAGAATTAGTGAGCTTCTTGAAAGCAGGAGTTGTTTTTGCGTTTGTTTTTATCCTTGCTGCTTAGAATCATGCCTGGCAAATAGTAAGAACTTAATATGCTTATTCATTGGTTGATGGAAACAGATCTGTAACTGGCAACTTGCCTCGACCCCAGAAATTGTCTGGGGGCACTGAGAGGCTGTCATTTGCCCCTAGTCACACAGCTAGCTTGAGTCACAGGAAGGGTATGAATGCAGTCTTTCTCACTTCATGTATTCTGTGTCATGCTGACTCTCTCTTCTGGGTCTTAGCTCCTCCTTTGTCCAGTGGGGTGGGGTGAGGGGCCTAGCTGGCCTCTAAGTTCCTATCCAGCCCCAAGTCCATAAGCCTACAACTTTACATAGAGTATATGCTTAACAGAAGTTGAAGTGGATCAAACTTATTGTTTCACATTGTTACATTGACCTGTTATCTGTTCCCTTCCAACTTCCACCTAGTGGTCTCAGTTCTATTCCCTGAAGCCATGGAGAATAAGTCTAATCTTCTATGCATATATATATATATATATATATATATATATGAACATATACTTGCATATATAGTGGTCTATACAAAGGTATGTATGTAAAAGCATGTTACATATCTATCAGCTTTATAAGTAATTTTCACTTATCCTGTTTGAGGTCAAAATATTCCCCAGCTACCTATCCCATTTGCTAACACATCATCCTTTTCTCTTTATCCTCTTCTCCCTCTTCCCTCATCTTCCAGAACTTTGTTGGAGATGATTCCCGCCTCCTCTGGTCTTCTGTCGTACGTGGTTGATAAAATCATGCTGCCTGGGACTTGGGCCAAAGGCCAAGTAGGGCAATACGACTGGACATCTGTTAGTCTGGGGCTGGATTGGTCTTCCTGTCTGGGTGACAAATTCCAGTGAAAGTCCTAGCGGAAGCGTACTTGGAATCCTTATGTCCTCAAGCATCAAGGCCCAACATCTAAAGAGAATACAGGTTTATAGACTTTCCCCCGTGATCAGGGTCCTAGGGAAATCTACCCTGGGAAAGAGAGGCTGAAGCTGGTCGTTTACTTTGGGTACACTGCCTGATTCCAGTTATGCAAATCCATCAGAATGTAGACTCCCTGAGTATTTTCTTTTTTTGGCCTTTGTATTCCTAGTACCATGCAGTGCCTTATACATAGTAGGTGCTTATCATAGTCTTGTTGGACTGGGCCAATAATGGATTCTGTGGCTTGTGTACAAGTTTCTATGATAGAGAACTCAGAAAATTCATGGCTTTTGCTTCTGCTTACATTGCTGTTGTCAAAGCTAATCATTCATTTAAATGAGGCTTTAAGGTCTTGATCAGAGGAGTTTGCACATTCAGGTGTTGATAACAATCTGGCTCCATGGTATGAAATGGAAGATTTGTGAAAATAAAATATACTTGTCAAATTCAGACAGTTTCAGCAACTAAGGATGTAATCAAGACCCATTTAACAATTTAGTTTGGAGATTAGACTATAAACAGAATCACAATTCATTTAATCAGCTATTTCTTTCACTCTGTATATGGAATTATAGGAGGGAAATTAGAAGCCAATTAGTCCAACTGCCTTCTAACAACACAAAACCCCACTACAAGAGTCAAAGCAAACGAGCCATTTCACACTTATTTGAATATTATAGTGACCTCACTGCCTTACTGGGTAATCCATTCCATTTTTGGACAACACCAGTCATTAGGGAGTTTTCTCAGGTTGAGCTGAAAGCTGCCATCTTGTAGTTTCTACCCACTGGTCCTAGTTCCCCTGGTAGGGATGAAGAATAGCTGCTCCCTTTCCCATATGGTAACCTTTGTTAAAAAAAGTCCCTAAACCTTCTCTTCTCTAGGTTAAACATCCCCAGGTCCTTCAATTGTCCCTCATATAAAATGGCCAGATGTCCCTCATACCACCTTTGTGTCCCTCTTTTGGACATACTCCAGTTTGTTAATAAAATGATATGCCTAGCTACTAAGGTTTATTCTTTTGCTTTCTCTGCTAAAGATGTTGCTGAAGAACAGAGCTTCATGTATATGGACTTTTCTCTAGCAAACTTCAAGGGGAAAACTCAACAAATTAGAGAAGAAAGAAGTAGGTAAAAATTAAGTTAATTTACAAAATAATAAGAATGCCATTTTAAG
Source organism: Phalanger gymnotis (assembly GCA_028646595.1). Lineage (NCBI taxonomy): Eukaryota > Metazoa > Chordata > Mammalia > Diprotodontia > Phalangeridae > Phalanger > Phalanger gymnotis. Next base: position 329,391,924 of record CM053624.1, read on the forward strand.
CAAGAATAGGAAAATAATAGAGATGCCAGATACAGTGAAAGCTACTTCCCCAGGACTAATTAGGCTTTGGTAGAATGATTAAAGAGCAGAGCACCGCCAGTCCCAATGTCTGCCCCTGCCTGCCTCAGAAAGCATGGGCTGTGATGAAGATGTAGATTTTGGCCAGGAAGGTGGTGTAGGTCCCCTGGCGCCAGAGTTTCATTTCAACGTCTAGAAGGAAGTCTTGTGGTTCCTTGACTGGCCTCTGAATGAAGACGACCCCCGTGTAGGGATTTATCTTCTGAGCACTAAAGTAATTTTCCTCATTTCCCTTCGTGATGGTCAAAATGATGTTGTCACCAGTATAGGCTGGGGAGGGGCCAATGCGGAAAATGTGAGCGGGCACCACAATGTTGGTTTGGAAATTAAGCTGGTAGTAGGTGATTCGCACTGGGGTGTTCTGGCAATCCAGGAAGTTGAAACAGCTGGTCCGTTCACATCTCCTACAAATGACAGAGTGGGAAATGGAGGAAGAGCAGGAAGAAGAGGGTGATGACAATGCCAATGCTAGGATGAATTCCACCATTCTAAATCAAAAATTCAGAATTGAGAGGGCACCCAGAGGCCATCTCTAGTCTATGCCCCTCCTATTTTACAGAAGAGGAAACAGACCCAGGGTGGTTAAATGATTCACCTAAAGTCATATCAGAACCAGGATTTGAAACCAGGTGGTCTTGATTTTAGAATCAATGTTCTTTTAACTGTGTAACACTGTCTCCTTTCTAGAGTGCTTTTTCCTTAACCACTCTGGGAGGTAGGTAGGGGTAGCTAGATGGCTCAGTGGATAGAGTGTAGGGCCTGGGGTTAGAGAGACCTGAGTTCAAATGTGACCTCAGAGACTTACTGGTTTTGTGACCTTGGACAAGTCACTTAACCTTGTTTGGCTCAGTTTCCTCATCTGTAAAATGAGCTAGAGAAGGAAACAGCAAACTACTCCAGTATCTTTGCCAAGGAAACCCCAAATGGTAGCAAGAATAGTCAGACCCGACTAAACAACAATGCAGCTGTGTTACCCTGGGCAAGCCACTTAACCTCTGTTTGCCTCAGCTTCCCCATCTGTAAAATGGGCATAACACTACCTACCTCCCAGGGTGGTTGTAAGGAACAGATGAGATAATATTTGTACAGCACAAGCACAGTGCCTGGTACATGGTAAGTACTATATAAATGTTAGCTGCTCGTAGTAGTAGTAGTAGTAGTAGTAGTAGTAGTAGTAGTAGTAGTAGTAGTAGTACTAGCAGTAGTATACCATTATGCTCATTTTACAGATGAGGAAACCGGGTAAGTGGGTTAGAGGGTAAGTGACAGTTACTGGGTGGAAGAAGAACTCAAGTACCTTGATGCCAAACCTAACCTTCTTCCCCTTGAGTCTCAGTTCTTCACCATAAAATGGGAATGAAAATGATAGCACCTCCCTCACAGGGGAGGTTGTTTTAATGTTTGAATGAGACAACATTTTGCAAGCCTTTAAATGCTACATGGACGCCGGCTAATGCTATTATCTCACACCACTTCTTCTTTCCCAGGGTTGTCCCAGAACAAAGCCCAACTCCCAAGGGAGACATCTGCAGTATGGGGCAATCGCTTCTTTCCATCACACCCTCACCAATTCCATCTGTCTCCCATCTTCCACTTTTCCCACTCCGGCCCCTTGGCTGAGAACCAGCCAGGTAACCATCCCTGGTGTCTTCTGCTCTCATAGTATCCCCTCCAACACCCAAACAAGGCTCAATGTTGTCAGTGGGGAAGAGCTCCAAATAAGGAGTGATGAGGCCCCAGGTAGGGAGAGATGTGGGCAGAGTCCCATGGGAATTACAGTGAACAAAAATTAGGGCACCGTTGCTGGGCACTTTTGAAAGGAAAGAAAGCCATAGACCTTCTCTTTAGAGAGTGAGGCCCTGTCCCCCCTGCCATGGGAAACTCAACACAAGTGGTCACTTTTAAAAATTGTCCCATCTGCCCAACGTCGTTTAAAGCAGTGACTAGAGGGGAGCAGCTGGCATGATCGAACTGTTTCCACTGGGATCAGAGGATGCCCTTTGTTTTCCTCTGAATGGAGAGTGAAGGCATGTTTCCAAGTCTTCCCGGAGGAGGGCAAGGGGACTTACATGTCTGAGACCTTTCTGTAGTTGGGTGGACACTCAAACAGCAGACACCGGAAGCCACCCTGAATGTTGTAACAAGTCTCCGCCGCCGAGCAGTTGTGAGTGCCGAGAGCACATTCGTCCAGGTCTGCCAGAAAACACAAAGAGGAGATCGATGGGCTGTGAGAATTAAGAACACCTGCGAGCTTAGAGCTATAAATGGTGACCAGATCCAAACACGAACAGTGACCAGAAAAAAAGAATTACACACCAATTTTCTTTGGGGGCGGGAGGACCAAAGAAGTCAAAATGTTATTTTGCAATTTCCCCGCACTCCCCTTTTTGACCAGATCTGAGATTTTCAGCAGTGACTGCAATCCCCTCTACCATTGTGGATTGGCCTTGAAAGCATAGCCAGAGAGGGTTGGGGCAGTTAGAGAGTAAGGGATTTGCCCAGTATCAGTATGCGTCAGGGCCCAGCCTCAAACTTAGGTCTTCCTGGCTCTCTCTACTCTGCTTGTCACAATACATGGTATCAAATAGAGATTCATCATTCTTGGCACCAGGAGCAGAAGGCAAGACTCTTTGATATCACCATTAAAGAGAGCTCTTACACACCAGTGTCAAGGGTGGAGAAGCCAAGGATTTAGCAGTTGGACTTTATGAGTGATTTGCAAGTTGTAGATGGGCCATCAGGCTGTTAGACTGCAATTCAATTTCAGCTGAGTCCCATAAATTTCAACACATGCTGGCCACTTTCAGGCCACGCTGACCTTTCCCATCATTCCTGGAGTTAAGGGTGCAATGATCAACATAATGCAAAGACTTTTGCAAGGCTTCACTGTCCAATCTGGGACCTAGCTTCCAGCCCAGTGTGAGACAGTGAATACTAGTCAATGTTTACCAGTTGATTGGTCCATCTATCCATATCTCTGTGATCTGTGCTGTTATCTGACCTATACCATAGGCTTCCAAAGGGTCAGATAGGAGGGGCTATAGAAGGAATGTTCATTTTATTGGTTCTACATAGTGACAGACAGAGAATCTTGTCCTCAGATTGATGCTTATGTAAGAGCTACTGAATTATGTTGCTCATGAGGGCATTCGCATCCACCATCTGACCCAACAACTCTGTGGGGCAGGAGAGCTTCCACTTACTTGCTGTGTGACCACAAGCGAGCCACTTAATTTCTCCCAACCTCTGTTTCCTCATCTGTTAAAAGGAGAATACTGAGCCCTTGCTGGCTTTGCTTTATAGCCTTCAGGCAGAAGTTTATACTAATACCCCCAAAATCTACTCCCTAATGCTGCTGGGAAGTGCAAACAATATAAAATATAGAAAAGGACTTTGCAAACTTTGAAGCACATATGTATGTCAAGCATCACTGTTATTATCAATGCCATTTCATAGATGAAAAAACTGAGGCTCAGAACTATGTCCTTAGCTAACTAATTCTCCTCACATCCCGAGCTTCAATTTCTTCATCTATGAGCTGAGAATAATGTCAACAGTAACAGCTGGTATCTATTTAGCTCTTTGAAATTTGCAAAGTGCTGTAACATACACTATTGTTGTAGCTGGTAAATGGAAGGTGTTTGGGCAGGAACCATCAAGCCTAATCAGGTTTCTTTCCGCTTATACCATGCATGACTTGTACCCAGCAAAGCCCCATCCCCAGCAGCTCACATAAAGGGCTCATACTAGGACAGCTGGAGCCACACTGGCCCTCTGCTCCCCTGGGGGACACTTGGATCACCCACCTGTAGCGGGTAAATTCCATTATCATCCTTAGCGAGTGGAAAGTTCTGGGCTCTGACCCCAAATGGCTAATTGTGACTCCCTTCCCACTGTAGAACTATTACAATCCCAGGTGGAGCAGGAATAGCCCAAGGAAATTAGTTCTTGGAAAGAAAGAGCTCACTTCTCTGGAAATGCCATTAGTAACACAAGGAGGAGTTGAGGAGGAGATGATGGCATGGATAGGGCAGGGCCCAGTTTGAGACATGGCTGCCTTGGCTTTTCTCTGAGGTTTCCCAAAGGCCCACAGGGAAAGTCCATCTCTGTGATGGAAAGGGATATTGCCAACAGTGATGAGCTAATAGGCCTAGTCCACTAGCATTCCTGACAGGCTTCCTCTGCATCTCCCATGAAGTCAAGGAGGTCAAAAGCTTAAATGGGACTGAAAAGAATGCACCCTGATGGACGTCCTGGCAGAGGAAGGGGGAGTGGCAGGGGTGATGGCAGCCACAGCAAGTTGAAGGAATTGGAACTGGGATTATCTCTCTCTTCTCAGGTTTGTGGAACTCTAGGCTAGAAGGAGACCCAGAGGTCACCTCCTCATTTTAGAGGAAACTGGGGTTGAGAGGTTTAATTGCTTGCCCCTTCCCCCCCTCAACACAACTCCTTCTTCTATTCCTTCGGGGGCTTGGTGGTTTCTGTGACTGTCACATTAATGAACCCACCAAAACAGGAGCCAAACTCAGACCGGTTTCTCTCTATGAGTTTGAGATCCAGACAGGTTCGCCTAGCCTTCAGACCACTTGTAGAAGTCATCCATTAGCTAGATTAGAAAGACTTTGATAGAAGACGTAATAATCCCATCCATGAAACAGAGATGTTGGCATATTTGGACCAAAATCCAGTGGTATTCACAATAAACTTAACCCAGACACTTGAAATATTCTCATAGCTTCCCTCTGGGAAGTCCCTAGGTGGCAGGCTTTGTGCTGCCTGGACCATTAGGATTTGGTGTCCTGCTGAGGTCCCCTCAGATAGGCCCTTTATGAACAGATCTGAGCATAGGAGAGTCAGAACCCACAGATTCCCCAGAACAGGAAGGACGAACACAGCTGTCTGTTTTGCTCCATGCCCGCACAATCTCCTTTGCCATTCTTCAAAAAGCATGTCTCTACCTCTTCCTTCTCCTATGTGCCTGGCAGTGACTTGCATAGGTATAGACACAGGGGAAAGAATTAAGTGGAGAATTACCTTTGTTCACAACAGGACTGGGCCTACTAGGGATCCCCATCTCCTCTCGCTGGAAAATGAAGGATTTCCAGTCTTTTACTCACCTCTGCAGGTCCGGCCATTGGCCATCATGGTGTAGCCCTGCTCAGGACAGGCACATTGGTAACTGCCAGGGACATTGAGGCAACGGAAAGTGCAGAGGATGCCAGCACTCTGGGTGCATTCATCGATGTCTGAGGAAAAGAGCGAAAGCCATGTTTCATCAGGGAGCTTGAGGAGTCATTGATAGAGGTATCTATCGATCCTTTCCCTCAGGCAATTACCATAGCACCCCACCCCACTATGCCATTCTGTATTTCTCACAGCCCAATGCCCCAAACCATAGCCAGTTATTAATAATTTTAATATTTTATTGTTTATTTTTATTGATTTATAATAATGACATTAACTAGTATTTACATAGTACTTTAAGGTTTGCAAAACTCTTCATAAATACGATCTCATCTGATCTGCACAATAACCTTGAGAGGAAGGTACTATTATTATCCCCATTTTATAGGTGAGAAAACTGAGGTTAAGTGACTTGCCCAGGGTCACACAGCTAGTGAGTATCTAAGGCTACATTTGAACTCAGGTCCTCCTGACTGCAGTCCCAGCACTCTATCCACTGCAGCATGTAGTTCCCCCAAATCTGGCCTCATCACTTTACTTTTCAATCTCCTTTCATCTTCCCAACATCCTTGAAGAATAGAGAGGACATACATGTGTATATAGGGATGATCACCTCTTGGGTGGTTAAAGAAGATGATGTATCACATGACTCTAGAGACTCCCCTCCAGTTTTCTGACTGAGTTTTCTCGATAAGTTTTACAACATTTAGAACCGAGGTCCATCTAATCCAACTCTCCTCCATCACCCATTTTCCATATGCAGAAACTGAGGTTCAAAGACCTGTAGTGATTTGTCACAGATCATTCCATTAATGAAAACCAGAGTCAGAATTTGAACATAGATTAGGTGACTCTAAGACCAGGGCTCTCCCTTACACTGTGCTGAATTACTTGGAAGATTTAGGTCAAGGGTTTAAAAGTAGAAGTCCACAACCTATGGCTCTTTTTTGGTCTGGCCCGAGAGCTAAGAATGGTTTTTATATTTTTAAATAAAGTTTTTTTTTTTTGTTTTTAGAAGTGGAAGAACAGTTGTTAGTTTGTGGGGGGTACTAAAATTGGCAGAAGGCAGCTTGCCCCACTCCCCCCACCTGGTAGTACATAGAGGAAAGTGATAAAAGGGGAAATGGGCACAGAAAAGGGACAAGATGCCATAGTGCACTGTGCCACTGTCCCCAACGCCCAGACCCTCCCTGCACACATGGCCCACCTTTGCACGCATGCCCATCCTCTGCCAGCTGGTATCCTTGCCGGCAGTAGCACTGGTAGGAGCCGTAGACGTTGGCACATTCCTGGCTGCAAGGGTTGTTCTCACACTCGTTCACATCTGCAGTGGGGAGGGGATGAAACAAGTGACAGCCTTTACCAACAGCTTACAGACTCAGCAAATGGAAATCAGGTCCCGGGGCTTTTCTTCCCCACTTCCTATTTAACCTGTCTAGCTTGTCAGTATTATTTTGTTTGCTTGTCGTCTCCTCCATTAGATTGTGAGCTCCTTGAGGGCAGGCACTGTCTTTTGATTCTTTTTGATTTTCCAGGGATTAGCACACATAGTAGGTACTTAATAAATGTAGGTGCTTAGCTAACACATAGTAGGTACTTAATAAATTGAGGTTTGGCCTTCCTTCTTGGAGGACCATGACATCAGGAAGATGATGCCATGAATGCTTATTGATTGACTGACAAGGTCCTAACCCAATGTCACTGTGACACATTCTGAAAAAGCATTGGCTTTCACCATGGGAAGGGAGAACCAACTATTAATAACAACGCATGTTTTCATTAGCTTTAAGGTTTACAAAGGTTGTTTACAATGACCCTTTGAGGACAGTAGTCCAAGTATTACTATACCCATTTTATGGATGGGAAGCTTTGTGGCTCAAAAAGGGGAAGCTACTTGCCCAGTTAAGTTCAGAACTGGGATTCAGTACATGACCAATGCTCTTTTAACTATATTACATCCATGCCCTAAACTCAGGCTCCGAGAGAGGAAGACTTGTCCCACGTCACATAGCTTTCTCGTGGTCAAGCCAGGACACCTAGCCCAGTGTTCTTCCCACTGTACTCCAAGCCACCAGGTCAATGCTTATGTTGCCATAGAGGTTCATTCTTGCAAGTTCAACCTCAGTGAACAGTGGCTGGGGGCCAGGGCTTGAGAGCTCAAGTACTGAAGTCTGTGTTGGAAAGAGCTCAGTGGATATGGGTTTAAAACTGAGTTTAGAGTGACATTCCTGTGTCTGACAACCTCTCCCTTTTTGTACAAATGGACCGTGTCCCAAGTACTGGCCATTCCTTCTTTCTGAGCCAGCCAATGGGGAAGGGGGCTATGGGGTTTTCCCAGGATCATAGCACTATACTCTTGGCAGAGCGAGGAATGAATGAATATCTGAAATGCCCAGTTCTAGCCCTTTTCCTCTCTACTCCCTCAACACAGGCACAGACACGGTTTTACCTTATGTCTCAGGGAATATAAGCAGAACCTTATTATTATTATCAATGCTAATAATAAGTAGACCCCCTTTGGAGTGTGAACGCCTTGACGGAAGAGACTACTTTTGTCTTTCTTTGTATCTTCAGGGGTTAGCACAGGAACCGGGCATGCAGTAAGTACTTAGTGAATGCTTGTGGATTGACTAATGGATTGACTGAGATGCCCTTTGGCCAGGTGTGCGCAAAGACCAGAGGAAGGAACAAGAGACTAGTGGGCACCTTCACAATGCTTCCCGTCGAAGGCCAGCTGGAAGCCAGAGGAACAGGAACAGCGGTAGGAACCAGGGGTGTTCTCACAGGCTTGCTGGCACAGGCGCCCTGGATAGCTCCAACACTCATTTACATCTGTAGGCCAAGCCAAGGAAAAACAGGCAGACTCGGTGAGACTGGCAGACATGAGAGGGAGCAGATGGGAAGACAGGAACAGGATTAGGGATCGGATCTGCAGTTTCATAGGTATAAGGAACAGAAGTCTGGGTGAGCATACACACTTTACCAATGCAAGTTGGCGATTTTTTCTGCATTTTATAAAGCACTGAGAAGATGTGACTTGCCTGCAGTCCCACAGGAACCCAAACCTAGGTCTTCAAGGTTGGCTCTTTATTGACTATATCAAGGTAATGAGATAGATAGATAGATAGATAGATAGATAGATGATAGAGAGATGAATAGAGAGATAGAGAAATAGATGGGTAGATAGGTGAGAAGGAGAAGACAGAGGAGAGAGAAAGAGAGGGAGAGACACAAATAGAGACAGAGACAGACACACATAGAGAGAGATGAAGATGAAGAGAGAGACAGAGAGAGAGGGACACAGGGAGAGAGACAGAGAGACAGAGATAGAGAGAGAGACAGAGACATATACAACACAGTGGAAGGAGCACTGACTGAGTCTGGAGTAGAAAGATTTCAATCAGATTACAAGTTCTACTCCTTACTAGCTGTGTGACCTTGAGCAATTCACTTCTCTTCTCTGAGCCTTAGTTTTCTCATCTGGAAATGGGAGAGCTGGAGGAGAGTTCAGCCCAGGCCTCCCTTCACTTCCAATCCTGTGCACTCAAATGAGCTAACATATCTGCAAAAGTACTTTTCAAACTTTAAAGCAATATGGAAATGCTTGCTTCCTCTTTCTCCATTGCACCATGCTTCTTTTCTATGCAGCACAGCTGGAAAGGATGAAGGTTGGTGAGTTGGTCTCTTAACCATTCCTGAGAGAGATGGTGAATTGTGACAAATGGAACCATTTCCAAGGTGATTTAAACCTACAGTTTTTTGGAGCTGGAAGACAATTTCAATAGCATGTAGTCTAATCCTTTCATTCTGCAGATGGAGAAACTGAGGCCCAGAGAGAAAAGACCCAATGTCACACAGATATGAAATAATACAAGATGAAAACCTGAGCCCCCCAATGCTCCAAATCCAGTGCTCTTTCCACTAGACCACTTTCTCAAGGGAGCCAGGCACTGTCCCATCACGCACTGTATAGGTAAGAGAGGAAAAGAGTAGGTCTGGGAGAGGAGGGAGATGATTCTCTGGGATCTTACATACCCACACAGGATCTGCTGAAAGCATCGTACTGATAGCCCATCTTGCAGTCACAGCGGTAAGTCCCAGGAAGATTGTGGCACACCTGTCCCTCCCCACAGCGGTGGACACCTGTCTCACATTCATCAACATCTAGAAAAGCCAATGCCAGGGGATGGGTTAGAGGCAGCCATCACCAATGAGGAGAGGGTCACATGCTTTTGTTCTGATCAAATTAAGGAACAAATTTTCAAACACTTGCCCTTTCCTTCCCTCTCCTGCTTAATCTGGGGCAGTCTTCATGGCCAGCTGGTGAGTCTGGAGTGGCAGAGACTCTCAGACTCAAACATTAGGGCAAAAGGGATGATAGTGATAACCTTGTGCGAGCCTTTCATTTGACAGACAAGGAAGGGGAGACCCTAAAGAAGGCAAGGGACTTGCTCACAGTCTCCCATTCAGTTAGCCAAACAAAGCCCTAGTTTCTCATCTCACTGTCCAGCGCTCCTTCACTATACCACATGGCCTCTTTTCCTATACTGCAAGATTCTTGATTTTCCTGCCAACCCCATTCAACCCAGGACAAGTTGCATTCTTCACATTCACGTAGCTAGGACGTCAACCCTAGAATTGTTAAGTTGGCATTTATGAGGTCACTCCCTGAAATGCCTCCCAAATGTGACACAGGCAAAGCTTCTCCTGGCCCCAGACACAGTTCCTATGCTTGCTACCCACAACTAGGTGAGCACGTGCCTACGGCTGCTTCTTACCCACACACTTGGACCCATCCTCGCTAGAATGGTATCCTCGGGTACACAGAAGCTGGTTCCTCTGACAAGTATAGGACCCAACAGTATTGATGCAATTGAAACCAGGCTTGCATGGCTCAGGAAGAGAAGTGCATTCATTAATGTCTGAAAAAGAAAAATCAGAGTATTGTGCACAATGTATTGTGTTTAAGTATTTCAAGTATTGTGCTTAAGATGATCTCACTCAGTCTCTTTGCTGGTTGTCTTGCTTTGAGTCCAAGAATCCTAAACTCATAGGATGCCAGAACTAGAAGGGACATTAGAATAAAATCAGAGTTTTACGGGACCTTAGGACAAAATATTAGAGTTGGAAGAAACCGTAGAAAACAAATTAGAGCTGGAAGGGAACAAAATGTCAGAGCTGGAAGGGACTTTGGAACATAAAATATTGAACTGGAAGGGACCTCTGAATATGGAATATAAGACTTGGAAAAGACTTTAGAAATTGTTTAGAGTAGGAGTTCTCAACCTGGGGCTCACTGACCTTTTCAGGGGGTCTATAAACTTGGATGGGAACAAAATTACGTCTTCATTTTCCCTAACCTCTACCTAAAATTTAGCAGTTCCTTGGATTATGAATGTGGGCAACAAACCACAGTAGTGTTAGCAATACTCATAAATTTATCACCAGAAGAAATCACAAATATTTTCATATCACATTACAGTTGTAGATATCTAGAAATATCAGTTATGTTCCTCACTACCTCAAAATTAATGCAATTATAAGTCCTGCTGTTAGATCATCCATGACCATAGTCTTCTTGTCTTCAGTCCATATTTCAATAATAATTGCTTTCTTTCATAATCCTACACATTTCATTTTATGGCTTTTAAAAACATTATTCTGAGAAGGGTTCCATAGGCTTCCCTAGAGTGTCAAAGGAGTCCATATGCAAAAAAAGTGAAAAATACCCAATCTAGTGAAATCCTCTCATTTTACAGATGGGGATCAGAGAGGAGAAGTGACCCAAGGTCACACAACTGGTAAGTGACTAATTGGGACCAGAATCTAAATCTCTGCTGATTCCCTATCTAGGGTGCTTTCAATTATGCTGCTTTGCCTATAAGTAATACATCTATTGCCAGGGACACCTGAAATTTTGCTTCATTACAAAATGTGTACCAGCTTTTGATAAGTGTTTTTACACAGTACTTTTCAGTGGGTTACAATTACCTTGATATCTTTTTCAAATATACCTCCAAGGGGGAAAGAACTGGCTCAGGAGTCAGAAGGTATCATTTGGAGAATATTAAAAAAAACTCCCCTGTCCCATAATATTCCTCCAATTGGCCAGCCATGGGACCTGGAATTCTTATCATTAGTGACCCTTCTGAGTCAAGTAATATCAAATGGCCATGTTAAAATTTGTACGTGATACCTAGGAAGGGTGATGTATAATATTAAAATGTGATTGGGTTATTATTACTGTAACTTATGAAAGATAATGTCTGGGATGGGATGAAGGTAGGTGAATTTTTATATGGTGGTGTACAGGAAGGAAAATATCTGGATCCTGGGATACTTCCTGAGAGGCCAGGCCTGGGTAAGAGGCCCCAATGAGTGCCCAGACATCTAGGGGGCAGAAGAAAGGTCCAAGATGTGTGGCAGAAAGAAGGGATTTGAATTGGAAGAAGATAGTAATAGACATAATAGTTGACCTTTCCACAGCTCTTTAAAGACTCATAGAAGATTCCTAGAACTAGAGTTAAATTAGCTCACATTTACAAAAGGCTTTAAGGGTTACAAATCAGCTGCAATGCACTGAACCTATGAGGTGATTGGTGTGAGTATCATAACGTTCATTTTGCACATATGGAAACTGAGTCCCAGGGAAGCGAAATGACTTACTCGATGTCCATACAGCCAATAAGGGGCAGAGCCCAGACTTAAGGCCAGGTTATAATGTTATAGGACCAGAGATTTTGATGTAGAAGGGACCTCAGAGGCTATCTAATCCAATGCCTTCTTTTTAGAGGTGAGGGAACTGAGGTCTTGGACTTTGAGTAGTAAATGTCAGAGGTGAATTTGAATCCAGGTCTGCTGACTTGATGGCCAATCCTTCTTCTAATATACCACTAACTCTTTTAAGCTAAAGTCCGGTAAATACTCTTTCCACTACCCTACAGCGTACCTTTTGTCTGATCCTTACAATCCTACTTTGGTGAGGTAGGCAGGGAAGCAACCATTCTCATTTTACAAATGGGAAATTGAGAGCTCACAGAAGTCAAGTGACTTCACCAACATTTCACAGATAATGAGTGACAGGGTCAGGACTTACACCAAAGTCCCAAGTTTGATTTTCTTTTCACTATACCACACTGCCTCTGATGGGTCTGTGGAAATTGTTTAGTTGTGTGATGTTTAAATATTGGAAGGAGATGCCGATTCGCCACTTTGCTGTGTTACCAAACACTGGTCCTAGCCACAGTCGGCTTGTGAATGAGGTTCAGAGCCCAGGGATGAATGTGAATGGGGCCGGATGCCCAGGCCGAAACTGCCAGAGCGGGGCCAGGAGACTTACACTTACCCACACAATTGCCCTCTGGGTCTTGTAGAAACCCATCCATGCAGCGCTGCTTGGATTCACAGTAGAAAGAACCCTGGGTGTTCTGACACACAAAGTTGACTTTACAGCTGTGAGTCCCCTGGGCACACTCGTCAATATCTGTGAACAATAGACAGGAAGCAAATAGGTGGTTACTCCTCCAAGGCTGCCTTGCCAGAACCACTAATGAGGAATGGAAGGAAAGAGCCAAGGACAACAGAAGAGCCTTGAGACAAACTCAAAAGCCAGGGTCTGAGTCAGCACCTCACTGAACAACTTTTATGGAGTCGGGCCCTACTGATTTCACAGAATGGTAGCTCTAGAAGGGACCTCAGAGATCAGGCAGTCTCTCCCTCTGCCCTCATTTCACTGGTGAGGAAACAGAGGCCCGGAGAAGGTAAGTGAAAGTCTTGCTCCACATCCAAAAGCAGGCCAGAGTGCGGGCTGCATCCCAGGACTCCTGACATCCTGCCTAGTACTTTTCCTAAGACACTATGTCTGCCTCTTCGCTGACAGCACGGGGGCTTGAGTCTTTCAATACTGCAAGAACTGCCCGTTCTGTCAATGTGGTTATTGATGCCATTAGTTGAAATGCTTTCTATTTCCATTTCCATTCCAAAGTGTAAGCTCCTTGAGGCAATCAATTCAACGATAATTTATTAAGTGCCTACTATGTGTCAGGTACTTTATTAGGTTCTGGGAATATGAAAACAAGAATAAAACAGTCCTTGTTTTCAGGACTTACATTGGGGTGTGTGTGTTGGAGGGGTTGGGGGTGGTGAAACAATAAGCACCTACGATCTTTGTATCCCCAGTGCCTCATACAGCACCCTGTACATAATCAGTACTTACTAAATTCTTATTGAACTGAATGGAAATGAATTGAATTGATCCAGATGTCAACCCCTCTTTGGTTTTAGTAGATGGCCTTGGAGACTATCTGTGGCCAAAATAAAATCCATCATCCTGTGATCAATCTGGTAATGAAACTCTGGTAAATGAATTAGGTTGGTTCTTAGGAGATAGACACACAGTCCATCTAGTCCAATCTAGAGCTTGAGGCCATCCAGGCCAACCTGTTCATTTTGCAGATGTGGACCTAAGCCAAGAGACATTAAGGGACTTGACCAAAGTCAAGCAGCCAGCAAGGCTTCATGACTCCCAGTCTTGAACTCTATCCCCTATTCCATGTTCCCTCTCAAAGTTCCCCCAGGTTAGTGGCACCCGTCAGAGCTTATGTTGCATTGGCATGGCCTTCGAACACTCAGGGTCACCACCACGAGCAATAGGTGGTAGACTCCAATGGAGGCTTAACTGTTACTCCTTGGTACAGGTGGAGCTGGGTTTTGACTCATTTCTTAGCACAAATTTCCTTGTTACTCTTCACTCTTTTTATTTCTCTAACAGCAGTAGGGGTAGGAATGGGTTAATCTGCAAATGCAAATTAAATAAGCATATAAGAAAAAAAAAATCAAGCCAAGGCCATTTGCTGGGCCTTGGATCCTCAGCCAAGTCTTTCTCGTAGGTGTCTTTCTTACCTATACACTCTCCTTCTTTCAACTCGTATCCTGACTCACAGTTGAGATCTTTGTAACAGTGGAAGGACCCCACTGTGTTCACGCAGTGCTCTCCTCGGCTGCATGTGTGTGTGTCTGTCACACACTCATTAACATCTAGAATAGGAAAAGGAAACAAGCAGAGAATTCCACAGCTCAGCTCACTACCATCAAAGGACAGCTTCTGAAATTCCAACAGAACCAAACTGCTTGGACCCAGGTCAATTAGCTCCCGAGGGGCTCCTTTGCCAGGGTTCTATTGTTGGGCCCATTGCTTTATAAAATCATTTTTCCCAGTGCCATCCACTTTCAGGGAGCAGGGGTAGCTTCATTAATTATGGCTAAGCATTGTAATTTCCCTAGCCTGACTTGACAGTGGCTGTTGAAATTGTGAATATGGCCCCTGAAGACCAAAGAGAGGCTTTGGGTGTCCTGGTATAGAACAGTGTGGTTGCTAGGAAGGGAGACTGTGATATTTGATTTTGTCTCACTGTTATGACTTCAGGGAGCCATTTTGAGACTGAAGAAGACTGACCTCTAAGGCCCTTCTACTACAGCCAGTGGCCTTCACTTCTAAAAGGGTAGGAGAGGTACTGTCAGCCTCTCCTCCTAACATCTACATCTGGGCACTGCAACAAGGCCAACAGTAAGAAAATGTTGACTCTGGGCTTTGTAAAGAGTCATTCAAGGTAGGCTGTTCTTGTACTAGTGGGTGAAATGGATCTTGCCATTCCTCACACATGATACTCCATCTCCCCACTCTGCCTTTTCACTGGAATGCTCCCCCCCCTCACTTCTACCTCCTGGATTTGTTTACTTCCTTTAAGACTCAACTCACATCCCACCTGAAGGGTCCTAAACAGTCTGCTCTGTGCTTAGTGCCTTCCCTCTGAGTTCACTTTCTATCTACACTGTATATATCTCATAAGAACAATTTCCCCCGAATGTCATTCATTAGAATGTAACCCCCTTGAGGTCAGGGATTGTGTTTTTCTCTGCTTTGTAGTAATTGCTGGATACAAACTTACTGGTAGCAGGGAAGGCAGAGTTAAGAGATGAGTAGAGGAACTGATGAGAAAAGCTTGGGAAGGGCCCTGGGAGACTTCAGGTCGGATACGTGCATTTTATAGAGAGAAAAACTGAGGCCCAGATTGGGGAAGAGATTTGTCCAAAGTCACCCAGTGTGTCTGAGCCAGAAGGTAGACACGGTCTACCATGTTGAATTCCCTCTTGCTTGATTATGAAGGTGCAGGGTGTGGGGTACAGAAGCCTAGAAACCTGAGCTAAATTCTTAAATGTGACATAGGGAAACTGGGTTTCTGGCTAAGCCCAGACATCCGACACAGTACAAAGAGTAAAATGTACACAGAGGGCTCCCTTTGGTCATTCTATAATGAACTAAATAGAGTCATTGCATCATTGATTTGGTCTAAATTCCTTGTTTTATAGATGTCTTGCCAAGGTCACACATTGTGAAGGTAAGAATCCAGGCCTTTGGACCCCAGCTCTTGGGCTCTTTATACTACATTAAGTGAAGGGGGCCTTTATCTCAATGATGTCTAGGGATTTAGGCCTTAACCTGAGGGCTAGTGAACTCTGAAGATATCTCCCCTTTTCTGACTGCTTTGATCTTTTCTTTATCTTATCCTATTACTTCTGGCCGTGCTACCTAGTCATGGAAATAGAATGGCTTGGCAAGGAGAGAAGAGAGAGCCACTTCCATGGGTATAGCTGTCAGAAAAATTCTGCTAGCCTGCTGGAAACCCCTCTGATCTCCCCTGCCTGGGGCTAGAGGAAAATGGAAAAGGGCCACCCTGCTTCTGATCTTTGGTTCCTCTTGGTTCTCCTTTCTGAGGCACAATTATGGGGCCTGGAAAGTAACAGGGCTGGGCAGAGAGTGTCTGAAAACCACGTCAGCGTAAAGATCAGGTCTTCTAGATCTGAACTCTTCAAGGCCCAATACAGCAGCCAGCCACCTGGGAAACAGAAGGGAAAAAGTACTTCCGATCCCCAAAGCAGAGTCATGGTAGAGGGTCACGAGGCTACAGGTAGATTGGGCTTTAACAGTTTCTTGTCTCCTACAATGGCTGAAGGGTATGGATTTATGTAGAACACTTGGAACTGCCACCTGAGCTCTTTAATGGAGCAAAGATGAGAGAAAGGTTAGGTAGGGGAGAGTAAGAAGTGAGAGAAGGAGAAGGAGGAAGGGATAAGGAGGGAGGAAGGGGGGAGAGAGAGAGAGTGAGAGAGTGAGAGAGAGAGAGAGGCATGGAGAGGGGTGGGGGAAGATGAAGAGGCGGGGAGAGAGAGAGAGAGGGAAAAGGGGAGAAAGGAGGAAGAGAAGGAGGGAGTGAGGGGGAAAAGGAAGGGGGGAGGAATCAAGGAGAGAAAAGAGATAAAGGGGAGGCAGGAGAGGGAAAAGAAGGAGAGAAAAGAGAAAGAGGATGAGGGGAGGGATGCGAAATGGAGAGGGAAGATACCAAGAAAGGGGGGGGTGGAAACTCACGGAGGGGAGGGGGAAAAGAGAGAAGGTAGAGAGTGGGAGGAAGGAGAGAAAAGATATCAAGGAGAGACAGAAGAGGGAAAGAGGAAGAGGGTGAGAGGGCAGGAATGAAGGAAGGAAAGGAAAGAGACCAAGAAGAGGGGACTGGAAAATTGGGGAGTGAAAGATAGAAAAGGGAGAAGGAAAAATAAGAGGGGATGGAGGAGAAGAGGAAATGGAAAGAAAGAAAAAGGCAAAGAACAGAGAAAGCTGGAGGAACAAAGAGATGGAGAGATGGGGGGTGCAGAGAGAGAGAGAGCTAGAGCGACTCACAATGAGCCTGCGAGAGACGGAAGCACAGCCTCAGAGGGTGAGTGATTGGGGAGAGGGAGGAGGAGAAAGAAAAGCATGCGTGGGTGATTTTCCTGAGTGTTATTTTAGAAATGTCCCTGACTCCAGCTGAGTGGGATGTCTGCATTCTCTTCAAAGAGGAGAATGATTCGGTTCTTTTACCCTCTTGGGAAAGAGGGACACAGCATCAGCTCAGTATAGAATCATAGACTGTGGAGTGAAAAGGAACCTTGGAAGCACTCTCATTTTACAGACAAAGAAACTGAGGCACAGAGAGGTTAAGTGACTTGTCCAGGGGTTACATAGCAAGTAAATGTCTGAAGTGGGAATTTAACACAGGTCTTTCTGACTTCAGGTCCACTACACCAGGTTGACTTCCATCTCCACAGGATTCCCGCTGCATGTTACTCTGAGGGTACCTGGCAGCCTCTATGTGTTCTCAGTGGCATACAGCACCTAAGTCGTGCCTAATTCAGTTTTGAATCCCCCATCCTCCCCTGCTCTGGGCAGTGCTTAATTTTTAGTACAGACTTGAGGGCTCGACTGTATCCATGTGAGTGAAGATACATTTGCAGGTAAAGGGAAGATGGATGTTCCAAATAGAAGAGGCAGGTAAGCCTTGTCTTGACAGAAGCCCAGCTCCTGGCAGGAGAAGACAAAGGAGGAAACCTCCCCTTCCCCCAAAAAGGAAGGGCCATCAGATCTCTTCCTTCTGTCCATGCACCACAGAGGGTTCTACATACCAGTCAGCCAGTGCCTCTTGCCTCAGCAATGTGTAAGATATAACTTATTTTCTATGACCTAAATGGATCGTGCATCAAATGGGAAAAGGTCAGGCCAAAGTGACATGGCACCATACCCTATGTGACCAACCATACCCTGACTTGGGACTGCTTCTTTTGCTTCTCTAGGCAGATTTTTAAAAAGTGCCCTAAATTTCCCCAATAAGAGCTGCCTGAGGTGGGGGGGTTGCTTTCCTGGCATCTCTCCCCAAATGGGGCCTTACAGCCTAAAGTCTCTTCTTGAAATTGTCTTTTATTGATTTGAGATTGCATTCTGTATTGCTTGCCCCAGGTGTTAAGACTGAAAGTTAGAAGTCTGTTTTCTCTCATGGAGACCCAGTCTCAAATCAGGCCACAAAAGTCACCTAGTACTCTATTCTCTAGGCAGAGGGGATTGGTTTTTCCCCAAGAAAGACAGCTTCTGGAAATAAGTTAAAAGGGACTCCCTTTCAGGAGCCTACTTCTAAACTAGCAGACAAGATTCCTTTCTTGAGTCAAGCCTTCTCTCTAACAGATAGCCTTTCCAGAGGGAAAGCTCAGTTTAGCTCGTATGGGCAGGGCTTCATGGAGGCCAGGAGAGGGCTAAAACTCCTCATTGTCTTTCTTCCCATATTGCCTGGAATTCACAAGCCACCTACATTTTAATCTCTAATAACTCGGCTGAAGAAAACTCCTAAGGGAAGGATACCTGTGCATGGCTCTGGCAATGGGCAGTCTTCGTTGAGATGATCACTTTTTCAAATGTGCACATATTGACATTATCTAACACTCAGAAGAAAGCTAAGACACATCGTTTTGCAAGCAAAGTATGGAAGCAGTTTGCATGTTCCCCCCGCTGCCCCGAGAGGCTCAGCATGGAGCCCAGAAGCGGTGGTTGGATTGGGGCTTCTGGGGACAAGCAGGCCTTTGGCAGACACACAATGGCTCCCCTTGGGCCCGAGATGCTGGGCCAAGCAATGGCATTGGGCCTATTGGCCCCAGAGAGGCAGAGACTGGGGTGGAAATGGGGACTTGGTGAGGTAGACAGGACATGTATTGTTTATACTTCATGTATTCTACAGACATGGTGGGCAGCAAAGGAAAATGAGGACTGAGACCCCCAGGCTACACATGGTTACCCATCTCCAGGCACCAGGGGGTTTCCTAGTCACGTTCTTGTTTGACCCTTGTCAGGAGTAGGGTGGAAGGAATGTTGCTGGGTGTGCAGGCTTGGTGCCATTTCATTAGAGACACAAATAGAAATAACCCCCAGTCTGAGTCCTACCCAAAACCACAATGGGAGCCTCAGTAAAGTATCTAGCATTCTGACTGGGTACATAGTTAGGCAGAGATCTTGGCTGCCTGACAGGCTGCAGACACTTTCAGAGGGATTTTCCAAGCCTTCGTATCAATCTCAGAATGTTAGAATCTAAAAGCTCAAAGCAACCTTTACAATTATCTGGTTTAACCCCTTCGCTTTTTGAAGCAGGATACTGAGGCTCATAGGTAGGAAGTGACTTACCCAAAGCCACACAGCAAATCAATGCTTCCTCAGACACATAATGCAGGCTGCCCCTGCTTCTGGTTTCTTTGTTATCTATCTATCTATCTATCTATCTATCTATCTATCTATCTATCTATCTATCTATCTATCTATCTATCTAACTATCCATCCATCCATCTATCCATCCATCCATCCATCTATCTATCCATCCATCTACTATCTATCTATCCATCCATCCATCTACTATCTATCTATCCATCCATCTATCCATCCATCTACTATCTATCCATCCATCCATCCATCTACTATCTATCTATCCATCCATCCATCTACTGTCTATCTAACTATCCATTCATCCATCCACTATCTATCTGTCTGTCTGTCTGTCTGTCTGTCTATCTATCTATCTTATCTATCTACTTATCTTTCTATCTACCTTATCTATCTGTCATGGCCCATGAACATAAATTTACAGATTAACTCTCCTTAAATACAGAAAATGATTTTTTTTGTTTTGTGTTTTTTTGAAGGAGGAAGGCAGGGCAATTGGGGTTAAATGACTTGCCCAAGGTCACACAGCCAGTAAGTGTGTCAAGTGTCTGAGGCCAGATCTGAACTCAGGTCCTCCTGACTCCAGGTCCAGTGCTCTACTTAGTGAGCCACCTAGCTGCCCCAATACAGAAAATGATTGAGAAGTAAACAAAACTATTGAGACTATCAGCTCCAACTTGTGCAGATCAAACTAAACAAAACTAAACAAAATTCTCTCCCCCCAAATCTATTTCTCTCTTAGTTTCTCTCCTTCCTTCTTTTCTGTCTCCCTCTCTTCTTTCCTCTCCCTCCTTCATTCTGTCTCCATCTACATTTCTCCCGTTCTGTCTCTGTCTCTTTCTTTCTCTCTCTATCACTCCGCCCCTCTCTGTATCATCAAAATTAGATCCTCAGAGTCGGAATGTCTCAAGACCTCAGGGTTTCGGGGATGGATTCTCCATTGGGCATCTTAGCCAAAGCCCAGATTGTTTCCTCCAGCATTTGTAATAAAGTGGAAGGCACCCAATTGGGAGTCAGATGACACAGATTCGGATCCTGCCTGTGTTGCTTATTGAATGTTGTTGAGTAAATTCCATAAGCCCTCTAGGCCATAATTTCTTCTTCCACAGAACAAGGGGTTTGGATTAAGTGGTTTCTAAGGTCTCTTCCTGTGATTCTTGTAACATGTATTACATTTTATCTTTTAAGTCCTCTTCAGGGTAGTATAAATCAAAGGAAATATATAATTCAAAACCATTGATTTTGTTTCTTGGTAATCACTCTAGTCAAAAAGCGAGTGAAGGGGAGTAACCAAATCTAGAAACTCAAAAGTTGTCTTTGGACCATCAGTACTTTTCGTGTATCCAGACCCAACCCTGGGTCAATGCTTCTTTATTTAATAGATTGATTCATCCCCTTGGTCACCCTAGAAGGGAGCCTCGTAGAATAACAAGATTTCAGAGGGTCGTGAGTCCACCCTCTACCTGCTTCCCCTGTCCATGCTTGCCCTTGGATGTGGGCAGGACAAAGCTCAACAGCACGAGACACAGCAGTCTAAGCACATGGCGGGACGAGCCACATTGATATGTCATATGCAAAGGTGACCGACGGACCCTTTAGCATATGAAGGTGGGGTGCGCGGCGTGGCGTAGCATGGAGAGCTGTGATGGGTGATGGGATGTGGTTGGTCAAAGAGCCGCTCTTGTCTTACCCACGCACTTCCTATGCATGTTGAGGATAAAGCCCTCGGCACAGATCACTGTGTGGTTGACACAATAGAATGATCCCAACGTATTCACACAAAACTGTCTTCGGGTACAATCGTGAGCACCTCTGAGGCACTCGTCCATGTCTATGGCCCCACGGGGGACACCGGGAGGGAAAAACAGAAGGCCGTTAGAATGGTACTAGAGATGATGACGGTTAGCCTGTGCTCACAGACCGAGGGAGGGAAAGTGGTACTGAAGCCAATGCTCAGTGGGCGCTGGCCTTGACCACGGCAACTCCCAGGCCCATCCTACTCTTCCCCCAGGACTCATCAAGGAGCTTAGTCTAGCTTAGTCTAGCAATACTGGTTGTCAGCTCTCTCCCTTTTCAAAATATCATGTAATAATGGTAATAGTAATTACTTAATAGTAAGAATAACTAACATTTACCTTAAGTTTTATGAAGCACTTTACATGTTATTTCATTTCATCCTCACAACAACTCTGCAAAGTAGGTGTTATCATTACCCCAATTTTATAGGTGAGGAAACTGAGGCAGAGATTAAGTGCCTTGCCCAGAGTCACACAGCTGGTAAGTGCCTGAGGCAGGATTTGAACTCAGGCCTTCCTGACTGCAAGGCAGCACTCTATTAACCATGTTAACTAGCTGCCTCTGGTTTACACGTTCTTTTCCTCCAGTAGAATGTAAGCTCCTGGAGGATAGGGACTATCCCCAACATTATTCTGTATTTGTCCATATTTGCTTGCACGTTGTCTCCTCCATTAAACTGTGAGCTCTTGGAGGTGAGGGAATGGTTTTTGCCTTTCCTTGTATCCTCAGGGCACAGCACAGTCCCTGGCATATAGACACTCAATAAATGTGTGTTGGCTTGACTCAACTTAACTAGCATGCTTGGAACAGAGCAGGCCTTAAAGAAATACTGGCTGAGTCTGGAGGCTGAGAAAAGGGTGGAAGGAGGAAGATGCAGAAGGTTAAACATATCTCTGGGGTATCCTCTGAGGGATGAGGGCCCTGGAGTTGGGGGGAATGTACATCTCAGAGGAAAGAGCCTTTTGGGGAAGCACATATGGAATTCCTGGGGATTGGAACACTGGCTGGACCTTTGGCCTAGAGATATGCCCAGAATGGAAGAGGAGGCCTGGGATTCACCCTCCCAGGTCTAGGAGAAAGGGCTACCCATTTCCACCATGGCCTGCTAGCCCCTGAAGAGAAAAGACTCAGCGCTCAAGTTCCCCTTGTCCAAGCACATGCTGTCCTGTCCCTACAATGCAAAGCTGATTCTCACTCTTCTTCCCCTTTTTCAGCTTTTCTTCTACTATGTCTATAGCTTCTGCTTGCCCTTCTGACTCCCTAAGCTCACAGTTTCTATCCCAACACCATGGCTAAGACCATGGGTAGGAGCTGTGGTGGAAGGAAGGATCACATTCTGACCCTGCCTCCTCCTTTCTTCCTGGGCATCGCCTGAACCTCCCTGTTGTTGGTGCTCTCCCCCCACCCCTAGCCCACCAAAATCATTTCTGGATCTATTTTGAATTTATTCATTTGGGTTCATATTATTTCCTAGCACAGTGCCTGGTAAATCCACAGGCCTTAATACGTGCTTGTTAAATTGAATTTCCCTTCCCAACCTTCCCCAGCCCTGAGGACTCAGAGCTGCTGGGATAAGGAATGGGAAAACAGAAGATCCTGCACCTTAGCCAAGACTTGGATGCTTCAACTTAGTAAGGGAAGGTGGTCAAATCCTTCCCTGTCTCAGCTCATCTTCT
Organism: Phalanger gymnotis; assembly: GCA_028646595.1. Lineage (NCBI taxonomy): Eukaryota > Metazoa > Chordata > Mammalia > Diprotodontia > Phalangeridae > Phalanger > Phalanger gymnotis. Next base: position 329,414,727 of record CM053624.1, read on the forward strand.
CTTTCTCGCCCCAAATGCTCAGCAAGGGCTCAATCAAGTCCATGGCTCACAGGATATCTTTCCATCAGAAGCTCTCACCCAGGGAAAACTGTCTCGCTTCCACCCTAGGCTGCTGCCAGACTGCCTCGATTGGGACATAATGGGCAGCCTTTTCTTTGTGGACAGGATAAACTTCTCAGGCTTCCCTGAGCATCCCATGGCTCAAGCTTCTGGTATATACCTATGCGTTTCTCCCTCCTCCTGCCCCTCCGTGAGTTTCTAGACTTAGATCCTGCTTCCTTTTGGTCTCTATCATTCTAGTCTGCAGAGACCTCATCCTTCCAGTTTGTTCACATGCAGATAGCCTTCCCCTAATTCCTCTAACCCTTCCCGTCTCCCCGCCTCCCACTCACCTTCACATGAGACTCCATCAGCCATGATAGCGTAGCCAGGGAAACAGGAGCACATGGCTCTGTTCTCTATGACGTTACACACTTGTTTACAAGGACCATTGTCTAAACCAAGGTAAAAGGTGGGACAGGTTAGGAGGAGATTGTATTCATTGTCTTCTCTTCACTCTAGCTTAGTTCAGTTCCTTATCACTTCTCACCTCAACTATTCCAATAACCTTTTAATTTGTTGATCTCCCTGCTTCTACTCTCTCCTCTCTCCAATCCTTCCCCCACACAGTTGCCAAAATAACCTTCTTAAACATAACTCTGACCGTGCACTCCCCTGCTCAAGAAGCTGCACTGGCTCCCTATTACTTCTAGGCTAAATACAGACTCCTCAGTGTGGCATTTAAAGCCCTTCAGAGTCTGACTCCAGCTTGTCTTCTCTCATCGCTCTCCTTTATGCACTCAGCATTCTAATCAAACTAACTCACTTGCTGTTTGCTAAATGTAGCATTATTTCTCCCCACTCCATGCTTTTATCTGGCCTGCCCACAAGCTTGGAATGCTTTCCTTTTCACTTCTGCATACCTAGCTTCCTTTAAGGTTGAACTCAAATGCTTTTCTACAGGAAACCTTTCCTGATCCCATTGAGAATTAGCACTAGTCCTCTCTTCCTCAAATTAACGTGCATATTCTTATGTTTGCATTATTTAATCTTTCATTGGAACCAGGGATTATATTTAATTTTTGTTTTTGTTTTTGTATCCCTGGCACGAAGCATGGTACCTTGCATACAGTAGGTGCTTACTAAACACTTGTTGAATTGGATTGAGACTGAGATCATCTGTGCCCCCTGAGAACACAGGTGCATAGTGGGACTCCAAAGTATGTAATGATCATCCCAACCAGTTAAAGTTGTGCCCGCCTGCTTAAGGCACTGTGATTGTTTCCACTGCGTAATCCCAGCTACTCAGTCTCATGTGGCAGGCTGGCATTTCCTCCCCTGCTCTCCCTTTAGACCTAGAGCACTCATTATGCACTGGTCAATCGATCTGGCCATTATTATTAGTGGCAATTATGATTACCAATAAGAATTGCCGACAATAGACAAAGCATTTTCTTCCCAATGCTATGAGTCAGGTAAGTAAATATTACTACCCCATTTTACAGATGAACAGCCTTGATATTAATTTAGTACTTTTATAGTTTGCAAAGTACTTTACATACTAAATTATCCCATTAGAGCCTGCACAGTGAGGTAGGTACTATAGGGAGGATTATTATCCCCATTTACAGAAATAAAAGCAAAGACTCAGAAAAACTAATGAACCCATGGCCACACAGCTACTCTTAACTGGAAAGATTCAAACTCACGTCTTCTGAATCCAAGTTTAGCATGTCACTAGCTGTACCATATGAAGTGTAGAGCGAGCCCTTAAACCTGTCCCTTGACTCTAGGTTCAGGGCTCTTGCTAGAATACCCTCCCCTTCCCAAACCACTTTCCCCTCCCCACCTGCCACCACCCTTATGTACCTTTGCAGGTATTGGGGACTGGCTGAGGCAGACGGATGACATCAGGTTGGCTGTGAGGGGCTTCAGGGGCTAGGGGCCCCTCTGCTCGAGTGCTTGGCTTCATCACCTCACTATCTGTCAACAGACAAATCAGAAGGAATGTTGAGAGGAAGAGGCAGGGGAGTAGAGACCCCTTCAGTTACTTAGATCCCTTTACATGTAACAGAGGACTGGCCAACAGGGGCCCAGTCCCGTGACCACATGCAGAGACTTGGGGAGCTTACTTCCAGAAATGCATGGAGGGGCATAATGGAAGGGTCTGCCCTCATTTTCAGAGGATGGTACAAGTATGTTATTGTTTCTCATCCAATTATGGTGTGATGAAGAAAAGCCTTTTAATTGGCTCCTGAGTCAGAACTAAGGGCACACAACAAAGGCTCCAACACAGAATCTCTCTGTCTCTCTGTCTCTGTCTCTGTCTCTGTCTCTCTGTCTCTCTCTCTCTCTCTCTCTCTCTCTCTCTCTCTCTCTCTCCCTCTCTCTCCCTCTCTCTCTCTCCCTCTCTCTCTCTCCGTCTCTGTCTCCTCTCTTCCCATTCCCACCCCAGTGGTGAGAGGGGAACATAAGCTGTAAGCCTCTGGGTGGGGAGAAAGGCAGCATGTGCTGCTACCAGTGGCCTTATCTCACCAAACTACCATAGGAATGCGTGAAGATGCTTTGGTCTCTGCATTTCTTTACAAGTCTTAGGTAAAGGCGTACTGGAGACAGAATTGGTGGCTGTAGCTACCAAGTTATTGCTTGACCCAGCCCAGCATCAGACTGATGTCACAGCCAAGATGCCATGTCCAAAAAGCTAAGAAACAACTTGTCCTCTGGCTTGGCCACACCCAGAAGTGAATTTAGGGAGAGGAATATTTGCAGCTACCACTTGAAGTTGGAGCCTATCATGTGGAAATAAGTTTTGCCTGACAAAATGTACAATGGGCTTCATGTTGCTTGCCTTCTCAATGGGTGGAGGAGGAGCGAGAGAGGGAGAGAATTTGGAACTGAAAATAAAAATTAAAAAAAGTTGGAGCCCATTCTTCTCAAGGTAGAAGAGGACAGTACCCTAATTTGAGGCAGGGGTGGGGGGATGCTCTGAAGCAACATTTAAAATTTGAGTCCATTCTACCCAGGGACACAAGTTTAGAGTGAAAAATATTCTCCAGTTCAGGGGGATACGGTTGTACTTTGATTTTTTTTAAAAGGAGGTTTTTTCTTTTTATTGTGGGGTAGAGGGTGCATATAATATAAAAAAATCAAAAGCTTGTCTGGCATATATTTGTATTTTCTTTCCCTAGCTGTCAAATTGTAAGCCTGGAGTTCATTTGTACATTCTAAGGGCCTGGGTCTGCTCATGCAACTGCCTCATCCTAGGGGTAGCTATATGGGGATATCTCGAAAGTGACCACTCAGGATACTGCAATGGATCAGGACTGGGAGGAGTTCCTTGGCTTGGGTTCATTTTT